>WNWU01000112.1:245142-270930 GCA_012654045.1 Ptyas mucosa | reverse complement strand
AGGAAGGAAGGAAGGAAGGAAGGAAGGAAGGAAGGAAGGAAGGAAGGAAACTAGTTCACAATATGTTACTTGCTCATAGCCTCCAAACACTTGCCTCCTGATCCAGTACTGAGAGCCACTGAGAGGTCAAGAATGGCAAGGATCCCTTTCTGAGGGATCAATTCACCACTACCAGAATTAGCCATACATCACCTTCTAAGAAGCTTTAGTCAACCAAGAGAAATATGAATCTAATGTACAGGTAGCCAAACTAGTAATCCCAAGAACCTGATGTCCACTTCATCAAGAACAGCAAATTCCTCTGAGAGTATCAAGCCAGAATGAGCCTCAGCCATCTCCATAGGACCTGCTTAAGCCTAGAGCCTGACTTGAAACAAATCTGAGCAGCTTCATTTGACAGATGCTTAGCATATTCCTCACAAGGACCTGGTAAGTAAACTTCCAATCCAGCTCTTCCTAGAAGGGCCTGGGTTATCTTGAAAAACTAAATGGCTATCCATGGACACAATAACACCAGAGAAATACCGATGTTTTGCTGTCCTTACCACCATGAGGTAAGCCTTGATAGCAGTTCTAACTCATGCTTAATTGGGTTCAATCCTCATTGCTTCCAGAAGTACTGTAGCCATTTCTTCACCCACCCCATTTCATCTCCATTTTCTGAAAACCAAGGAGACTTTCAGAATTCATAGGTGGAACCACATGATGTGATCTGATCCCAGACCCTGCTGCCATCTTATTCCAGGCAGCAAGTTGGGCCATGCAGCAGACCATCAGGAACAACCCAGGCTCCCTCTTGAACCTTCTAGGGTCCATTAGGTGCCTAGAGATGCCAATCAAACAGAGTCACCTTCCCCACAATGCAGAGAAGGGAGTGCCAGAGAACTTTAGCGCTACCAGAGAGTGAACCAAACCTGACAGGAGGCAAGGGAAGCTTCTTCCAACTCCAGATCATGTTGACACTGCTCTGAGAAGAAAACCACATCAGTCAACCTGGATTAGGCCCAGGAAGTCCTGAACTGCTTCAAATTCTGACCTGGGGGCGGTAGTTTGAAGTTCTTAGGTTCATTAGCTTTGGGAACATCACTGTCAACTCATGGCATGGATTCCAGGAGGTCACAGGAGGTTGCTATGCAGCAGGAGGACTGGTACAATACCAACAATCTCAGCTTATACCAACTGAATTGGGTACCAATGGGCCATTAGCAGATACAAAGAGCCACACAAATAATATAGGATTAAGGTACCTAAGAATGGGGAGAATTATTTTTTAATATACGTATAGGATGAAAACGAACCTATTTTATTAATGCCTAAAAGCTACCTTTTGTATAGTTTGTACTTCCTTGCTTTGAATCAATGAGCAAATGAATGAATGTATGTTTATAATAAAAGTTTATAATACAGTGAAGCAAAATGAAATCTTAAAATTAGTAAAAAGACAGGTTCAAAAATGAGTGTGTCTGCTGTGGCTCAGCAAAAAGCAACTGGGTAAAAACGTGTGTGTATGTGTGTACAACCACCCCACACACACAGAGGGGAAAAAAAACAAGTGATGAAAACCAACACAGTAGTTTTTGTAATTGTATTTTATTCTGTATTTCAATATCAGCAAGGAGCTAAGTCACCTACTAAAACTCAACAAATTAAGCCAATCTATCCAGAGTGATTTTAGAATATTTTGTCTGTCAATCGGGACAGTAGCCCTATCTTTAGGCTATGTCATATTATTATTATTATTATTATTATTATTATTATTATTATTATTATATTATATTTATATACCGTTCTACTCCCGGGGGACTCAGGGCGGTGTACAGACAAATGATAAAATACATATAATACAAATATTTTAAAGAATTGATTAAAATACAATTAAATAATTTGGTCTTAAACCTAAAATTAAAACTCTAAATTTATGAGATTAAGATTTAAAAATATAAGAGCAATTTTAGAAGAGGTTAGTCCAGGCCAGCCTGCTGGAATAGAAACGTCTTGAGGGCACGGCGGAAAGCGCGGAGATCTGGGATTGTCCGTATCTCCGGGGGGAGCTTGTTCCACATGGTGGGTGCCCCCACAGAGAAGGCTCTCCCCCTGGGGGCCGTCAGTCGACACTGTTTGACCGACGGCACCCTGAGAAGCCCCTCTCTATGGGAGCGTACTGGTCGGTGAGAGGGTACTGGTGGCAGAAGGCGGTCTCGAAGATAGCCCGGTCCTAAGCCATGGAGCATTCTAAAGGTGGTAACCAAAACCTTGAAGTGCACCCGGAAGAACACAGGAAGCCAGTGCAGCTCGCGCAGGAGGGGTGTCACATGGGAGCGCCACATCGCTCCCATAACTACCCGCGCGGCTGCATTCTGGACCAACTGGAGCCTCCGGGTGCTCTTCAAGGGGAGCCCCATGTAGAGAGCATTGCAGTAGTCCAGGCGGGAAGTGACGAGGGCATGAGTGACCGTGTTTAATGAGTCCCGATTTAGAAAGGGGCGCAACTGGCGTATCAGGCGAACCTGATAAAAAGCCCTTCTGGCCACAGCCGTCAGGTGTTCTTCTAAAGATAGCTGTGAGTCCAGAAGGACGCCTAAGTTTCGAGCCCTCTCCGTGGGGGCTAATGACTCGCCCCCAATAGTCAGCGTTGGCACCAACTGACTATATCGGGATGTCGGAAACCACAGCCACTCGGTCTTGGATGGGTTGAGCCTGAGTCTGTTCCTCCCCATCCAGATCCGTACAGCCTCCAGGCACCGGGACATCACTTCAAGGGCATCATTGGGGTGGTCTGGGGTGGAGATGTACAGCTGGGTGTCATCAGCGTACTGGTGGTACTTCACCCCGAAACCACGGATGATCTCACCCAGTGGCTTCACATAAATGTTGAACAGAAGGGGCGAGAGAACCGATCCCTGTGGTACCCCACATATAAGGGGCCTCGGGGTCGATCTCTGCCCCCCTGCCAACACAGACTGCCACCGGTCAGAGAGAAAGGAGGAGAACCATCGCAACACGGTGCCCCTCACTCCCAACTCTTCCAGCCGGTGCAGCATGATACCATGGTCGATGGTATCAAAAGCCGCTGAGAGATCTAATAGGACCAGGGCAGAGGAACAACCCTTGTCCCGAGCCCTCCAGAGATCATCAACCAATGCAACCAATGCCGTTTCCGTGCTGTGTCCAGGCCTGAAGCCCTGAAGTCATACAACCTGGGACCTAGAAAAAGTCCCTGTTTCTAGAGTCACTTGACATGTGAGCAAATAAATATCAGCTCTGCAGGTACTTAACTCCATTTTCAGCAATCTTAATTTGGCAGAAGTTTCTTAGGCACAATATAGCTAGATTGGAATCTTTATTGCAGTCAAGAAGCAGATGATTTTTCTTTCGAGAGGACAAATAAATCAAACTAAACTCTTTTTCCTCCTACTTTTTAGAGTTAAAGATATTTGGCCATTTTTCTTAATAGTCCTGGGAGGCAGCTGAACAATGCTGATGTACAGTTTATCTCCAGTGTTGGTTGATGCTTACCAAGAGCATGTTTTAAGAACACAAGTTCTAATTCAATAGAAAGAATTTAAACTCCAACAGAAAGCTACCATATCAAATACAGCTGCATTGAATCCTCATACCCCCATGATTGATTATAGCTTTGTTAATGTTCTGTCCAAGAGTCATGCCCAACTCTATTTGCAAAAACTAGAGAATGAAATTAAGAACTTTTCATATCCCTTTACTATAAGCATACATTGATTTTAATTCATTGTTATGGAAAACCACCAACTTGAATGTTTTGCTCAACACTTGCTAGCCTAATTAAATTTGCAATTAAACAGTAAGCCTTTCTCATTTCCCCCCTCTTCTTTCCCTATTCCAAGTTATGAATTTGTTGGCGTTTGATGTGGTTTGGGATATCATTAGCACTGTGAAGCGGTATATAAGTCTAAGTGCTATTGCTATTACCTCACATAAACAAATTCTGTTTACGGTTGAATTTTAAAATCCAAATCTTGTCTAACTGCAGTTCAAAAAGCTAAGAAAAAGGCAAATCGTGCTAAATTTTAACTTTGTGCCAATTTCATTTCATATAAATAGAAGTACAAATTATGGTGCTGCTTTCTCTCCCTCTCTCTTTCTTACCCACATCCACACCAGTCCTACTTTCAAAAGATACATTACCAAACCATATCCAAATACCTCTATCCCACCTTAGTTTTCCAAGAATATATGAGCATTATTTAGATATACCTGCATCTGAACTAGGATTTTTTTTCTTTTCCTTTACACTTTCATGCTAGCCTTGTTAATGCAGCTGTTTGAAGGAGAGAGATCTTTATAGTCAAAGCAATCCTTTCTCCCAGCTTCCAATTCCACTCTCTTCCTAGTGCCATGAGGTTGAAGGGTTGGGGGAATATCTGATTAATATTCCTAGAGAATTGCAAGCTGTCTGTTAGTTCAATTGGGGAAGTCTGGGGAAAGCAGAGCCAGATGGGACTTGGCCAAAGGGCATGGAGAAAGGCATCATGTTTCCTCGTTTGAAATAGCTGTGGGCATCTACAATTTGAGTTTTGCCCAGATCTCTTGTGTTCTCTTTTCACTGAAGCTGAGCGAGAACCATCATTCTTCCCTTCTTTTCATGTTTTTATTACCACCAATCTGTCTCTCAATCCTATTAGTTTCTGAATAAGTGGGGTACTTTTTTAATGCGAGAACAAATGGCAAAGACATTATGTGGCAACTTTGTGGATAGTCAAAAGGCCAACACATCTTGAAACTATGAAATTCTTGTTGCTGGCAGGGCAAGTGTTTTTGCAATGGTCCAGGCCATTTGCACTATGATGAATAGGACACTTCCCCTCCAATAAAATGTGGAAATTAATGACATTGGAGGAGGAGGAGGAGGAGGAGGAGGAGGAGGAGGAGGAATATAGGAGATTATCAGAAAATCTCTACAGTTGAATGAGCAAGGTAATAGTAAGCTACTTCTGTAATAGTGTCAAGCAAACTCTACATATATATCCATGAAGTTGTCAAGAGTTGTTCTAACCTTTACCTTAATAAAAATCAGTGTAAGACACTCCCTTTCATGACTTCCAAGAATATTAAATTCAGCAAGAACACTCACTCCTAAATTTAATTGCATCACTCTATGAAATTCTTATGCCTGGTTCAACCATAGATCCATCCATCCAATTTATGGTGAATGTAGCTCTCCAAGGTCTACAGTATTGCTTTCCTTCAGTTACCCAAAATCCTTTCAATCTGAGAATCTTAGTCAAACACAAGCATGCACTTCACATATCAAAACTGGTAAGGTTCAGAAGACACAGAAAACTCAGTGGAACACCAAAGAAATTTTTTCCAAATCTGAATAAGGAAATGGATGAAATTACCTCTGGGACATACTTACTTTTCTATGCTGTTTCTCTCCTGAATACTCCTATAGTTCATGTGCATGCACCTTAAAATGCTGGATTTCTGTCTCACACACAAATGTTGCTGTGGCAATTTTTGTGGGAGCTGAGATCTCTTTTTTTTTCAGATAAGCCACCATTAGCCAACAATTTCAACTTTATCCAGTATTCACTACCCCTCCTCAGTTAAACAAGCAAGCAAACAAACAAAAATGCCATGACTTGATTAATCCAGCCACAGATTAAAATCAAGAATTGTCCAACAGAGCTCTCTGAGTTGAATTTAAAAAGCCTTCCTCATTCTGGAAGTTGTACTTCCAACATATCTAAATATTTTTTAATTCAAAAAGACCAAAATAGAATAGCATGTATGGATGCATAACAGAGAAACCTAAAGTTATCCAGATAAATTAAGTACTTTAAAGTTAACATATAAAGAAATAACAATAAGAATCTCTGTTATTCATCTATACATGCTCATTCAAATCAAGAAATTATTTTCAGCATCAGCTATTCTTTAGACAGCATCATTATATAGGTTTAAGGGCAGTGTGTTTGTGTGCATGTAAACAATGTGCACTAATTGATTTTAATTATAACCATTGCTGTCTGGGATAAAGTTCAAACATAATCTATTCTCTAACTCATTGAATAATGTGGATTAATTAAAAGTTAATTAACATTTAGCTTGCTTTTGTATTCACAGTCAAGATTGCTTATGGGAATGCATTAAAGCCTTTAATTACACACTATTTCAGAGGGTAAAAGGGACGCTATTAAAAGGAATTTATGCAGGCAGCAGTTTAAAACTTAGTTTAACCTACAGCCCCGTTCCAGTCAGCTGGTAGAGGAGACTTTTCGGTAATGCCTTCCAGCTGATCTCTAACGGGGGATAGTTTCATCTTTCCACCAACTTACCGTAGGGAAATCTTGATCGTGTCCCACTCACTCCGTTCTTGGAGCAGAAGCCAGCTAAGGATCTTAGACTGTTTTAGTTGTCTTCAAACATTCTTCCTCCGTGGCCCAACCTTTCAGCACCAGAGGCCGTGGCCAGCTCCTTTCCTGCCCGGTGTTATAAGTAGCAGCCGTTCCTCGCAAACTCTAGTTTTTCTTTCGTCCCTTTTCGATTTCTCTGGTTGTTCCTTTCACTGGGCTGGGAAAAAAACCCAACAGCTTCGATCCTTCAGTTCAGCCCTGCCTTGGAGTTAAACACCAGCATTCAATTTCTAGTGACTTTTCAGAACCACCAGTCCTCGGAGCAGCTCCTTCCTGTTTCTGGCGAACTCCTCCTTGGGATCCTGGCACTTTTGAAAGCTTTTTTTTAGTGTTGGCGGTTTCTGCTTGGCTGAGCCGGCTCGAGAGCTCCTCCCCTTTGGGGACAGAAGGAAGAAGACCCAGCCGGAACGACACGCCCCAGCGTGAGGGATTTAAAAAAAAAAAAAAAAAACCTTCGGCGTTTTCACTAGTTTCTGGGTCCACAAAGCAGTCGGAGTTTCAAACATCCCAAACGTTGGAGCTTGGAAGACGAATCATCTCAGGTTAGGGGAATGGTGGGAGTGAGTAAAGAGAGAGATGACATCTGCACTCATACAGAGACTGTTGTGACCATCTCTTAGAAAAGCATTGGAACCAGGGATGAAATCGAGCAGGTTATGACAGGTTCTGGAGAACCGGTAGCGGAAATTTTGAGTAGTTTGGAGAACCAGCAAATACCACCTCTGGCTGGTCCCAGAGTGGGGTGGGAATGGTGATTTTGCAGTATCCTTCCCCTGGAATGGGGTGGGAATGGAGATTTTGCAGTATCCTCCCCCCTGCCATGTCCACCAAGCCACACCACACCCACCAAGCCACTCCCACAGAACCGGTAGTAAAAAAAAATTAGATTTCACCACCGACTGGAACTACATGTTTGCTGATCCCTATCAGAATAAGTTTTGATGGCAACTAGACATCAACTCAAACACCTCATTCCCTCCCACAAAATTATTTTTGGCAAAAAAATAATAATTATTTAATTAACTTTAAAAATTAACAAAACTTTTTGAAAATTAGATTTCTGGGAATTGATTACTTCCCCCAAAAAACAGAGAAGCTGCCAAAGAGGGGATGCACTGATGGAGTGCTTCTTTGGAGCTATTTGGGAATGAGGGGGAAAGTGTTTACATTATGAAAAGGACCAGCTTTGATATTCTTTTCATGCAAATAAGACCAAAGACTGGGTACTGATAGTCATCAGTTGGAGAAGCCAGGCAGGAAGGGGAATGGGACAACTTGACACAGTCAACTTGCTGCATCCAATTCACCGTGGCCAACTTGCCATGGCCAACTTGCCGCAGCCAACTCATCACAGCCAACTCACTGCAGGACAACTTGCAGCGGGACAATGTAGCAATTCTATTTCATTATTTAAAATAAATTAAAAAATATTTTAATTTTTGCCGTTCCCATTTCATTCTGTCCCTCCTTTTTCATCCTTTCTTTAATGATTCTATTCCACCATTTCTTTGATATTAGTGTAACTCTTGTCCTGCAGCGAGTGGTCTTGTGGCGAGATGGCCGTGGTGAGTTGTTCTGCAACAAGTTGCCGTGGCAAGTTGGCTGTGGCGAGTTAGCCTTGGTGAATTGTCATAGACTTGGTGAAGTTTGTCCTAACTTACATTCTGCTGAGACGATGTCAAATGTATTTATCCAGAGAGCCCTGTGATGGTTTTTGGGAAAAGGAACAATTCAGTCTGATTACTTTTCTTTTTTTTTAATAAATTTTTTATTGAGACAATACAAAAAGACAATAAAAACGAAACAAAAACAACAAAAATACAAACATTCCCTCCACCTAACAAACTCACACTACATTACACATATAAGTTGTTAGTCATCTACCATAAACTTTATACCATTTGCTTAATTGTTTTTCATAAATTCCAATTTCTAACTATATGTATTAGAATTATAGTAAATTTATTCTATGTCTTTCATCTCCTCTACCTCTATCTATCTTGTTTAGTTTATTGCTATTTTGCTTTCAAGCCATTGATACCATTTGTGCCATATTAGGTATTAGTCTGATTACTTTTCTTTGTTGATGGTAAAATGTATAGAAGGGGCTGTGCCATCTCACTGACTGTGTGGTCACTACATTTCTCTCTATTGTAGTGCTGTCCTTAAGGCCAATATTCCTTGCCTGTTCATTCCTCAGCTGTCATGGGCTCCACAGACTTCAGACTCTCCCTAATTCATTTTTGCTCCCTATGGATGACCTTTAATGTCCCTCAGCCCCATACCAGAATAGTAGGCAAACACTCAAAGCGGGGATTGGTACCAATTGTGCGTCAACTTCTGACTATCCTGCTGGAATGATATGCATGACAGATTGTGTTGATGTATGCATATACACAAACACACACACATCCATCTATCCTTGGATTTACTTCCTAGGTTGAATTAAATTTGTGCATGCCAGCATAGACATCAGATGCATTTATTAAAGATTAAAAATGGCAGCTTCAGGTTCAGTTTGGGACAATTATAGTATATAGTTTATAGTATATCAAATGAGTGCATGCATTTAGATCAGGGATCTGCAACCTTAAACACTCAAAGAGCCATTTGGACCCGTTTCCCACAGAAAAGAAAACATCATGAGCCACAAAACCCTTCCCGTGCCTGACTATTTCTTGAGCGGCCACAAAACTAGCATATGTAGTTGAATTAAACATTATATTTTCTTCTGAAACTTTTCTTTTCTTGGATTTATCCATGGTTGGCCTACCAGGGTTGAAAAGCTCAATAAATTGCATGCTGGTGCGTGTCACACATTGGTGGTTGTGATGCATATTTCGAGTGACAGGGAGCCACAGCAGAGGGGTGAAAGAGCCACATGCGGCTCCAGAGCTGCAGGTTGCTGACCCCTGATTTAGATAGATCAGGGCTGAAAAACCCATGCCCCCCCCTCCAGGTATTACTGAACTGCATTTCCCAACATCCCTCACAATCAGCATGTTGACTGGGGCTGTTGAGAATTGTAATTCAACAACATCAGAAGGACCACTGGTTTAGCACCTTAAAATGAGATCACACACACACACAATTCTTTACCAGAAACTTGTTTCACATTTCCCATGGTTTACATTCTTAAAATGACATCCAGAAGGAAAGTAAGTAAGTAAGTAACTCTGGATGAGATTGGTATGACATAAATCCAATAAATAAATAAAAAAACAAATAAATAACTTTTCTACCCCTTGAACACCCAATGGTTCTGTGATTTTGTAGAAAGCCATAAGTCAACCCTATCAATATTCATGGGTTAGTTGGATATACTGAGTGGTGAAATCCAATTTTTTTTTTACTACCAGTTCTGTGGGCATGGCTTGGTGGGCATGGTTTGGCTTGGTGGGCGGGGAAGGATACTGCAAAATCTCCATTCCCACCCCACTCCAGGGGAAGGATATTGCAAAATTTCCATTCCCACCCCACTCTGGGACCAGCCAGAGGTGGTATTTGCTCGTTCTCTGAACTATTCAAATTTTCCGCTACCGGTTCTCCAGAACCTGCTGGATTTCACCCCTGGATATACCTGAACATAAGGTATATTCCAGGTTATGTTCCAAAACATTACCTTGAATATTGAACACTTCCCAATATTTCCAATCAGAATAGCTAAAGATTTTGCCAGTTGTCCAATATAAGTAGGCCATCCAGATGGGGGCCTATCTTAAATTGAGTTGCACTCCTCTCTGCTAAGGATCACACTTAAAATAGACACCAATATTGTCACTGCGTTCTTGTATTTACCAGCTGAGCTCTCATTTCTGGACTAATAGACTTACCGTAGATGCTCAGAAGTTCTTATCAGTATCTAACTGTGCATCCTCCACATTTCTTTCTTTCCTTCATCTTACCTTTCTTTGTTCTCTTGCTGAGAGGTCTGGCAGGAACGCTGCCAAGATGTAACTAATTAGCTAGTAAGAGTTATCTTTATTTTTACTTTTGCAATAAAATGAGTTTTCTTAGAAAATACTTCTTCGGGTTTGTTTTCTCAGAGTATGCTTGCAAGGAGAGCCAACGGTCCAACCTCTAATCTGAGGTGTGATTATCCCAGAGCCAGGATGGGATCAATCAACGCCCTGACAAATATTGGCAGGACAAGATCAGCAAGCAAGCTCAACACATTTGACAAACAAACCTTGCAATCTAAGCCATAGACAGTTGAGGGGTAGGAAATGTTTTTAACTCAGTAGATTTATTTGGGACTTTGTGTGTCTTACTGTGACTTATGGCTGTCTACAAAAAGACTGTGACTTATGGCTGTCTACAAAGGCTCATTTACCAGAAAACAGACTAATGAGCTTCCCTACTCCTGTCATCTTCTCTACTTATCCAACAATGCCCTTTATTATTCCACCCTTTCTTATCTTCCTGGGAAACAGGGCATACTTTTTATTAGCCATGTCTGTTGTTACCGAATTCTAATAATGCCCATGGAGCTTTAGGGATGATGCTTGAAGTTGATATATTACTTTGCAGCATGCCAACTTTCCACTCAATGCAAGTAGCCCTGATTTAGGGACTGCTTTGTTTAGTGACCAGTCACATTTACGACAGTGATTTAAAAAAGTAACTTTACAACCAATCCTCACATTTATGACTTTTGAAAAGCAAAAAAAAAAAAAAAGCTGAAGTAAAATGTTAAGCACAATTGTGGTTTCACTTAGTGACTGCTTTGCTTAACAACCAAGTTGCCAATGCAAATGGTGATTACTAAATGAGGGCTACCTTTTTTAAAAAAAAATAATCATAAAAACTTTAAGGAAAAGTAGGTGGGTATCAAAGAAAGTCTCTTTGAGAATCATGTTGTCCACTCTTATTTTTTCTAACAGGATAAATTCAGTATCATGAAAAGATAAATTCTGCAATTGCTATAGATTAAGCAAATCATACAAGTGAATTTGCTCCTATAATATCATAATTTGTTTTGTTCTGGCTGATCATGAAAAAACAAAGTAGAGCAAGAAAATTCCATCTTGTATTAGAGATCTTATTTAGCCAGATATTGATTTGATTTTAAAAAAAAACAATCATTATTTATAGAGCTTAAATATTTTCATGAGGACCAGATACTTGCCTTTTAAAACAGGCGAAGTCCACAATGCTGGATTACTGAAGTTAGTGCTGAGGACAGGACAACAGATGTCCTTATTCTTTCCCCTGTGGGTATTAGTAGGAGTAAACAAATGGCATGCTGCCATAGTATTGTTGGTTATCTGGTAGGCAAAAAGTGAGCTGAGGAAACTAGTAAAAGAAATATGCATTGGGAGATGGGGAGAGAAGAGGAATTATATTCATGGTTCATCTGTAATTTTTAAAATCAGGGCTTATCTAAAATTTTAATGTTTTATGACTCAGTCTTATAGAAAGTTCTTGGTGTTTTGTATATCTTATCTCTTCATTCTGTACCTCACATGGTACCATGACTGACTTGCTATAAACTGAATCAGGACAAGGGACAAACACAACTGGTATTGAGAAGGTTGCACAGAACTAGCAAGGAGGCAGATAACAACAACCACCAAAGGCACAATCAATGCTTCCTGTCCTGAATGCATGGAGGGATTAAGCCCCCATTTTAGCCTTCCTTCCTTCCTTCCTTCCTTCCTTCCTTCCTTCCTTCCTTCCTTCCTTCCTTCCTTCCTCCCTCCCTCCCTCCCTCCCTCCCTCCCTCCCTCCCTCCCTCCCTCCCTCTCTCCTGCTTGCTTCTCTTTCAATCACCAGATTCTTAGTTTTAGAGTTGTGCTGTATCTTTTGGAGCAGGTAGAGTAGACTGCAATACAAATGGGTCTACTTGTCATAGCTGCTTGAGCTGAAAAGCTTGATGGCTGACTAGCATCAGGAAAATAGGTAGCGGGTGGGTGGTAATTGCCAGGAACTTCCCTTCCAGCTTCACTCAGATTTGCTTGGGGTCCTGCTGAGTGTAATTACTGGTTTGGTCTCCCAACTGCACGGGGCTCCTTCTTCTGCCACATGCCAGCACCATGCAAACAGCCATGCCTTGCCCCCATCTTGCTTTGGAGGATCTGGGATTACCAGCAATACTAATTAATTCATTAGTTGATGGGGGCTTATGTTCTGTCTCCAGACTGGGATGTCGGGGGGGGGGCGGGAGTGGGGAGAACAGATTGCAGCCCATCAATCTGCCAGTCGGGGCACTCGCTTGCCCCCCTCCCAGGCAGATGGTGCTTTCCAACAGGTTCAGATGGTGGCTTTCATTTTGTGAACAGGACCCCAAGGCAGGAGAGAAAGCAGCCACTGAAAAGGTGATGGCTCCAGGAAAGGCTCTTTCCTCTCGTGGCTTTTTTGTTGTTTACTCTGGTCTAGTTTCATCCCGGACAGGTGCGTGAAAGGAACAAGCACCTGAGGTCAAAGAGTGAGCCACCCTTAGCACACTGACCTCCTGCAAGCCCAGCTTCTTAGCATGACCTCTGGTCAACCAAGCGGGGAGATGACAACCTATTGTTGTCCTTTCAAAGCAGAGTCGGGGGAGTCCACGTGCCACAGGCTAATCCTATTGTCGAGAGTCCTTACATCTGTCAGAGTTCAGAGACGAACTCCCCCCCCCCCTTCCTGCCCTCTGGGGAGCTTTCAGTCAAGCAGAACTTTGCTTTTCAGGTTCCTTGGCTGCATTTTCAAACCTCTCCCCTGTGCTCTGATGTTAGGCTCTTTTATGCACTGAAGAGAGATTGTTTCTCCGGAATCCTAGCAGTGCCTACAGCACGCACGGGTTGGCAAATTTGAACGCTCGCCCATGATGGGATCTCCCTCCACTCTAAGGCAAATCTAGGGGGGGGGGTTTTCCAAAAAAGACCATGGTCATCCCTGGCAAGCTTAAGTTCTGCTAAAAGGGGTGCTGACTGCAAGAGGAATGTGTTGAAATAAGTCACATGTTATATTAGTACGGGCATGGTGGTTCAGTGGCTAAGACGCTGAGCTTGTTGATCGAAAGGTCAGCAGTTCAGAGGTTCGAATCCCTAGTGCCGCGTAACAGGGTGAGCTCCCATTACTTGTCCCAGCTTCTGCCAACCTAGCAGTTCGAAAGCATGTAAAAAATGCAAGTAGAAAAAATAGGGACCACCTTTGGTGGGAAGGTAACAGCGTTCCATGCGCCTTTGGCATTTAGTCATGCTGGCCACATGACCACAGAGACATCTTTGGACACTGCTGGCTCTTCGGCTTTGAAACGGAGATGAGCACCGCCCCCTAGAGTGGGGAACAACTAGCACATATGTGCGAGGGGAACCTTTACCTTTACATTAATACAGGCAGTCTTCGACTTTAACAGATTAACAGAGTTGGAAGGAACCTTGTAAGTCACCAGTCCAACCCCCCACCCAAGCAGGAGACCCTACACCATTTCTGACAAATGGCAGTCCAGTCTTTTCTTGAAAGCTTCCAGTGATGAAGCTCCCACAACTTCCAAGGGCAAGCTATTCCATTGGTTGATTGTTCTCACTGTCAGAAAGTTCCTCCTCATTTCTAGGTTGAATCTCTCCTTTCCATCCATTATTCCTTGTCTAGCCTTCAGGTACTATGGAAAATAGCTTGACCCCCTCCTTTCTGTGGCAGCCCCTCAAATATTGGCACACTGCTATCATGTCTCCCCTGGTCCTTCTCTTCATTAGACTAGCCATGCCCAGTTCCTGTAACTGTTCTTCATATGTTTTAATCTCCAGTCCCCTAATCATATTACAACAGACTTACAACAGCTCACTTAGTAACCATTCAAAATTACAACAGCACTGAAAAAAGTGACTTATGACCATTTTTCACCCTTATGACCATTGCAACGTTCCCATGGTCACATGATTTATCTTCAAATGCTTGACAACTGACTCACATTTATGACAGTTGCAGTGTCCTGGGGGCACGTGATCACATTTTGCTACCTTCTGACAAGGGAAGTCAATCAGGCAGCCAGATTCACTTAACAAATGCGGCAAGAAAAGTTGTAAAATGGGGCAAAACTCACTTAACAAATGTCTCACTTAGCAACATAAATTTTGGGCTCAATTGTGGTCGTAAGTTGAGGACTACCTGTACAGTCCTCTTTAGGGAACTGGGGGAAAGGGACAGAGAAAACCAGCATATTAAGGATTGTTCAAGCCTGTCGGCTTCAGGGAATCATGCTACTCTTTCACATTTTTTAGGATTGCCTTCTTATCATAGCCTAATTTTAACTGTAATTTCAAGATTGCGTGGTCCTTTTCTCCAATCGGCAATTGGTTGAAGCAAGTGTGGAGCTCTGGGAAACACCAGGCTGGGGAAAAATGATCTACAGATCCTTATATAATTTAGTGCTGTTAATGAGCATATTGGCAGGGATGTGGTGGCTCAGTGGCTAAGATGCTGAGCTTGTCAATCAAAAGGTTGGCAGATCAGTGGTTTGAATCCCTAGTGCCACGTAACGGGGTGAGCTCCCGTTACTTGTCCCAGCTTCTGCCAACTTGGCAGTTCGAAAGCACGTAAAAAATGCAAGTAGAAAAATAGGGACCACCTTTGGTGGGAAGGTAACAGCGTTCCGTGTGCCTTTGGCGTTTAGTCATGCCGGCCACATGACCACAGAGACATCTTCGGACAGCGCTGGCTCTTCAGCTTTGAAACGGAGATGAGCACCTCCTCCTAGAGTCGGGAATGACTAGCACATTTGTGTGAGGGGAAACTTTATCTTTACCTAATGAGCATATTTGAGCTCAAAAAGTACACCAGATGTCTACACATGCTGGAATAAATGTTGACTCCTTATTTTCTCCTTCTTTGTACTTTCTCTGTAAACCCCATGTTCCAGATGGTTTTCTTTTCTTCTTCTTTTCTTTTTTTGCACCCACAGATCATCAGAGACATTTTCTACAGTACGGGATAGCCTTTGAGTCGGTTGCCCTTTCTGCACACAGATGCAGAATAGGGGCATGTGTGTTTGTGCCAGTTTTGAACAGCTTCCTTTCCCAAGCCACAGTGGCACGCATGCCTGAAGCACTGACTTTGTGACTCTGAGCCAGCTAACCCCATCGGACATGGCCGGCAGTTCCCCTTTGAGTGCACACGCTCTCAACCCCCAATTGGATGCACTGCTGCACATTGTATTCCTCTGGCACCTCCTCAACATGTCCAGGGACCCATCTGTCAACTGACAGTATGTCAACAGGCCTTGTGGTGCTTCCCCCCTCCCCCACTGCATTCCCTTGGGTGCGGCAAGATGGAAACCTTAACACCATTCAGCCCATGTGAAATTCAAACCCACCAATCAGGACCAGTCCTGGGCCGCTGTGCTCTAAGGAAGACAAAACCCGTTTCCCTCTGACAAAAGTGGAGTTAGTTGCAGTGATTAGTCTCTTGTCCAGAAACAACAGAAGCGACAAGGGAGGTGGGACGAGAAGAAACATCCACCAATGAAGGAAGCAGAGACCAATGACAGTAGGGGGATTTAGTTCCCTAGGGAAAAGGGGGCAGACCTATAGATACTCTCACCCCCATTGAGGCCCAGCTGTAGCCTGTAAAGGGATGTTGATTTGGCACACAGCATAAATGATGGTGCCCTGCAAGAAAGGGGGATGAATAAAATTAAATAAAAGGCTGTAATATTCTCTAGCCATGCCCACAGCATGCATGCACATACACACTAATATCCATGCATTGTCCCATTAATTGGTGGGTTTTTTGGCATGTCAAAAGTTCTATGTATCTTCACCAGAACAATGAAACTAAACGAAGTGAAAAGACATGAAGTCACAGCTGCAAAATAATTTCAAGGTCATGAACGAATATAAAAGCTTTTTATGGGGTGGGGGTTGCCTATTGCTGTAAAGGACAAGCTGTTATTGATATGCATCTATTGATGAATTGTACGTTTGTAATATTTTCCCATACATATAAACCTGTCTGTTTGTGTGTGTGTGTGTGTGTTTGCGCGCATGTGTGCATGTGTCTCTGCCAGTGGCCGCACTGGTGACTGACTGATTTTGTTCTCTTCCAAAGATTTTGGCAAGGCAGTTCACTATATTAAAAAAAAACCAAAATTGATGCTTTTGGATTGGTTAAATCACACATTGCGTATATATGCTCCTATATCCTTACGAGAAAAAGGTTGAGGTATGTTTAATGGGACTTACTCAAAAGTTCAGATTTGGATGCTGTGTCCTCTTCTAGTCCACCTTCAAAAGATAAGTGACTGACTCGACTCTTCCCTTGACTTAAACTCACTACCCTCCTCCTGTCTCCTCTACATAGGCAGTCATTTCCCCAATGCCTTCCTTTTACCGGGTTCCCACAAGCCACCTCTGCACTTCTGCTTTGGCAGTTAAGATTGCCACACAAGCTCTCTGGGTAGGAGCCCTCTGGATATTACCCTTTGTCATGCAGAATAGTCTGCAAAGCCTCCTTCCTCCTTCTTACCCTGCTGCTACAATCACTCAACTTGACAAGGGGGGAGGGGGTGGAGGCAGGAGAGGATCCTGCGATCACTGGCCAAGATAGGCCTGGGCTGGGCCTACATACAACGTCGGGTAACTGTCTCTGTGCCCCAAGCGGCTCACACCTGATTTCCCCCTTTAATTGTATTTTCCCCATCTCCCGCCTAGTGTCATGTTAATTGGAGCCCAGTTGCTGCAGCTGCCGTGATCCAATTAGAATGGCTGCATAATGTGAGGTAATTCTATTTCCATAGCCGGTCTCAGGCCCTCACCCGTGCAGGGCGCAGGGGCTAACTTCAAAGGAAAAACAGGCGTGGGATGAAAATTTCCTGTCCCAATATTTGCTCCTGCAATTCCCTATTGCTGGGGCCGAGCAGGAAATTGGATTAGTCATTGTGGCAATGAAGCTGACGTAGCAACGTATCCCCAGCCTCTGTCCAACACAATGGCAAGGACATCCCAGTGACTGAAGAACTGGGAAACTAAGATGTCGTTTGCTTCTATGGACATTTTTGGGTCACCCTTTTCAACTGAAAGTTTTGTCTGAGCAGGCGATATTAAGCAGGGGAAACAAGAGAGAAGCTGCCTGTAGGCCTGTCATCCGAAGGACATGAGACAGAGGGGGTGGGGAAAGGAGCTTTGTTTCTATTTGGAAACCACTTTTGGACTCTTTTGCTTGAAACTGAAATGAAACTGTAATTTTGGATTTGACCATTGATAACTGTTGGTGATTATAGAAATACTGTACATTATTGTTGATTTTTACGTAAAAGTTTAATGTATTTTATATTTGTAACCAAAGAAAGTTAGAAGTTCTTCTATTTTTCGCCCTTCTTTTACTTTTTTGGCCCCCTAATTTTGTTCTTTTTCTGAGCTTTCCCCCTCCCCCACCCCAAAGCTCCAATTTTTCTGTTTCTTGATCTTTAGTTGAAATTTTGTAATTTTTCTTTTACTAAAGAGACAGGAAAAGGATGGGGCAAACGGTGGAAACATACAAAATCATTATTTTTTAAGTGAAACAAAAATTGCAATTGGTATTAGGTGCGATTCAGGAAGAAAAGGAGTTAGGACTCTTTGCGTTCTCTTCATCCTCTGCTACAATTTAAAGCAATATTGGTTGGCTAGGAGTGGGTTGAGAAACAGAATTTCAGTCAGGCTCTTTCCAAACATCCCTGCATCATCCAGTAGACATGGCTGGTCACAATTACAGTAAGAGTAAGAAGTAAAATTGAGACAGCTGGGCTGTTTATATACAATTTATGTACCTGTATATAAACACTGGTTTCCATGACTATATATATATTTGTGTATCTGTATATAAATGTTAGTTTCCATGAGGGGGAAAAAAAGCAAGTTAGTTTGAGACATCATTAGATATGCTTGTAATAAGGAAGACCGCTCTTAGATAGTAAATAATGGAGGCTACAGAACCAGAATTCTTAGAGCACAGGTGTCAAACTCGCTGTGACACATTGACATCATGTGACATTTCATGATGTTTTTCCCCTTTGTGGGGCTGGAGTGGGCATGGCCTGTGCGTGACACATCTGGCCTACGGGCCACCATTTTGACACCCCTGTCTTAGAGAGTTTGCAAAATTTTTAAAGGGTTAAGGTGTAGGAAGATGGGAAGGGAATAGGCAGAAGGCTTGAAATCAGAGATCAGAGGGGTCTTGATGGAGTTTAACTTTAAAAAATGACCCTTTTTAATATGCAGGTTGGGAACTTTGCTACCCCCCTCCTCAATTTGAAATCTAAGCCTCTCTAATCCAGCTGCAAACATTTAGATGATCAATAGATAGCAGCAAACAGGCACAGAAACTTTTTACTCTGTTCTCCCATCTGCATTTTGAAGCCGATATACTGGAATGCAATCTCTGTACTACGTTTAATACAAGAAGAATACATAATTCAATTCATTTTCAAGGACATGTGTAAAATGATATTTGAAGACGATACTTGCAAAATAATGTGAAAAAGAATTCAGTTGTGGAGTTTTAACAACATTCTTGGGAATGTCCTAGGATGGTAAAGGGCTCAAAGGAAGGATGGGTAGAAGAGAAAGGGATTCTATGATGCCAACGGGGATATGGTAGGCAAAATGGTATTGTCTAGAGGTTTTGGAACAATTCCCATTAGTTCAATGATCGGGATCATGAGTATTTCCATCCCAAAGTCTGAAAGCATCAAGTTGACTGCTCCCTGATTCATGAAATTAGCCACAACCAGTGGAAAAGAAAATATGAAAATAAATAATGGGGGTGGGAATGATGGAAGGCAAAGCTCTGTAAATATGGAACATGGGAAGTTAGAACAAACATACCAATAGAAGATTTTACATAGCTATCAACCATAATATTGATAGTATCCACCTATCTCTTGTGGACAACCATTTCTACTATAGTCTACCCTACTACTGTTTTTCCCAGAGGTATCTGGGAAAATCCACAGTGATGGTGTACCTAATAAGTCAATATGAACATGATTCAATGTCTTTTTTTAAAAAATGTTATCATAACAGGCATGTGTCACTTGTCTTCTTTTGCCCCTGTAGGAAACTCCCACCGTTATCATTCAAACACTAGTTCTGAAAGGATTGGATTTGATTTGATCCAGAATAAGTGCATGCAAGAGGTGTTATTCAGTAGGTTCTGACCAGTTCTGGAGAACCAGTAGCAGAAATTTTGAGTAGTTTGGAGAACCGGTAAATACCACCTCTGACTGGGCCCAACCCCATCTCTATTCTCTGCCTCCCAAGTCCCAGCTGATTGGGAGGAAATGGGGATTTTGAAGTAACCTTTCCCTGGAATGGGGTGGGAATGGAGATTTTACAGTATCCTTCCCCTGCCATGCCCACCAAGCCACACCCACAGAACTGGTAATAACATTTTTTGAATCCCACCACTGGATGCTCAAGTGACCTTTGCTCTGTCTTCAGTGAATCCCTCATAGCTCTTTCAAGGGTGTTCCAATGATCTCTTTGACCCCATCTGTCCAGTCATTATGGGAAGGTTAAATGCTGTTAGGTTTCAATATTCTGTTACTCTGACATACATCCAGTATTTCTTGTGGAGTCTTTTTCCTGACCTGGCCTACCCCAAAGGACTGACATCAATCATCTCATGTTCTACTCACTGATTCATTCCTTCTCCAGTGTTATCTCTGTGATCTTTTACAGATGGGGAGAAAAACTTCCCAAAGAGAGGTTTATGAGCCAGAAGAGCTTTCTTTTGGTGTGTGTGTGTGGGGTGGGGGGAGGCTCCATAGCATGTGTGTCAAACTTGCGGCAACACGTGATGTTTTGCAATGTCTCTTCCCTTCGCGCAGCTGGGGTGGGCATGGCCTGCCTGTGATGCATCTGGCCCATGGGCCGCCAGTTTGACACCCCTGTCTATTGTCTACATTTTCTTGTTATTGTATGATAAGGTATGCTGGTAATCTACCAGAAATATTTCTGAAGAACACAGTCATTCATTTGATCAGGCTTCTTTTTCATCTAGGAGGGCATAGATATATAAACATATAAAGAACGGTTGCAGGAATTGGGTCTGTCTACTTTAATAAAAAGAAGGACTGGAGTAGCATGATAGTAGTGTCCCAATATCTAAGGGGCTGCCACAAAGAAGAGGGCATCAACTATTCTCCAAAGTACCTGAAGGAAGGACAAGAAGCAATGGGTGGGAACTAATCCAGGAGAAAAGCAACCTAGAACTAAGGAGAAATTTCCTGAGAATTAGAACAATTAATCAGTGGAATAACTTGCCTCCAGAAGTTGTAAATGCTCCAACACTGGAAATTTTTAAAAAGAGATTGGACAACCATTTGCCTGAAATCCTATAGGGTTTCCTGCCTGAGCAGGGGGTTGGACTAGAAGACCTCCAAGATCCCTTCCAACTCTGTTATTCTGTTCTGCTAACATCGTAGAAGAGTGAATACTCTCATTTTTTCCCCTTCAAAATTCTTCTTTGGAGTCAATGGCAATGTTACCAGTCCAGCATCCAGGCATCAGCTGTTGGTGAGTCTCCGTTAGCTCAGCAGGCTGGACAGCCTGATTATCATCTCAATGAGCTTTAGAAAGTTAACATGATTTGATTTAAGGGTTTCAATAGCCCGAACAATGTTCTCTCACGGACAGGATGTCCCGTGAGCTTTAGGGGGTCAGCTCACAGAAGAGGGTCTGTCCTTTCTTTTTTCTTTCTCAGTCAAGGCCACATCCATCACTTTTGGGGGTAAAAAAGCAGTTTTGAACGGGCAGTTATGATTTATGCATTCTTCAGAAGATTTGTGCAGAAAAGCACATATTACTTCCTTAAAAAAAGGAAAACGAAGCAGCTTGCACACTGGTCTGATTTTGCTCTCTGGTTTTTGCAGTGGCTTCCATGGGGAGCTAAAGGGAAAAACCAAAAGTGCAATCAGACGTATGAAAACTCCCTCATCTGAGCTGCATGCACTCTCTGTTGGGGATTGGAATCCGCAAGGGAAGATAGGCTAATCGGCATTTAGGTCACTTAGAACTTACCTAACTTTGATGACGGCCTCTCACTCCAAAGGCTGGCTTTTCTTCTCTTATCAGCGTCAGTCGATCCTCTACCCTGTCCCACAACCAGACACAGACACACACACACACACCCCATCACCTTTAAGAACTTGAATCACCTTAGGTAGAGTCTGGTTCTCCAAAACTCTGTTTGTTAATTGAAGTTCAGTCATCTCATTCTGCAAGACAAGTTGATTGCTCACATCAGGAACATTGACTATTCACCACATGGCCGCCATAATGAGTGCCCCTTGTTAACAAACTCATTTGCATAAACAAAAATGGCGGCATTGCTCCCTACCAATCCTGCCTAGCCTTTGAGGAGGCTCTTTTCCAGTGCAGTATATTGTTCTTTTTCTATGATTAAATGTGTGTGTGTGTGAGTATGTTTGTGTGTGAGTGTGTGTTTGTGTGTGAGTGTATGTTTAGTGGGTTTCAGCAGTTCTGGAGAACCGGTAGTGGAAATTTTGAGTAGTTCGGAGAACCAGTAGTAAAAATTCTGAGTGGCCCCACCCCCATCTATTCTCTGCCTCCTGAGTCCCAGCTGATCGGGAGCAAATGGGGATTTTGCAGTATCCTTCCCCTGGAGTGGGGAGGGAATGGAGATTTTACAGTATCCTTCCCCTGCCACACCCACCAAGCCATACCCACAGAACTGGTAGTAAAAAAATTTGAAGCCCACCACTGGTTTAGAAGCTGAAGAAGCTTCTTGGATGAGAAGTGAAACGTCTTCAAAGGAACCCCTAAGAAAGTCCAGTTGCCTCCTGAAAAAGCACCTTTGGGACAACCATAACCTGGATAACTAAGAATATCTACAGACTATAAGATGGTAACTCTACCAAACCTTTCCATCCATCAAGTCTATCTACTACTATGTTGGTTTTTGTTCTTTCAAATCTGACTTCTCTCTTTATCAGGATCTCATTGAATTATGCAATCAGCACTTTCTCTGCCTTCCTTTCTGCTCAGTCACTCTTCCTTCATATCACTATCAGGATCTGCCATATTAATTTTCAAACTAGGCCAGAGTTTTAAACCACAGGACTTCACAGCAGCCTGGAGCTGGAGCACCAATAACCAATAACGGTGGTGCAGGATCATAGCCTGTAGCTCAGACACTCTTGCAGAAGAACATGGCTTTAACAAGCCTGGACATGGCCCCTGGACATGCTTGGACACCCATGGACACTCACACCGTAGCCCTGTTCCCTTTTTCTAATAGTTGGCACAAACACGCCTATAGAAAATCATCTATCTGGCTTTTATTTTTATTTTTTAAACCCCTAATAAGCACCATTATATTGTTCATAATAAGTTCTTCTTTGTCTGCAGATTTTTGCAGAGTTTTTTGTCAGTTTATGTAAATTCCCTATTCCCTCTGTTAGTTCCTTCTAATTTCCTATTTATCTTTTTGTGGCTTTGCTGGAGGGGTAGAATAATTTCATTTGCAAAATAAGCCTTTTTTTTTAACCTTTACCAGGGGAATACTGTTGCATGAAATCTTGTGTAAACTGGCTAGAAAATAAGTAAGTTAAATTCCTGGGGAGGGGGGGAAGATTTGCATTAAAATTTAGATCTCTCTCTCTCTCTACCCCTCCTTCCCTCTCTCCACACACATACACACACACACACACGTGTTCAGGCAAAAAAATAGGTACACTATTGTTTTTTTCTTTCAAAAAACAACAAAAAAAACAGGTTTCTGTTAATGAAATGAATGGGGAATACAACAGAGCTGGGTTTCAGCAGGTTCTGACCAGTTCTGGAGAACCGGTAGCGGAAATTTTGAGTAGTTCAGAGAACTGGTAGTAAAAATTCTGACTGGCCCCGCCCCCATCTATTCTCTGCCTCCCAAGTCCCAGCTGATCGGGAGGAAATGGGGATTTTGCAGTAACTTTCCCCTGAATTGGGGTGGGAATGGACATTTTACAGTATCCTTCCCCTGCCACGCCCATCAAGCCACACCCAGGGAACCGGTAGTAAAAAATTTTGAAAGCCACCACTGGAATACAACCAGGGTTTGCTTAACTTGTAGTAAGAGCACAATTCCTGGGGTCTTGTCATTCAAATTGTGAGTTTTGCTACAAATGGGTAAAAGGGCTACACTTGAGGAAAGAGAACTACAACATAGTTCTATCATCATCTATCATCTACCACCTGTCTGTCTGTTTATATAGCCACCCATCTACTATAAAAACAATCCTAACATTTATTTGTTAAATTTATTTGCTGCCTATCTCACCATGGTTTCTAATTGACTCTTGCCATTGTGAGGAAGTGAAGCTGGGTTTGCTGTCTGCATTTGGGGAAAGCAGCTGCAGCCAGGCAGAAGAGCTTCCTATCCCCCCCCCCCCCAATTATCCAAGGATAGGCTCAGCTCATCCCTTCTCCAAAAGGACAGTAACATTTACCCCCTTGCTTCCTTTCTTCCCTCCCTTCTTTACTCACAAGCATCCATGCTAGTACTGTCTTTCAGTTACCTGGCTAATTGAGCTACACCCTGGCATTTCCAAGCCTGTGCTGACCTCTAGAGGCAGCCTTATCCTTCCCAGGCCCTTACCTCATCAAAGCAAATGCTAAGGCAATGAGTGGGTATGTAGGAGGAAACAAAACAGTAAGCGGGGGAAGTGGGAGGTGATGCAAATTTAAACTTGGAACTTCACTGTTCCAAAAGGACCCTTGTTATTTTTGTCTGGTATCAGACCCTCTGCAATGGTTCTCTGGGACTACACTGGTTTTCTGAGTAGGTCATTACAGCTACAGATTAACACAAAATCCCTCCCTACTTCAATCTGGGAGCCATCAACCAAAGTAATGAAATTACTAGTGGGATTCCTTAGTGAAGTTGTGTTTGTAGAAATCTACTGAGCTTCTACCACCATTCACGGTCACAGCTTTCCACATTCATTAGGTACTATTGGCTAAACCTTTGGACCATGACAGTTTTGGGACAGGAGTTCTATCTTTGGAACTTTCCTGTCTATCTCCCTGCTTTCAGGTATGTCAGCTAGTTAGTCATCCATTTATGTGAATCACAGAGGCCATGATTTAAAAAATGGTTATTTATTTGTATCTAGAGAGCTTCTCTCTATATCTTATGGATATATACCAACCACCCATCTACCTCTCTCAGGTGATCATTACCTGTTTTCATGGATCTATGCTGTTATGTCCATCCCACAACTGAAAGTAACTGTGCTAGGACCATACTATGAGGTTAATAGGATGTGAAATAAAAGACTGTATGTTAAAATAGGTCAAAAAGTTTGGTTATAATATACAAATGGATCAGTGGGAAAACATGTGGTCAAAAGCATTGAAAGTTACATTATAATCAGGGGTGGGCTGCTAGGGGTTCACAGGGGTTCAGGAGAACCTCTAGCTAAGATTCTGTGCATTTCGGAGAACCCACAAATCCCACTCTTGGCTGGCCCCACCCACCCCGCCCCTCCCCTCCCAGGAGTCCCCAAGCGGCCCGTTTTGGACGCAGGTAAGTGCAGAGTGTGCATGGAGGCTTGGGAGGGTGAAAAACGGGCCTACCAGAAGTTCAGGAAGGCTTCCAGAGGGCCTCCAGAGCCTGGGGAGGCCATTTTTAACCTCCCAGAGGCTCAAGGAAAGCCTCCAGAACCCGGGGAGGGCAAAACCACTCCCCCACTGTGGTGCAGGAGGCCAATTAGGCCACGCCCACCATGGCCTCGCCCACCCAGCAACTGGGCAGAGAACCCCTTGCTAAAATTTATGAAGCTCACCCCTGATTATATTCTAACCTTAGAAAGATATTTATTAAAATAACGTATCATTGGTATATGTCACTAGCACAATTGTCTAGAATGTATAAATGTACTTTGAATCTTTGCTAGAAATGTGAACAGTATTTTATCATCTTTGGTGGATATGTAAAAAATCCAAAACTTTTGGATACAAATACGTATATTAATTCAGAAGATTTAAAGATTAATATACAGCTTAAAGCAGAGGCTTTTCTTTTGGGACTAATGGACAGGCAACTAAAAAAAAAGTCATGGAACTTTGTTTTTATATATCATAACTGCAACCAAGATTATTATATGCTCAAAAGTGGAAAGGTTTAACACTACACACCACACAGGAATGGCGGGTGAAATGGTGTAGAGATGGCTAAATTAACTGATTAGAGAAAATATTTATGGTTGACTGAAAACCCCTAATAGACTTTTTTTTTGCATATAAAGTGATTCAGTGATTAGAAAAAAAAATGGATAATAGAAAAGAGTGAGCTTTTTTTGTAATTACAGACTACAAGATAATTTTATAATTGTACTTGCATTTACTGCAAAGGAAATCAGAACTTTTTCTTTTCCTTCCTTCCTTCCTTCCTTCCTTCCTTCCTTCCTTCCTTCCTTCCTTCCTTCCTT
>WNWU01000112.1:221918-233928 GCA_012654045.1 Ptyas mucosa | reverse complement strand
ATAGGATAGGATAGGATAGGATAGGATAGGATAGGATAGGATAGGATAAATAACAGAGTTGGAAGGGACCTTGGAGGTCTTATAGTCCAACCCCCTGCTTAGGCAGGAAACCCTATACCCATGATGGTGAACCTATGGTATGTGTGCCACAGGTGGCACACGGAGCCGTGTTGCCTCATTGCTGGCACAAATGGCCTTCCTCTGCTACCTCTCTGCCAGCAAAGTTATGTAGGCAAGCTCTGCATCCCGCCAGCGCAGACCATGCTGGAAATTGCCTGACTGGCTCCAAAGAAGGGGCTTCTCCGGAGCATGGCTGCAGTCACTGGCACCACGGACATTCCCCCCCCCCCCCGCCAGGACCTTTCTCCCCCCGTAAGGCAAACCCCGAGATTTATGGTGAGGCTGGCAGGGGGAGGAGGAGGAGCTGCCGCTGCCTCTGCAAAGAGGATTCCCCCTCAACAGGACCTTTCTCCCCGCCCCCTGTAAGGCAAACCCCAAGTTTTACAATGAGGCTGGTGGGGGAGGAGGAGGAGCCACCGGTTTTGGGATTTGGAGAAGAAAGGGTTTTCGGGCGGCAGCGCTGAGATACCCTCCCTGAATCAAAAAAGTGCACTGTGTTTCAGGCGGCGAATCTGGCCAGGACCTGGCCTTCTGCAGAGGAGGCGCGTGGTTCTGCAATGTGCACTGGAGAACCACAGAGGAAAGCATTTTCCGGCAAATCCAAAAACGGGGCGGGCGGCTGATCGCATGCCCTTCTCCTCCTTCTCCACAGACTCACTTTCTCTTTCCTCCTTGCCAGATCCGCCACCTGAAATGCAGTGCAAATTTTTGATTCGGGGAGGTGATCTCAGCACTGCCGCCTGAGGTTTGAGGTTTATTTGATTTGTATACCACCCTATCTCCCGAGGGACTCAGGGGGGTGAACAGCTATATAGTAAAACAATATGCATACAAAATTTAAAACAATTAAAATCCGATTAAATAATTTGGCCGTAATATTTAAAACCCTAATAATTTAAAACAAGTTAAAATTACAAAATTACATAATTATTAAAAGAGGAGAAATTAGGCCAGGCCGGCCTGGTTAAATAAAAAGGTCTTAAGAGCGCAGCGGAAGATGCGTAGGTCCGGGATCCTTCGTATCTCTGGGGGGAGCTCATTCCAGATGGTAGGTGCCCCCACAGAGAAGGCTCTCCCCCTGGGGGTCGCCAACCGACATTGTTTGGTTGACGGCACCCTGAGGAGACCCACTCTGTGAGAGCGAACCGGCCGGTGGGAGGCTACTGGTGGCAGCAGGCGGTCTCGTAAATAGCCAGGTCCTAAGCCATGGAACGCTCTAAAGGTGGTAACCAAGACCTTGAAGCGCACTCGGGAAACCACCGGGAGCCAGTGCAGCTCGTGCAGGAGAGGTGTCACATGGGAACGCCATGTCGCTCCCGTAACCATCCACGCGGCCGCACTCTGCGCCAGTTGGAGCCTCCAAGTGCTCCTCAAGGGGAGCCCCATGTAGAGAGCATTACAGTAGTCCAGACGGGAAGTGACGAGGGCATGAGTGACCGTGTGTAGGGAGTTCCGATCCAGAAAGGGACGCAACTGGTGAATCAGGCGAACCTGATTAAAAAATTCCCCTGGTCACGGCCGTCATATGCTCTTCTAAAGACAGCCGTGAATCCAGGAGGATGCCCAAGTTGCGAGCCCTCTCCGTGGGGGCCAATGATTCACCACCAATAGTCAGCGATGGCGCCAGCTGACTATATCGGGACGTCGGAAACCACAGCCACTCGGTCTTGGACGGGTTGAGTCTGAGCCTGTTACTCCCCATCCAGATCCGTACGGCCTCCAGGCACCGGGACATCACTTCAAGGGCATCATTGGGGTGGTCCGAAAGGCCTGAAAACCCTTTCTTCTCCAAATCAAAAAACTGGGTATACGCAGGCAAAACAAGAGCACCACAGTTTCAGGTGCTGTGCAGGGGGTGTAAGGCAAGGCAGCTAGCCGCCCTGCCTGCCCCTTCGTCAGACGACCCAGGAGGAGGGCAGTTGGCTTCTGCTCCTGGCCCAGGAGGAAAGAGAAGGTGAGTCTGCAGAGAAGGAGGAGGAGGACACACGGCTCTGCAATGTGCACCAGAGAACCAAGGAGGAAAGTCTTTTCAGGTGGATTTGGGGAGGGGATCGCAGTGCTGCTGCCCCAAAAGGCTTTCCTTTGTGGTTCTCCGGTGCACAGTACAGAACTGCCCACCTTCCTCCTCCTTCTCCGCAGACTCAACTTCTCTTTCCTCCTGGCCAGATCCGCCACCTGAAACACAATGCACTTTTTTTATTTGGGGAGAGGATTGCAGCGCTGCTGCCCAAAAACGCTTTCCTCTCCAAATCCAAAAATGGGGCGTGCAGAGGCCAAAAAAGTGCATTGCATTTCAGATCTCTGGGGGAGGGATTGAAGCCTGCCACCAGATGCTCCTGTCACTGAGTAGGAAGCGGTAGCATGAAAAGCACCAGCAGCGATGGAGTAGCAGCGGAAAGGATGGGTGTGCTGGGGCTTCAATCCCCACCCGAGGCCTGGGGCCACTCCTGAAACCTGCTCATGCAGGGAGACAGGGAAGCCCTGACTCACCCATTCCTTGCCACCACCACCCCCTTGCCCCTGGGGGCAGCGGTTCTCACGTTGCCGCAGGGGGCTTACCGGGAAGCCCAGTACCCAGTGGGGAGGAGCTCAGGCAAGACAGCATGTTTGGAGCTTCCCCAGCTGGCACATGGCGGGGCTGAGAGCGCTGCCGCCAGCGAGGAATGGCTGTCTCGCCAGGAAACAGTTCAGTATCTGGTTGTCCTCCAGTAAAAGGTGCACTGGCCCCCTTAGAAAAAGTGGGGGCGCATGTTTTGGGGGCGCACACATGTGCAGTGCGGGGCACATGCGTAGAGAGGGTCATGTGCACATGTGCAAATGGGGCGCATATTGCATTATAGGTGCTGGCACGCGCGAGTGTGATAGTGTGAGCATGCTCAAACTTTTGGCACGCAATGCCAAAAAGGTTCGCCATCATGCCCTATACCATTTCAGACAAATGGTTATTCAATCTCTTCTTAAAAAACTTCCAGTGTTGGGGCATTCACAACTTCTGGAGGCAAGTTGTTCCACTGATTAATTGTTCTAACAGTCAGGAAATCTCTCCTTCGTTCTAACCTGGTTATCTCCATGATTAGTTTCCACCCACTGCTGCTTGTCCTGCCTTCAGGTGCTTTGGAGAATAGTTTGACTCCCTCTTCTTTGTGGCAGCCCCTGAGATACTGGAAGACTGCTATCATGTCACCCCTAGTCCTTCTTTTCATTAAAGTAGACATACCTCATTCCAGCAATTGTTCTTTAAATGTTTTAGCCTCCAGTCCCCTAATCATCTTTTTTTACATCGTGGTGACCAAAGCTGAATGCAGTATTCAAAGTGTGGCCTTACCAAGGCATTATAAAGTAGTATTAATGCTTTATATGATCTTGATTCTATCCCTCTGTTTATGCAACCTAGAGGGATAGAATTGAGCTTTGAGCCGGTGAGATTTGAACTGACAAACTGCTGGCAATCATCAGTCAGCAGAATTAGCATGCAATACTGCATTCTAATCACTGTACCATCACAGCTCTTACATATAAGAAGAGATCAACTAGATCACTCTGAAAATTCATTTAGCTGTCCTTCCACTCCCTGCAGCATATCCAGCTAATCGCTCATATCCCCATGATTGGATCAGGGAATTACATCATATTAACCCCAAGAACCAGAATGGTAAAGGAAATATGAGGAGATGCCTACATACCTCCTAATACCAACACATATGTAAGTATATAAGTTCCAGTTATCTTCATCATCAGGAATTAGTTGCAGGTGCCTAGTAATTCAGAACAGACTGAGGGAATCAAGGATAGTGCAGAATGCACACCCACTGTCCTATGTTAAATAGCCTATAGAACCACCTGTGGGAGGAGATAAAGAATGGGGAGAATAATGGTTTACGTAATGGAAAGCACAAATAAGTTAGATAAACATTCAATTAAATCATAGCATAGGATTTGCGGGGACCAAGCCAAGCATGATATCAGCTATGGTAGGGTTTTCTTCCTTTCAGAAAACAGACCACATTCACGAAGTGAATAATATTTTTTAAATTAAAGTGTTGCCTCTGAAAAGTTCTTTTTTCTTCTTTATCTATATAAGAAAATCCTTATCTCCATATCCGCAGATATGCTCAAAAATATTACAATCAGAAGAGAAACATGTATACATGCCTACAAGTTGACACGGTTTGCAAACTTTTTGATCCCTGATAATCTCAAATGTCTATTATTAAAAAAGTCAGAGTTTGGTTACTGTATTCCGGTCAGTGACCAGATCAAGAAAACAGGTTCTTTATCTCATCATTTTCTTGTAATCAATTTTGAAATGACAGCAGAAGCAGTAGTAAAACTATAGTGATTGTTCAATCACCAGAAGAAACTGTGGTGCTTACGAAGAAGGCACTTCCTGCTCCTTAAAATTAAAATGGGAAGCAGAGTCATCAACAAAATCAATAGTGAAGCAAATAATATAATCAGATGGACTGCTGTACTGTGGTTACTAAAACAGATGACATTGGAACAACAGCCCTCGATGCATTAATAAATTAAAGGAGTAACAAACTGAGTTAGAAATTATGTTTGAATCTATTCAGAGGCACACTCTGAATTTAAGATTTATAGGCTTTGAAGCAACTGCAGAAAAGAAGAACACTAAAATCTTTATACAGTTAGCCTTTTTTAGTGACCGCTATTGGAATGCACAACTCGGCCATTAAGCAAAGTTGTTTCTAAGTGAAATCACGACTGTTCTTATCATCTTACTTCCTTTGCTTTACACACTTTGTGAGTTGTAATGTGACATTTGGTTGTAAAGTTATTCTTTCATCATTGTTGTAACAATAGCTAAATGAGGTTGTCAGCAAACAAAGACTATCTGTAATTACAAATTGTTTTATCGAATGTAGAACTTTCTGCAACTGATTTAAAGATGGTCCCAAGGACCATGGCTCCAAGACTTGCTGAAGAAGATCATCCTAAAGATGCTGTAATTTTATTTGTAAAATAATTTTAAAAAATGAGTTGTTTACGAATTTGCAAATAGTGGCTGTTCAAGATCTTTGGGGGGTTTTTTAATAATTTTTATTTTAAATTTATATTATAAAATCATAAATTTTATTAAATAATTTTTTCAACAGAGCAAATTCCAAAGGGCTAGTAGATTCTACACATTTTCTGTTCTGCCTGCTTCAAGGACAGATTCAGGTTTCAGGAAGAGGGAAAAGAATGGGTTAAGATTAGGAGGAACACTGGGATAGAAGAAACTGGAGGCAATCGCTGCCTATACATTTTCTATAGCCATATTAAAAGTAAGGTTTGAAATTTAAATTGTTACAACACATAACCGATGCAAAACAGTTAATTGTTGTCAATATGCAGGTTTAGGTGAGGTAAGAGCAAGCTTTTAGAAAAGAATGTTACCAGCAAGAATAATATGGCAAGACACATGTAAAATTGAAAACGAGTCACAAATGTTTATACATGGATGGTTTGGTTAGCAGAGTTTTGCATTTGGGGGTTGTAGTATTTTATTTAATGTCAGTGCAATAGTTAAACCTTCCCCAAAGTATGTGATCTCAAAGGCTATTTTCATATCTGGTTTGGTATGTAATAAAACATAAACTTTGCACCAGCTTATATCCATAATAGGAGACTTTTTTTAACTTTTCCAATGGGAAAAATAAAAGCCATAATAGAAACATAGTTCCAAGTTAATTTTAATCATTAACAGTATAAGAAGTATATTTGGTTCTTGAAGTGTTGAACAGAGACATTAGACAGGTTGAGAAAATAATGGGTTGAAAATTTAAGAAGAGATTTATAAATTGAGGGCTTGCTGGTGATTTAGTTTTGATTTTACAAGAGTCTCAAAATGGGATCGAACACTTAATGAAGAAATTGAAAGACTTTGGTGCAATAGCTGTCTTTAAAATAAACTCCCCCCCTGCCCCCCAAAAAAGGAATATGTTGGTTAAAATATGAGTTTGCAAGATCAAGATATCTTGATGAAAAAGACTGGCTTTAAAATAGAGGATAAATGTCTAGGGATCATATTGACAAATATAAACTGTATGTTGTTTCAGAATAATTAGATTAAGGTTTGAAACAATATTAGCAAGGTGGAACAAATTACTACTGATTTATTGAAATTAAAAGGAAAATTGGAAATGGAAGGCTGTACCTGCCAAATTTTGCTCGTGTTCATTGGGTAGAAAGGTTTACATTGGATAAGAAGAATTATGATATTGCAAATGAAAAAACCTTTGAATTGGATTTATGTACTAATGATGAACATGTTACTGCTAAAATGTATAAACTTTCATAGAAAATGAATATAAAAATGAATATTTTTAAAAATAAATTTTATTAATTTTCTATTAATTACATTCCTTAGTGCTTATTAAACATCATGTTGTCTGGATATTTAATTTGCTTAACAATTCAAATGCCATTATTAATTTCCACCCCTTTTTTCCAATCACTGGTAAAAAAAAGTCCAAGTTTGATAATATGCTGTGTGATTTTGTTTGATTTTTTGTGTGAATTTCTGCTTGATTTTTAATGTAAATCTGTCCATTTCAGCGCAGTCTAATATTTTCTTAATTATCTCTTCATCTTGGGGTGTTTCTTCATCTTTCCAATATTGTACAAAAATAATCTTTGCTGCTGTTAAAACATGTAATACTAACATAAATACATACTTCTCTTATCAATTTTTTCTGCTGTCATCCTTAATAGGACCTGGGTATTTGCGGGACCACCTTCTGCCACCAATAGCCTCCCACCGGCCAGTACGCTCCCACAGAGAGGGACTCCTCAGGGTGCCGTCAGCCAGGCAGTGTCGGCTGGTGACCCCCAGGGGGAGGGCCTTCTCTGTGGCAGCACCTGCCCTCTGGAACGATTTGCCCCCGGAGATTCGGAGGATATCAGATCTCTGGGTTTTTCGCCGTGCCCTAAAAACGTTTCTTTTTCAACAAGCAGGGCTGGCGTAACCCCTCCCCCTTTTCTGAGATTAGTTTTTTAATTGGAAAATGGGTTTTAATTGGTAGATTTTAATAATCCTTGGCCATAATATATAATTCTTTTACATTTCTTTAAAATTTTGTATTGCAATGTTTTTATTTGGCTGTACACCACCCTGAGTCCAGCAGGAGAAGGGCGGTATATAAATTTAATCAATAATAATAATAATAATAATAATAATAATAATAATAATAATAGTAATAAAAATAAAAATAAAAACAGTTCAGGTTTAAAATCTACATGAATGAATATTTTAAAGACAGTGTGATCAAATGGACATTTTGGGTGGATATAACATAATGCTCGATCAATGGGAGAATATATAAAGCAAAGGATTGAAATTTACATTGAATTATACCGGTAATTTGAAAGAGAATGTTTATATGATGATGTACCATTAGTATTTAACACCTGATAAATTGTCAAAGATGTATAAGGGAATGTCAATTATAGTTGGAAATATAATCAATGAAGGTCATTTCCCCTTCTTTGTTGGTCATATAACAAAGCTAAGAAATAATGAGAAGAGATATGTATCTTAATCCAGACATTTCTTCACATAAATATACAAGTGAAGCATAGGTTTTTCTTCTAGATTTGATGGATACATAGATTAAAAGGAAATGTGGGATCTTGTTTCTATACATGATAACAGCAGCAAGACCATTGTATGCATAGAAGTTGTATGGTTTTTTTATTATTTTATGTATTTTATCTTTACTTACTTACTATAACTTTTTTAACTTACTTTTCTATTTTTAAGGTTTTTTTATTAAGCATAAAAAAATATCAAAGATCTAAATCCAAGAAATGTAGGTTATAACAATTGCTCAATTTGTTGATTGGTGCAATATTTGAAAAATTTAAGATTTGCATAAAGCAATGCTACTTATAATTCCAGGGACACTAGATATATTCAGAAATTAACTGTTTTCCAGAATTTTTCCCAAACAAGTGTTGTAAACAAGCATCAGTCTGAAGGAAATTTAATTAATGATTATCCATTAGTTTTAGGGAACTTTAGATGTTATTATTTCTATTCTTAATCTGAAACTTGGATTTAGAACATTATTCAAAATAAATTATTATTCACAAAAATCAATATCAAATTGGTGGGATGTTATAAAACTTTCATTCAGTGAAACTGAATCATTTTTACTAAACCAACACAAAATTTCAGATTGAAATATTGGCATCAGACCAAAAAAAATCTAATACATTTAATTTTGAAAAATCCATAAATTATGGAATAAAAATTAAGGGAGATTTTTAAGAAACCAGTAAAATTTCAATGTATTGTATATAAAAAAATAAATCTGCTAATTAAAATTCAGAAAGGAACAATGTAAAAGCTTGATTCATTCACAACTCATAATAACTGGGTGAAACAGACTCAAAGTACATCTTCTAGGATTCACTATTTTTTGTTCTTTTTTATATAGCTCAGGTATTTTCAATTACACTGAACCTTAATAATAGTTTGTTTTAACTTTTCATATGAGTCATTGGACGACTCAGTGAATGGACTCCTTTAAACAATATTTAAGGAAATTCTTGGAGAATATGTGATGATTTTAAAAAATATTTTTATAAAACTTTTCAGAGTATGATACCACACATTTTTAACTATGTGAAAATTAGAAAAGTTTTTAACTTCTTAATGCCTTGAGATAAATATTAATTATCATAGTCTGAAAGCTTTCTAAAATTTAATGCAAATTACATCCTAGAGTCCTGTTTTTCTTTGGACAAATTATTTAAACTGCTTTGCTTAATTAATTCCAAAGAGATTAAAATTATGTTAGACACATACCATGATATGTATGTCAAACAGTGTCGGTCAAACAGTATCGACTGACAGCCCCCAGGGGGAGAGCCTTCTCTGTGGGGGCACCCACCATGTGGAACAAGCTCCCCCCGGAGATACGGACAATCCCAGATCTCCGCGCTTTCCGCCGTGCCCTCAAGACGTTTCTATTCCAGCAGGCTGGCCTGGACTAACCTCTTCTAAAATTGCTCTTATATTCTTAAATCTTAATCTCATAAATTTAGAGTTTTAATTTTAGGTTTAAGACCAAATTATTTAATTGTATTTTAATCAATTCTTTAAAATATTTGTATTATATGTATTTTATCATTTGTCTGTACACCTCCCTGAGTCCCCCGGGAGTAGAGCGGTATATAAATATAATATAATAATAATAATAATAATAATAATAATAATAATAATATAGATCATCAGCCACTGATGATTTAACCTAGTTGAGTAATGAAACATTTGCAAGCAACAACCAAGCTCAGAGACCACCAAGGACTCAGCAGTTTAACCTTGAGCTATACATATTTCCTTCTATTGGAAAGTAAACATTAATAATTGGTAAGTGTATCGATTCAGATTAAATTGCTTTCATAGAAATATTATCAATACGGTTAAAACGATTAAGTGTTGCATTTTATGTATATCAATCAGTGGTTAGGTGGACTGGAATTTTTGGAAAGTTATTCTACATGTACTTTGATTTGCATTTTTTTGAAAATTATAGGTCTAGTCTATAACTTTCATAGGCCATAATTAGAGTTAGTTCTTTGAATTCACAAGAAATATCCTTAATAAGTGGATTTTCCTCTCCCCCACTGCGTTTTTTGTAATTTATGGAACAATCAGCAATAGCTTTAAGAAACAGGGGGAAATCAAAATAACCAAAAAAAGGAGTAAAATATATTGGTATGCGTAGAATATTATTTATATAATATTTTCAAGCAGTTTTAGAACTTAGTGTCACAAAACTTTGCAAAAATGCCTTGATTAATAGAATATCCAACCACATGTGTTTCCATATATTAAGGTGACCAGACGTCCCACTTTTGGCGGGACAGTCCCGCTTTTGGCGGGACAGTCCTGATTTTCAACAATTTGTCCCGCGTCCCGCGGTGTTTTAAAAAAGTCCCAATTGGCGTGAGAACTGGTTTGCTTACCCACCCACTCCCAATCTATTGCTGCCTCCTGAGTCCCAGCTGATGGTTAGAGGGAAAAAAAACCTGTTTAAATTCTTGCCGCGGGGCTTCAAAGGGTCACCCTACAGCTGATCAGTGTTAAAAGAAAACAAATGAGTAGACCTATGCCTGCAAAAATAGAAAAAACAGCCCCTTTCAACTTCAGCATAGGTTAATTACCATAAGTTGATTAGATCAGCCTCCCGACTCTCAGCTGATTTGCTCTCAGCTGTTTTGGCAGAGTGCAAAGAGTACTGCTGGAGCAGATTTTTTCTTCTTCTTGTGCAATTCAAGCTGAAAACGAAACCGAAACTAAAGCAGGTTGTTGGCTTTGCTGTTTGCTTGCAACGTTGGAAAGGCAGATTTCTTTTCTTTTTCCTCATCAAAAAAGGTAGGTGCAAACAATGGGAAATTTATGGCAAATGGCAAAAGAGGAGAGTTCAAGATTTTAAAACACAAAAGAAAAAAAAACTCTATTTAACTAGGGAATTGTAATAATTGAGATACTATTAATTGTATATTGTGTTGAAAGCAGAAATGGTTAAGTTGTGGTTTGGAGGAATATATGGGGGAAATTATTTGGTTTATTATTATTGGTAAATATAATTAATTGATTTGTAAGAAATTGGATTGCATGGAAATAATTGGAATATTCATGTTCATATTGATTAATATACAAAAAAGATAGTTATGTAACTAATTGATTTATATTAAAATGTTGAATTTGTATTAAACAACTGTAATATTACATAATTAACCAATGTGAGGATGGATATAAAAATAGATGACAATGGGAAGGGGTATAATATAGAATAGAAGGGAAAAATTGAATTTGATTAAGATTGGAGATGAGGATGAAGGGTAATATTGGTTTTTTTAAAAAAATAGATGAGGAATAAATATGGCAAAAAGGAAATATAGAAATTGTAAATTTAATTGAAATGACTAAACACTGTTTAAATTTGTGAACCAGCCAAATACTCTGTTCAAAGAAAATATATTGTATGTTTGTATGTGTGTTTCTAATTATTGCTATTTATTCATATTTGTTCTCTTTTATTCTTTAAAGTTTAACAATTCATTCTTTATCTTAATATCTTTATATTTGTTTGGGGTTGGTTTTCTTCCCTTTCATCTTTTTTATTGTACAGCAATCTTTCTCCTCAAACCTACCACCTCTCTCTTTTCTACTCAGAGGGCTGAAAAAGTTATTTTTGACGGGTCCTCGCACTTTTGACCAGTCCTCGAACTTACGACTGTCCTCACATTTTACCATGGTGAAGAGAAGCAGTTATGAAATGAGTGACATGTTTCTTAAGAATGCTACAATGGGCATAAATGATGACCACTCATAAGTGCGAAGACTGGTCAAAAGTGCGAGGACCTGTCAGAAATCACTTTTTTCAGGCCTCTGGGTAATCCTTTTGTGCACATGGACTACTCAGAGGGCTAAAAAAGTTATTTTTGACTGGTCCTCGCACTTTTGAGCAGTCCTCGAACTTACGACTGTCCTCACATTTTACGTTGTTGCCCTATCTTATCACCATGGTGAAGAAAAGCAGCTGTGAAATGAGTGACATGGTTTTTAAGAATGCTGCATGGGCATAAATGTGAGGATGGTCATAAGTGTGAGGACCATTTAAAAGTGCAAGGACCTGTCAGAAATGATTTTTTTCAGCCCTCTGAGTAGTCCCTATAGAATAAAATAATACTATACATAATTTTTTTATTTATTATATTTGTAAATTGTACTTAGACCAAATTTTTAATCAAGCCCCCCCCCCCCCCTCAATGGTGTCCCTCTTTACCCATGTTAAAATCTCGTAACCTTAGACTAAGGTGACCAGATTTTAACATTGGTAAAGAGGGAGGGACTACTCAGAGGGCTGAAAAA
>WNWU01000112.1:139026-221818 GCA_012654045.1 Ptyas mucosa | reverse complement strand
TGGTCACCTTACCATATATTCAAGCACTTTTTTCTAAATCTATAGAAATACTTGCTCTCTTCAAAAAAACCAAATTAATTAGGTATAGCAATTACAAGGAACATTAATAATTTTTCCAACTAATAATGACTCTGTTTAGAAAACAATTATATAGACTATGACAAGTTCATACAAAACAAAAAATCCATTTTGGTTGTAAAATCATAGCTATTCAATTGTCTTTTTGTGTTTTTATCTATTTTTATTTCAAACTTTTCCTTGTAATTGGTTTGAAAAAACAATTTAAAAATTGGCAAGGTAAAACTGAGCTGCACTATTTTGATTTGCAATACTTATCTCTTAATGAGGAAGAATGGAGTTTACAAATTCATAGTGAGTGAGGCAACCTTTATATATACTGAATTTAGATTTATAAATGATGCCCCACTTGGTGTTCTGAGAGATTCATAGAGGCCTGAACCATTTACAGTTCTTGAGGCTTCTTGATATACTAAAATATAATAAGATGTATTTTAACAACAAAAGGATCTTTGCTGCACAAAAAGAGACATAATTATAATAATTTACTATGACTATAATTTTCTCTGGGAAGGACTCAAAAATGTATTTATTGTTCACTGTGTTTCAATCATATTTATTTTGTTGGGTATCTTACCAGAAAAATACAATCAAGGGAGTACATATTTAATTTTACACGTGTTAACAGCAACTACAATTGTGTTTGCACAACAGTGGAAAAATGAAGAGATCCCTACAGAGGAAAATGTAATTTAAAAAATATTAGAATGTGCAGAAATAGATAGATTAACACTTAAAATTAAGGAGAAGGAAAAAACTGAATACTTTTTAACATGGGATTTGTTTTATCAATGGCTAACTAGCAGAAACAGAAGTTAGAAATTTAAAAACATAAGAGAATGATTACTAAAATGGATAAACAAATACTATTATCATTATGTAATTATTATTAATGTTATGAATATTATTTTGATTACTATTTCTTAAAATTAACTGTACCCGGACAACACACTGTTTATGTAGACATTGAATTTTTATGTTTAATAAAAAAAATGTAAAACATGAAAAAAAAATTGCACGTTTAAATTCCAACTTTAAAAAAAACCTGCATAAACCAAATTTTAAATTGCCTATAATTCCAGAAAGCTTGTTTTTCTTCCCTGTAACATTATACAAAATATAGTGTATCCTAAATTTAGAAACTGACAGTTTTGTCAATTACTATGCAATAAACTAATTTGGCATTCAAAAAATTAATAATATTTATTTTGTATTTTATTTAATATCCTTGGGTAACTCTTATTTCCAGAGATTTATTGTCCTGAGATGTTGGAGAATTCTGATCAGTAATAAATAAAAAAAATTCCCAAAATGACAGTCAGACATTGAGAGTGAGTTGTTTTGTTGGTATTATTTTTGGATGATTAGCCATTGAGAAATTTTCTGTTCTTATCTTGCACATCAAGTATCTTCTTCAAGATCACTTGATTGCTTCCATTTTCCAGTTAATCATTTGTGGCTCAATAGATTCACCCTTGCCACACTCGTTACAAAGAAGTTATTTAGTTTTCATTTTAAAATACAATGCCAAGGACTAACTGTTTACCCTAAGGCAAGGAAGACTAACATTTATTATGTCAAGTCAATAATTATGTTCAGGCTCTATTGTTCTATCATTTTTCCTCCAGCAGCAGATTAATAATAGTAACTGCCAGTTCTCAACTGTCAAACTGTTGATGGAACAGGAGAGAAATTTCCGTCACAAAGAAGTTCTGACGGTCCCTCTCTAATTTCACGCACCGTAATTTTTCCCTTTGGTCATATTAATCAGGACACAACCTTATAATTACACATTTTAATCTTTATAGTAATGTTGATTCAAGCTCTATCTAAAGGTCTCTCAAGGTACATGTCAGGGCTAAGTTATGTCAAGGAAGGGGCCGTATAGATCTCATGTCTTTCCTGCTCGCACTCATTCTTCTCCCTGAACTTTTCAGGGCAAAAGATTTTATTTGTGATGCCTGAAGAAGTTAGAATTCCATACAAGACTACATGGAAAATATGAAAGTATGTTCTTTCTTACCCAAGACATTAAATAAAAGTTTTGTACTTCTCTTAGACTAATCTTACTTGGAGAATTGTTATGGCAATATTAGAATTGGGGAGTGTCGATATGTAATTGATTCTTTTACAGACCCATCGCATAAACTGTTTCAACTCCTACCCTCAAAACAACACTATAGAGCACTACACATCAGGATAACTAGACACAAGAACAGTTTTTTTCCCGAACGCCATCACTCTGCTAAACAAATAATTCTCTCAACACTATCAAACTAGTTACAAAGTCTGCATTACTATCAATCTTCTCATCGTTCCTATCACCCATCTCCTCCCACTTATGACTGTGTGACTGTTGCTGGTATCCTTAAGATTTATATTGACTGTTTTCCTATGGCTATCATTAAGTGTTGTACCTTATGATTCTTGACAAACGTATCTTTTCTTTTATGTATACCGAGAGCGTATGCACCAAGACAAATTCCTTGTGTGTCTAATCACATTTGTCCAATAAAGAATTCTATTCTATTCTATTCTATTCTATTCTATTCTATTCTATTCTATTCTATTCTATTCTATTCTATTCTATTCTATTCTATTCTATTCTATTCATAGCCAAATGCCCATTTTATTTTTCCATATGTGCTAGTACTTGGAACCATCATCTGCTCTAATATTTTGCTACTCCCAGTTTTATAACACAGTAAGAGTTACGCTAGTCATTTGGATTAATCTTAGAGCTTCTGTGACCTCTAAGAAAGTTCTGGGGCTCTAAGTCTCACATGAGGAAACTATGGGCCACTTTCCCATTTGCAGCATTTGTCTTTCTATTGGTAAATCCAGATAAGACTCACTCAATTCCTACCCCTTGGAACCCACAACCAATGGCTACTTTGTCACCTTGCTAGTTTCCTTCTGGGCACATCTTCACTTTTCATTTGGGAAGGCTCCAGTGTAGTCAGTTTGTTTCTTTTCACACTTCCTTTCATAATCCTGAGTGAAAATACATTGAAAAAGAGAGAGCAAGAAAAGAAAAAGAGGAGCAAGCTTATTTGTAAGTATACATGGGATTGTATCCTTGCTCCATATTCAATTCCCTCTTGAGATTGGATATTCCCTTGGACACTTGAATGATGCTTTGCCATTTGAATTACTGAATTACATTTAATTCTTTATCAATCTTCTGGGTGTCTTTAGTTTACAGGCAAATTTGAAGGTCCTGGTGGAAGACAAACATCATTTCCAGTTTAAAGTTATTGGAACTGTCAACCCACTAGTTGCCTGGCTCAATACTGAGAAGGGAGGCCCTGAGGTAAAGCACAGATCCTTCTGCGCAGATACTCAGCCTGACCTGAGAAAACCCCCAATGCTGAATGTAGAGGGCCAATACGTGTAACAGGTCTCCCATGCCTAGCATTTTGCAAGAATTTCTTGCATGTTCTGGATGGCCCTTTGACCAAGGATTTCATTCTTTATGAAAGGAGCCCTAGGGGAAAAAATGAATAGAAAGATTATTTGAGTATCTTGGGTCCAAGCATAGAAAGGAAGTCCTCCTAGACTTTGTGCCAATGCTTAAACAAAAGCATTTGAATGATGAAAGTCTTTCTTAGATCAATAAGATCTACTTCTTAGATAGAAAAGTTGGAAAGAGAAAAACTCAGGAAAAGCAAGGCAAGGCAAGAATCACAGATAGAAAATCCTTGACACCACACACAAAAAGAATTTTTAATAAAAAGTCTAGCTTACATTCTTAATTATCCCCTCCTGGAATAAATACTTGAGGTTCAATATATTTTTAGGCTTGATTGCAGAGATGTGATCATAAGAGCTGCTGTTTCCTTAAGAGTTGATTAATTCTTCTTGCTCAATGACCTCTATATTTTATTCTCATTCCCTGGAATGCCCTATATTTTAGAATGTGTGCTGGATAACTAAAATAATCACCTGAATGACAGCCCCAAGCCACGAGGCACAGCGCAGTGGGGCTGACATGCGCCCCTCCCCCTACCATGTTGATGGCATCTGGAAGACAAAATCCACAGTTAGGTTGGTTGTAATGTACCCACCCCCCTGGTTTGGTCAGGTATTTCTGGTGGAACCTAGTAAGTAACTGCTCCACGTTAACATCCTGGACGGGTACCCAGGATGCCTCTGCCAGCGGGTACCCCTTCCATAGGACAAGGGATTGCAGACGACCCTGGTGCAAACAAGCATCTAGGATTACTTCCCCCTTTTAATGACGGGTTTCCCCCACGTCAACAGGGGTAGGTGGAGGAGGAAGGGTTCCCTGTAACATAGACATTATGAGTGGACATAGCAGGCTACTGTGAAACACTTCATATGTTCTTCCCAATAAAGGCGGGAGCATTAGCCTAACAGTGACAGGGTTTAAGATTTTTTCGCTTGGAAATGGTCCAATGTATTTGGGTGCTAGTTTTTTGCAGGGTACTTTCAGACTCAGGTATTTGGTGGAGAGGTACACTTTTTGGCCCATATAAAAGGGGGTCTGTGGTTGTCTCTTTTGGTCGGCTTGGGATTTGTATTTTTCCTTCCTTTCCGCAAGGCTTCCCTAACATTCTCCCACACACGTTGCATATGTGATACCCATTCCTGTAATTCTAGACCCTTAGGCCTCTGTTGGGGGCACTCAGGTATAGGTACAAACTCAGTCCCGGTGGCTATTTGGAAGGGAGTGAATCTGGTGCTACTATGGACGGCGTTGTTATATGCCACCTCCGCGAAGGGTTGTAAGTCCGCCCAGTCCGTTTGCTGGTGTTTACCGTAGGACCGGATGTATTTCTCCACCATGGCATTGGTTCTTTTAGATGCTCCATTGGTAGCCAGGTGGAACACTGAGCTAAGCCCCTGAGATGTCCCTATGATGGCCAGGAATTTACACCAGAAATTGGCAGTAAACTGAACCCCTCAGTCACAATCCTTTGTGGTACCCTGTGTAAGTGATAAACATGCACAATGAAAAGCTTAGCTAATTTCCTGGCTCACGGTAACCCTGAACAAGCCACCAAATGGGCCTGTTTTGAGAAAAGGTCAATGACCATCCAGATTACTGTGTTTCCCTGACTGGTTGGTAAGTCCACAATGAAGTTCATGGCTATCTCCTCCCAAGGCCTAAGAGGAGATGCCACAGGTTGTAGGAGGCCAGCAGGTTTACCTGGCTGTTTCTTCATTGTGGCACAGGTCACACAACTGTGTACATATTCTTCGATGTCCTTCTTGAGCCTGGGCCACCAGAATTGATGGTTTTCTCAAATGTAACATTTTGAGAAAATCGAAGTGGCTGGCCACTCAGACATCATGAGACCGTTGCAGCACCTCCATCCGGAGGACTTTTGGTACATAGATGTTGGAGCCTTTCAGGCCAATCCGGCCCTCTGACTAAGGGTGTTTTGATTGGCCTGGAACCACTTGTCTGTCAGAAGGGCTGTCCAAATATATCTGGTTATCTCAGTCTTATGGGGTTTTGAACAAGCAGTGGCCCCCATTTGGTTTGTTATACTACCCTCAGATGACGAAGCCAGGACTATGGCCTGTACTACTTCCACACGGTCACTGGCATGTTGTGGCATTCGGGACAAGGCATCTGCCAGGAAGTTCCTCCCACCATGGATATATTTCAGTCAAATATTAAAGTGTCTGAAATATAACGCCCATCTGACTTGCTTAGGCAAGAGCTTACACGGGGTTTGGAGAGCCTCCAGGTTTTTGTGGTCCATCCAGACCTCGAATGGTAATTCACCCCCTTACCATTGATGGTAATTATACTGAGATATGCTTAATAAGGGACATGGTGGCTAAGTGGCTAAGCTGCTGAGCTTGTCGATTGAAAGGTCGGCAGTTCAGTGGTTCAAATCCCTAGTGCCGCATAACTGGGTGAGCTCTCATTACTTGCCCTAGCTTCTGCCAACCTAGCAGTTCGAAAGCATGTAAAAAATGCAAGTAGAAAAAAATAGGGACCACCTTTGGTGGGAAGGTAACAGCATTCCATGCACGTTTGGCATTTAGTCATGCCAGCCACATGACCACGGAGACATCTTCAGACAGCGCTGGCTCTTCGGCTTTGAAATGGAGATGAGCACCACCCCCTAGAATCAGGAACAACTAGTACATATGTGTGAGGGGAACCTTTACTTTTACCTTTATGCATAATAAAAAATGAGAATGTTTACTGAAATATTCTGTTTTATTTCAGGCACAAAGGTTCCATTAAAGAGACAATGCAAGAACATTATTTTCATGAAGCCAAACTTATTTCCTGAATTTTCACAGCATTTCCTCTGACTGTCATTTTTCTTCCTACTTTTATAACTATGGTTAACAATCCATGGTGGATTACTGAAATCTAGATACACCAAAAATTACAAAGGACTACATTCTCAGAACCTTGAGTGGCCTCTTTCTAATCATATCCATAATTTCAGAAAATGTGACAGCATTCTCTATTTTTTGCTTTTGTTTTTCATTTTTTCCCCTTGAAGAACATGGCTCTGCATTTTGTAGAGAAGCCAAAGAGCCCAAATGAAGGCTAAAAATAGGAAAAGAAAGGGAGATTTTGCTTTGTTAGAAGGCACACAATATTATAGTGAAGGTCAAATAACAATTGTGAGTTACCTTAACATAACCATACAAGTTTTTCCTGTTTACTAATCACTAAATTTACTCTCACCGTTTCCATCAGAAATATAAAAGACAACACTCTTATTAATGACTAGGATCTCCTTTATGTTAGGACCTGGACCAATTATGTTTTTAGGGATATTTTGGATCCTACATTTTAAAAGCTAAATGATCATTTTGGCTGTACAGAACTCTCATTTTGGCAGTACAGATAGAAATGTATCTGGATGGGTCAATCAATAGATATTTGAAGATATAATAGTGCGTTTCGGACCAAGTTGTTTTTAAAGAACTTCTTTTTGCCTCGTTGATTTGAATAAATAAAATGAATAAATTATCCATTTGAAACAAGTCTTTGATTCACTCTACATCTTTTATGATCTTTGGGTGTTCAAACCTGCAATTTAGAATAAACTAAGGGTCATTTCCAAAAGCAAAAAAACCCCAATTTGTTGTTTAAATCATTTCTCATTACGAATTTGTTATTTAGTATGCTTATTACAGTCTAAGAGCCGTGGTGGTGCAGTGGTTAGAATGCAGTACTGTAGGTTGCTTCTGCTGACGACTGTTGGCTGCCTGCAATTTGGCAGATCAAATCTCACCAGGCTCAAAGTTGTCTCAGCCTTTCATCCTTATGAGGTGGTAAAATGAGGACCCAGATTGTTGGGGGCAATAGGCTGACTCTGTAAACAGCTTAGAGAGGGCTGTAAAACCACTGTAAAGCACTATATAAGTCTTAGTGCTATTGCTAAGAAGATTCTCATGCTAGAAAGCAGACCCTGAGAAATAGTTGGTCTGCAAGTAAAAACTTAAAGCAATCAGTTAGAGTTGTAAATAGACATAGACAAAAAAAGGTAAAAGAATAGACCAAGTTGAAACAAGCTGGACAAAATTACAATCAGATATCTCCTGTTGTAAGAAATACATATTCTGTCGAAGGGCAATTGTTTTTAAGGTTAGGATCTGAGTTGGAAAAAATGTATATTTGTGTTGGGTCATGTAAGTATGTCAGCTTGCTATTAGGTTTGAGTACTTATTTGAAACTCTGATACCAGAAGATGCAGTCATTTTTTTCAGTGCCATTGTAACTTTGAACAGTCATTAAATGAATGGTTGCAAGTCGAGGACTACCTGTACTGTATATTATTTTTTATAATTTTCTTGTACAACATCTTGAGGCACATACAGTATGACGAAGGCATTGGTTCTTAGCAGAGGAAAGGCATTACAATTCTGTAATCCTAAGGGAAAACAAACAATACACAAACCTCTGGATAATTAATTGCTAATTTAGCTAATTAGGAATCAGTTTCTCAGAATTTGGATCAAAAAAATATGAGGGGAAATAAGGAAATAAAATTTTGAAATGCAATATAGTTTTAGGCTGAGAATACAAGTATTAAGCCCTTGAGAAATGAAATTTGAATAATCAATATAAGCATTTTTTCCTACTATGTTTCCATCACCTTTAGTCTTATCGCCAAATCATGATTTAGTAGAAAGACATCGTGCTATCTGTTCCCAGCAAGACAAATTGCACTTGAAAAGCAAATTGCAAGACACTTTGGTCTTAATCCCATAGATCAGAGGTGTCAAACTCAATTTCATTGAAGGTCACATCAGGGTTGTGTTTGACCTCAGGGGGTGGGGTGGGGGTGTACAGGGTGGGCATAGCCAGCTTGATGACACTCATATTGGGGGGTGCCTATGGTGGTCTGAGCACTCTTCCAGCGAAAATGGGCTCCTGAGCTCCGTTTTCAACTGCAATGGTCTCCTGCAACCCTCTGCCGGCAAAAACGGAGCTTAGGTGGGCCGCAGGCGACCCCCCGCCCCGAGCTCCATTTTTGATGCAGAGGCACCACAGGGTAGTCCTTCATTATTTCCAGGGTTGCCCCGCGGGCCAGATCTAAGCACCTTGAGTTTGACACCCCTACCATAGATCATACGGTAAGAGCTGGTCCTATGTGCGTTCACAGAATGTTCTGTTCTTAGTAAGATGAAGAGCGCTTAGAACCAAAGTTGAACTGATCTTTGAAAGACAGGGAAGAAATTTGATGAATGACTAATCCAAATTGGCCTCAAGTACAAGCAGGTTATGCTCAGCCTCCAGGACAAAAAATGATAGTCATTGCTCTTTTACTTTATCCAGCAGATGGCCAATTACAAGGTCTTTTAAAAAAAAGTTAATATCAATATAAATTCAAACTAAAAGAAACAGAAAATGGATTAAAGTTTAAGTTTAGTTTAAGTTTAACTTTATTGTCATTGTACGTATATACACAGTATACCCATGCAACGAAATTCACTTAACACCCAAAGACCAGGCCCAACAAACATAACAATCCCCAAACACCCCCCCACTCACCACAAAATCTAAACCCCACTTGCCCCTGAACCTAAAGCAAAATCATGCAAAATATAAAGTTATAATCTACTGTTTCAATTACCAGTGAATCAAGCAAGATATTTAGCAAGTTGGCAAGGTCCACCCTCTGAAAAGTCCCTAATTGCAATTGCTATTCATATGGTAGGATAATTTACTGCTAAAAAAGAATTAAATATTGTAGAATTCAGAAGGATGCTAATTTCATTCATGTTTTCTCCTCAGAAATTGCAGAACAAATACCAGCTGTTTGTTATGGTTCAGAGTAATGCTCCCAACTAATTCAGGACTCTGAGGCAGTTGCTTTCTCAAAGATTCTGTTTATTGGGGCACCATATTGGCACAGTCAAATGTAAAGCCAACTCTGTATAATTCAGTGGTGGGTTCCTCCCGGTTTGGCCCGGGTCTCCCGAGTCAGTAGGGGTGACGATATGACGTCACTGAACCAGTTCTGCCCCTCCACTCCACCGTGCCCCCCCACCCCCGTGCCCCCCACCCCCGCGTTATTCTTACCTTTTATTTGGCCCCACCCCCAATCTATTGCTGCCTCCTGAGTCCCAGCTGATGGCTAGAGGGGAAAAAGCTGTTTAAACTCTTGCCGCAGGGCTTCAAAGGGCCGCCCTACAGCTGATCAGTGGTAAAAGAAAACAAATGAGTAGACCGGTGCCTGCAAAAATACATGAGTAGATCAATGCCTGCAAAAATACATGAGTAGATCAATGCCTGCAAAAATAAATGGGTAGACCAGTGCTTGCAAAAAATAAATGGGTAGATCAGTACAGCTCTGCAAGCAGTTAAAAGCCTGGTAGACCAGGACCTCTGCTAAATCCTAAATAATTGTCACATGACCATCAAGCCAGGCCCACAAAATAAGCCACGCCCACAGAACTGGTAGTAAAAATTTTTAGAACCCAGCCCTGGTATAATTCCCATGCTTTGGCATAATTAATTAATAGATACTGGCCACCTCCCAGGTGTCACAGGTCACGTTAACTAATGAAGCAGGTGATGAGCTTCTTAGCACTCCCTCCTGCCATTGCTAGGGTATGTCAGGTTGGCCTTGGTCCTCAGGAGTCTTATTGTTGTTGCAGTCTGACATAGTTGGCTGCATCGGAAACACAGGATAGGGGCCCGGGTTTGCCTGGGAGGTCCACTGGTAGGTGTGATCTGGGCCACTCGTCTCCTGGTCAGCTGGTTGTTTTAGGCCTTCCGTGTCTTCACCTCAGGGTCATTCCTCAATCTACAAGCTCTCAGTTTTATGTCCAGTTCTGTCACAGCTCGGTACCACTCTTGCAGCCGATCTGGGAGGCCCCAGTATGTGCAAGCCCCCTGTCGAGGCCTTCTTTGAAATGGCAGATGAGCATTCACTCCCACCAGTGTCTCAGCTTCCTTGCAACTGTCTGGAATTCTCGAATGCATTCCTTCACTGGTCATCCCCGTTGTGTTGTGGCCTGCGATGAGGAGGTTGGGGAGGAACCTGGCCAGTTCTGGAGTTTGGGGAAGGCTCTGATGGATGCTCTGCATCGGACGCAGAGATAGAGCCAGGGCTGTCTGACATTTCCCAGCCACCAGAGAGGCAGCTGTCTTTGGAGCCTGATATGAGTGAGCTGGAAGAACAGCTGGGCCCTGTTCCAGATGCACGTATGCATAGAACTGTTAGGAGTGGTGAAGAACGGAGGACAAGGAGTCTACTCGGGAAGCAAAGCACACGTGGACACTGAATGGCCCCTCCCTGGATGGGGAATAAATAGAAGGAAAGGGTAGTGGTTGTTGTCGGAGACAACAATTCGTATTTCTGAAGATTTTGCTCATTGTGTTTCATGCCACAAAGACTGCTCGCCAGAACTTAATTTGCAGCCTTTCGGCTGGGAGCTCACAGCCTTGAAATTATTGCAAGGAACTGATAAGGTCTGTTGCTGCCATTAACTCCTTGAAGGACTATTGCCTGGACTTTTTGGTGGGTGAATGCAATTAATTCACAAGAGGTAAATAAAGAGGGGTTTTTCATGACAAGGAGTCTGTTTCTTGCTTCTGCTAAGGCTGGGTCAGAACACTTTGCCTTAGCTCTCTTATCTCCCTCTCAAGGCTGTTGCTGCTGTTCTCTCTTTCTTTGGCCAAGTTGCTCACGGTGTGTGCAATAAGGGCAAAGTGTTAGAGGGAGGCCCACTCCCTCTCCACGCAAGGAGACCTGGCTTTGTAACCAAAGCATCCATAATGATAGGATAGAAGACCATCAGGAGAGGTCAGGAGAAGGAGACAAGGGGATGGCAAAAGAGCAGCAGGGCTGCTGGTGGCCAAGTGCTAAGGCAAGACTTCCCTCCTTCCCTCCCTCCCTCCACTCCTTCCTTCCTTTTCCTTTCCTCTTCATTCTCCTTTCTTCTTCCTTCCCCTCTTTCCTTCTTTTTCCTTCCTTGCTCTCTTCCCATCTTCCCAACTTTTTCTTTCCTCTTCCCCTTTCTCCTTTCTCCTTTTCTGTCCCTTCTTAGATGCGCAAATGCAAAAGGGGAAACATTTCTCCTTTTTGGGGGTTTTGTTTTTAGTTTATTTTCCTATACTTCTGCCAGCGAAAATGGAGCCCGGGGGAGGGAGTGCGCAGCTGAGCTCCATTTTCACTGACAGAGGCACCACGGGCCGGTCCTCCATTGTTTCCAGGGCGGCCCTGGAAAGATTGCAATGCAATAAACAGTGGAACAGCAGTAATCAATCCTGTTTCATCCAAAATTTCACCTTTCTGTCCATTTAATGAATGTAATGAGACTCTCTGTGTTTGTGTATGTGTACATGTGTACACACACAAAGATAACACAAAAACTATAGAAAAAATAAGAAAAAAGTGTTGAAAACAATCGAATGCGAAGAAAAAGAAAATAAACTTAAAGAACTACCTTCTGATATTTACAACAGTTGTAGGCAATCTTGATACCATATTATATAATGTAGTTAGTATAATATAATTACTATGATACCAAAAATTAAATAATGTGATAATCTTTTCTGCCTATATATCCCCTTTTAATCAATACATCCAGAAATAACCAGGCCATTTTGATCTGTTATTAGCAAAATGCTTTTATAAAATTAATTATTGTTCCTTCCTTAATCAACAAATCATCTTAGTGATTTCTGCACATTCTACCATCTTCACAGTCCGCTCCTTCGTTAAGGGTATCTATCTAATATTTTGCCAAATTATTGCTATGTTCCTTTATATTTCAGTTATCACACCTGCTTTGCCCATTCTTTGGAGTGGTGCTTTATCCTTTGAATAAAAAAGGGGTCTGTGAAAAAGTTTCTATCAAATGCTATCACTCCACAAACTTTAAAGGTCTGTTTCCTCTTTGTGCTAACAGTGATTGTCTTTTTCTTTTTCTCGTGATATTCCCTCTTCTGATGTGACAAGGAAGAAGATCCTGAGACTGAATTGGCTGGCAGACCTGTTGAACTTCATCACCAGAGCCTGAGTGGCGTAGCAGGCTAATGCCTCCTACCAAGGCAGCATTTAACATCCAGCTGTCTGCAATTACTGTAAGTTCGAATCTCACCAGGCTCAAGGTTGACTCAGCCTTCCATCCTTTCTAAGGTAGGTGAAATGAGGACCCAGATTGTGGGGGCAATAAGCTGACTTTGTATAAAATATACAAAAGTATGAAGGCTATTGCTTAATGCATTGTAAGCCGCCCTGAGTCTCCGGAGAAGGGCGGCATATAAATAAAAATAAAAATAAAAATTGACCAAGACGATTGGAACTTGGGAGAATTTTAGTTAAGCACCCTTCCAAATGCAAATTCCCCTCTGTCTCCTCCAGGGGTGAAATGCTCCGAAGTCTGCTACCGGTTTATTTCATTACTGGTTTACTGCGTGTGCACATGCACAGTGCAAAGCAAACATGCACTTCAAGTGCACATGCGCAGTGCACACCAAACGCGCGCTTTGCACGCCTCTGCACCACAGGCTCTAACGCACCGCGCTGAAAAAGGAGGATTAAGCAGCCTGTTCTAACGTAGAACAGTGAGGGGGGGAACAGCTGTGCCACACAATTTAAATTTGCTAGGAAGCAGGATTTCCTGCTTTCTAGTGAATATAAATTGCGTGGCACAGCTGATAGTCGGAAATACTGGTTCGACTGAAAGGTAGCATTTTTTTTTACTACCAGTTCTCCGGAACCAGTAGCTTTTATTACTACCGGTTCAGACAAACCGGTCCAAACCGATAGCATTTCACCTCTGGTCCCCTCCTAGAAATATAATACATTTCCCAACAAAGGCATAGTAATTAAGGTGTACAAGAATAGGCAATTGAAAGAGCAATCAGTCATACTTCAACTTCTATCCAAAACCAGCTGGGTTTTTCTTCTTTCTCTTCACCTGATGTTTTGTCAGTAAAATTGGTATTTGCCTGCTAATCTCTTTTGGCTCAGTCTTCACACTAACTCTGCCCATTCTTTTGATTGGTGCTTTATCCTTTACTAGAAAGGGTTCTGGAGAAACTCTCTGTCAAAGACATCATTTCCATCAAAGTGCCCTAAGCATTTAATGATCTGTAGATTGCCACATTGTCACGAATCATGAAAATCTGGATTCTCTTTGTGGTAGCAGCAATTGCCCTTATCTTTGCCTTGCCATCCACAGGTAAGAAAGCACCATTATTATTTTCCCTGCTTCTGCTGGGAGGAAGAGGAAAAGCCCTGGAGTGAGTGGGCAAACAGTGGCTGTGCTTGTTATTACTTAAATTTTGTTTTCCATTGCCATTGATTAACTTTTGGGAGTTACGGTTCAAGTTCCCTTTTGAAGGTAAACCCCAGTCCTGTCCTAGCATTTACTTAAGAAACAAGAATGGGCAATTGAGTATAGTCAGCTCAAGTGCAGAGACAAAAGTTCCTTTCACACTGGTGATTCTTTTAGAGTGAATAGAGACACTTGGTGCAGCCAATCATAGATATATTACAGTCTTCCTGAGATAGACTAACTTTTTTTTGAATGTTTTGAATGTGGAATGTGTGTCATATGGATTTTAATGGCTTGGTATGAAACTATAGATTATTTGAACAGGAGACAGATAAATGTCCCTTATTTATTTTTTTTTTATTTTAAAAACAAATTTTATTAAACATATAAAAGCAAAATACTACAGCATGTGTATACAAAACACATATATATCAATATAAACAACACTACATAAAAAGAAAGGGTGACTTTAGTTACATATCCGTTATCTTATTGACGGTACATTTTTAAAAAATTTTTGTTATCATTCAGAATTTTACATTTACCCTCATTTCTCCTAGCTATCCAATCATACCATGTATTCCATACTATATAATATTTTGAGTCTGCCTTATCTTTCAAGTCGTATGTTAATTTATCCGTTTCCACACAATTGTAAATTTTTTGAATTATCAGTTGGTCTGTTGGCAGTTGATCAGTTTTCCAAAATTGAGCTAGCACCAATCTGGCTGCAGTGACTATATGTAGTATTAAATATTTTATTTCTTTCTTATAATTTTCTTTAATCATCCCTAGTAAAAAAAATTCTGGTTTGAGTTCTATTTTTTCCGATGTTATTTCTATTAGCCAAATCCTTATTTTTCCCCAATACTTCCTAATTTTTGGGCAAAGCCACCAGACATGGAAAAAAGTGCCCTGTGCCTGCTTGCATTTCCAACAAGTTGGACTTAAGTTCGAATACATTTTTGCTAATCTTGAAGGGGTCAGATATCATGTATACCACATTTTATACTGGTTCTCTTTATAAACCACTGATTTTGTCATAATATAATTATTTTTCCACACTTTTTCCAAGTCCTCCAATTCTATGTTATGTCCAATGTTTGTTGCCCATGCTATCATTTGTCCCTTTACTAATTCTTCTGCCAAATCAAATTCCAATAAATATTTATAAATTTTTGAAATCAATTTCTCCTCCATGGCTTCTAAAAGTTTGTCCAACCGGTTTGGTTTTAATTCAATTCCTCCTTCCTCTTGGTCTTTTTTGTATCTTGTTTTTATCTGTAAATAGTGCCACCAGTCTATCTGAATTCCTTGCTCTCCAAATTCCTCTTGTGTTTTTAATATTCCCCGGGGTTCTAATATTTCATTGTATCTTACCATTTTCTGAATTGCCAAGGTACTGGGGTGTGTCATCACCTCCCTTGTGGATAGCCATCCAGGAACTTTCATATAGTGTTTACTTTTAATTTCTTGCCATGTATGAATTAATGAATCTCTTAATATATGATTACAAAAATACCTATGTGTTTTGTTCCTTGTGTTCCATAAGAAGGTGTGCCACCCCATCATCAAATCGTGTCCCTCCAAGGTTAGCAACCTTTGATTTTTCAAATTCACCCATTCCCTAATCCATGTCAAACTCATTGCTTTATAATATGTTTCCCATGCTGGTAATCCAAATCCACCTCTGGCGCTGTCATCCTACAGTATACTTAATTTAATTCTTGCCTTTTTTCCTTCCCATACAAATTTTGTGGTTATTTTATTCAGATTTACAAAAAAAAAAAATGTCCAATTTTACTGGAATTGTCTGAAATAAATAGAGCAGCCTCGACAGAATGTCCATTTTTATCGCTGCTATTCTCCCTAATAATGATAATTTCAGTTTCCCCCATTTTTCTAAATCCTCTTTTATTTGTTGAACTAAAGTTACATAATTATTCTCCTTTATGGTTGCGCATCTGGCTGTGAAACATATAACTAAATATTTCACCTTTTTTACTACCTGTAATCCTAATTCTTTAGTTAATTCCTCTATTTGTTTTCCTGTTATATTTTACATTTTGGTCTTATCTTTATTAATTTTTAAACGAGCTACCTTCCCAAATTCCTCTATCTCTTTTATTAGTATTGGACCTGTTTTTAATGGTTCTTCTATGAAGAATACAAGGTCATCCGCAAATGCTTGGGCCTTGTATTCTTCTCGTTTTACTTTTAATCCTTTTATCTTTTTATTTGCCGATTTTTATCAATAGATTTTCCAATGTCAAGATAAAAAGTAAGGGTGAGAGAGGGCATCCCTGCCGTACTCCTTTTTTTATTTCAACAAATTTAGTAAAGTCTCCTTTTACCATTATACTTGCTTTTTGTTTTGTGTATATGGAGGCTATTATGTTTTCAAATCTCTCCCCGAATTTCATGTTTTTTTATTTGTTGGAGCATAAATTGCCAATTGACCTGATCAAAAGCTTTTTATGTATCCAGAAAGACCAGGGCTACCTGCCTCTCTGGATGCATCTCGTAATATTCTAATACATTAATTACTGTTCTTATATTATTTTTTATTTGTCTCATTGGTAAAAACCCATTCTGATATGAGTGTATCCTACAATTCAATAATTTTTTCATCCTATTTGCCATTATATTCATAAAAAATTTGTAATCAGTGTTTAATAAAGAAATTGATCTGTAATTTTTTATTTGTGTTATATCTGCTCCTTCCTTTGGTATTAACGAAATGTATGCTTCTCTCCATGAGTCTGGTTGCTTTGCCTCTGTTAATGCCTCATTGCATGTTTCTAACATGGGGAATATATGTATTGTCCCCCCTAAGCAGGGGGCCATATCGTGTTAGGGGAGTGCGCACTCGCTGTCTGCAAGCGGTGGCGTGCTTTGGCCCCCAAGGCTCCACTCGCCCGCCAGGTTGCACAGACTCTCAGGACCCGGGCCTTCGGCTGATGCTGTGCAATGCCAGGTCCATAGTAAATAAAGCCCCCCTCATTTGTGATCTTGTTCAGGAGGGGGGTGCGGACCTGGCAGGTGTTACGGAGACATGGTTGGGCCAGGAGGGGGAGTTCCCCTCGTTGAAATGTGCCCGCCAGGTTTCCAAGCATTCCATCAGCCGAGGTCACAGGGGAGAGGCGGGGGGTAGCGGTTATCATTAAAGAAGGTCTGAGACCGAGGGAGGCCACTGTTCCTCAGACGGCCAGCTGTGAATCCCTCCTTGTGAAATGGGGTCATGGGGTTCAGATGGGTTTCCTGATCATGTACCTGGCTCCCTGCCACATGGCAACAGCCCTGCCCGAGCTGCTCAACATCACCGCCACGGTGGCAGTTGATACCCCCAGGCTCATGGTCATGGGGGATTTCAACCTGCCGTCCATGGGGGAGATGTCTGAGGTGGCTTGGGAGTTCATGGCTTCCATGACAGCTATGGACCTGACCCAGTTAATTTATGGCCCTATCCACACGGGGAGAAACACGCTGGATCTGGTTTTTGTCTCTGGACAGTGGTTGAGTGATCTTGAGATAGGGGATATAGTTACCGAGCCCTTGTCATGGTCAGATCACTCCCTCCTTTGTCTCAACCTTTGAACCGCTGCACCCCACCGCAGGGAGACGGAGCTGGTAAGATGGTTCCGCCCCAGGCGCCTGATGGAACCTGACGGGTTCCAGATGGAGCTTGGGCCATTTCCTGAGGCTCTGGCACACGCCTCGACTGGAGACCTAGTGGCCGCTTGGGATAGGGTGGCCGTTGGAGCTCTGGATCGGGTCATGCCTTTGCGGCCTCTGATCCGGCACGGATCTCAATTGGCTCCTTGGTTCTCTGAGGAGCTGAGGGAGCTGAAGCGCCGGAAAAGATGCCTAGAGAGTAGTTGGAGGGCCAGTCTTTCTGAATCTGACTGGACACTAGTAAGATCCCATATTAGGAATTACTTAGTGGCGATAAAAGCAGCGAAATGTAATTATTTTGCTGCTCTTATTGCATCATCAGATAGCCACCCGGCCACCCTCTTTAGGGTGACCCGCTCCCTGCTCTACCAGGAAGCGTGGGAGGACCCCTTGGAGGGTAGAGCCGAGGATTTTGTCCAGTATCTGCATGACAAAATCACTCAGATTCAGGACGATCTGGACTCCGACTGGGTAGTCTCAGGGGGAGGGACTGGGGCAGGTCTTGAGAATGTTATCTGGGATGAGTTTAATCCTGTGACCCCTGAGGACGTGGACAGGATTCTAGGTAGACTGAACATGACCACTTATTTATTGGACCCGTGTCCTTCCTGGTAAGTGCTGGCTTCCCGGGAGGTGACATGAGGCTGGCTCCAGGGGATTATAAATGCTTTGTTGGGTGAGGGTGACTTTCCCACCGCCTTGAAAGAGGAGGTGGTGAGGCCTCTCCTCAAGAAGCCTTCCCTGGACCCGGCAATGTTAGCAAATTATCGTCCGTCTCCAACCTTCGCTTTGTGGTGAAGGTTGTTGAGAGTGTGGTTGTTGTTTCGATGAAGAAAGACGCGTAGGCAGGATGATGGTTCACGGGAAGGCCCTTCAGTGGGAAGGCGCCTTTGGGAAGGCGCCTTGGGGAAGGCCCTTCGGTGGGAAGGCACCTTGGGGAAGGCACCCTGACTCCATCCAAAAGGCTCCCTTTTATTGTCATTTTACAGCTACCATGGCAAAACATTAATCATCATTTACTTGTACTGATTGGTTACAGAAGGCTCATGATTTTCACGTGAACACCTCGTTTTTCTCTCGTGCTCTTCCTGTGTCACACAGTGCTACGTGCCTGAGTTTGCATACTTGAGATAAGGTCTAATGAGATTAAGACTCTGCGGAAGTGCTTGTTTACACAGCGTGGTCTGCCAGCCACTGAGATAACACTCACCTCCACATGTCCTCCTTTTTTATTTTTATTTTTATTTTTTAAGATTTTGCAAGCATACATAGTTTCAGATTTGGAGGGCCGAATTCTTGGACGAAATATCGCTAATAACCCAGGCAAACATTGTATGCAACAGCAACAACAAATTAAAGCAATAATGACTAATATAATAATGGATACTATTTGTCGTACCCATCCAAAATCTGGGAGCCAAGACCATAACCACTCCCATGGAGATTGTGGAATAGTAGATCCAATTGGATTATCTGCAATCATGTTTTCCATGTGTTCAATCGTAGCTGAAATATTTGCCTTATGATCAGTAATATACATACAACAATGTGAATGAATTAAAGCACATACCCCACCCTTGGCCGCTAGAATGATATCTAAAGCATAACGATTTTGCAACACTATATCTCTAATTTGTGACATCTCTTCATTGATCAATTTTAGGGAATAGACAGTATCCTTAAACAATGCAGTTGTCCAATTTGCTAAAATATGCAAATCTCTGTAATTCATCATTACTCCTAAAGAAGGAAGAACCCCCCTTGCTAACATGGTCGCAGTATAATGATTAATGGGATTTTGAACATCTATGTTTCGACGGTTCCTTAACCATCCTTTAGGTAAATGATCAGATATCACTACAGAGGGAGCAATGTATCCCAGAGTACAACGACCAGACCACCATGCAGGAATATGTTGATATGCCCTTCTACCACATAGCATCCAAACATTATTTAAAAGCGGAATTGCTAAGTCGTCTGATGACTGGGTCTGTTCGACCATAGATGCTGCTGCAGTACAAAGGAACAACCCACTACACCTTAAAACATCTGTTGGTCCTGGACATGGGCATGTTGTAGGACACCCTAATATCTGGTGTGTACATCCATAGTAAGTAAAATTATGTAAATGTTCATATAGGGTACCATTCAAGAAAGAATTGTTTCTCTTCATAACAGGGCTAAGAATAAATGTTGTGTTACAATAAGGATACTTTCCAAAGTCCACAGATGCACTCCCAGCTGCGGTGCTATTGATAAATTCCCAACAGTATGTTACTACTTCCTGAAACCTGCTTCCAATGGCTAGGATAGTGTTCTTGCTAGTCGTCTTAGTGTCTCTAACGCTTCCATCCTTCCAAGTGAAAGTTTTCCATTTCGTGTCATTAAAAGGAACAGCATGTATTAAAAATCCTCCTGTGGCATGTGGGGGAACGTGCATACAAATCCAGCATTCATTTTTACCTATTAAGCGAGAAAAATTCTGCACATCCCAGATATAGGAATTTTGATCCCAAAGACCTTGTTCTGGAATTCCATGTTGCAAAGTCATTGTAGCCGCGCAAGGAGGGAAAATACACATAAAAATAATACACATTACAATGGTTACAGAATTAGCATTTAAACAAGAAAAGCTGCTACTAAAAAGTTCTCTGGCGTCGGTGGTATATTCCTTTCCTGTAGCAAGTTTGTGGATTGAACAGAAAGGACTTTAATCTGCCCCAGGTTACTTGATGAGCCTGGCGAGGTGCTCGGTCCCGATCCTGCTGAGGGTTCTGCAGGCTGAGTGAGAAGTTCAGGATCGGGTGTTTCAATCCTTCGTGCCATGCCATCTTTCCATGGTTTTACGCACCTAGCAGGAATCCACACCTGTAGGAGCAAACACAGCAGCATATCCCCGTCCCCATGTCAATAAGGGAACAGGTCCATGCCATTCGGGATTAGGCAATAATCCATACATTACCTGTGGCTGGGGATGATTTATTCTACTTCCAAAATGATTGTCTACTGGAGTTGATAAATTTGTGATATTAAGATGATTCAGAGTAAACAGAACTTTATTTAACCATTCCTGTTTACCAGGGAGACTTATAGGAATCCCTCCTGTTTGTTTGTGTTTATCCAAAGCAGACTTTAATGTAAAATGTGCATGCTCCAGTATGGCTTGTCCTGTATAAGGTATGCCAAAAAGATGTTCAATTTGCCATGTGTCACAAAATTCAACAAAGGAGTGACTACAATATGCAAGGCCATTGTCTGTTTTTAACGTAGAAGGTAGGCCCATGACAGCAAATGTTCGAATACAATGATTAACAACATGTTTAGTGGCCTCTCCTTTCTGAGGAGTAGCCCAAATAAAATGAGAAAAAGTATCAATGGTTACATGAAGGTATTTCCAAGGAGCAAAAGAAGGATACTGAGTTACATCCATTTGCCAAAGTTCATTTGCTTTAAGCCCTCTCGGATTCACCCCAATGGAAGGAGATGGGGTGATTTGAGAACATTGAGGACATTGTTGTATAACTGCTCTAGCATGGTCTAAAGGAATGTGAAATTGTTTCGCTAGAGCTTTAGCATTTTGATGAAACATAGAGTGGCTCTCCCAGGGAGTTACAGCTAAAACATACTGCTTTGTAGCAGCGTCTGCAACAGCATTTCCGTCTGATAGCATACCTGGGAAAGATTGATGACTCCTAATATGTGCAATATAAATTTGATTCTTTCAGAAATGCAAAAGCTGTTGCAATGTCAAAAAGAGGGACAAGAGATCCTCATCCAAAGATGGTGTAACATATGCACCAGGGAGGGAGGTGACAATTTGACAAACATACTGACTATCTGAAATAATATTAAGGTCTTGAGTTGGAAAGGTTTGCAAAGCCAATATTACAGCTGCAACCTCTGCACACTGAGCAGATTTTTGTGGGGGTGTGATTTTAGTAACCCATTGTCCATGCTCAAGCCAGGCAGCTGCGCCCCATTTTGGGCCCCCATCAGTGAAGACTGTGAGGGCATTCACCAAAGGTTTTAATGAGATACCATGCTGAACTATGATTGTTATCTGATTAAAGGCAAGCAGGCGCAGATCTGCAGGAATATGATAAGAGACTTTCCCAACGTAATCAGTAAGCGCTGCTTGCAAAAGAGAGGAGAAGCTAACCATGCGTTCCCATTCTTTCAATGGCAAGGGAACTACTACATTAACAAGATCGAGACCTAAAAGAATTTTGCAGCGTTCCCTTCCCTTAAAAATTAACTCTGAATACATTTGTGCTTGTACACTGATAGTATGACTAGGGCTATGTGAAAGATATAGCCATTCAATTATTAACAAAGAAGGCTTAGGCTTACCTTGTTGTTGGAATTCCTGAGCTAATACCACTGTAGGTTGTTTTGCAGTTAGAATGATAATCATTAACAAGGGAAGATTTTCTTGACATCTATCTACCCAAACCAATTTCAAAGCTTCATTAAGTTTTGTGAAGACTGCTTTATGAGCTTGGGTAAATGTGATCACCTCAGCTGGATCTTTCTTATTTCTTGATGCATCAAACAAAGGACTAAGCATATTAGTAGAAAGACCTACGTATGGTCACAACCAATTAATTGAACCCAAAAGTTGCTGTAATTGAACATAGGAAATTTTATCCTCTATCTTTAGCTGAGGAATTTGTGGATGCGAATATGTTTGTAATAGCTTATGACCTAGATAAAGAAATGGCTCTTGTAGCTGTATCTTCTCTGGTGCTATCTGCAAACCATATGCAGCTAGATCTTGCGTTAAATGTTTCAGCCAATAGGGAGGAATTTGTGGCCCAGCAATTAAAATATCATCCATTTGTATAAAAGAAGGATGTAAAGTGAAATTTGATTATAAGAGTGAAATAATACGGGGTCAGCCTAGAAGATCTCTGAAGGACCCCTGTAACTTGAGAAAGTTGCAGTTCAAAAAGTTAAACTGCAGAGGTGCTATGTTAAAATGCAAAACTAACCCACACGGAGCTTCCTGCTTAAGGAATAAGGGAGGGGGCAAGGAAATAAGCAGAAACGCAAACAGAGTTGTAGCCCCCACCTTTATCAATGAGTCATTAAGAAGCTGAAGCCACCCTATTTTCCACAACAAAGGAATGACAAGATTACAGGGGCTTGCAACATTCAAACAAATATGAGACATAGGAAAGAAAAACAAACATTCAAAAAGGAAAAGAAATCAAGCCAAAGTAATTTAAACACATGAGGAAAAGGAGAAAACACAGCAATAGCAAGCTGAATAATTATAGGGAATGAACAACGACAAAGGACTAGGGAAAATAGAGAGTAGACTATAAAACACTTATTTATTTGCCAGATCCAGGACAGAAGAACTCAATCACAAACAAAATCAGGATTTCAACACCATAAAACAATCACACACACAAACCAAAGGATTCACACGCCAAATCAAAAAGAATTTCAAAAGATTTTAAAGAGTCACATAGAAAATCAAAAGATGTTTTAGGATTTTAAAAAATTATTTACCGTTCAAACAGGCTTGTATTTGTTTCTTGCCTGCCTTCCTATAAACACTAAACTAAGTCTGCTCTCAAGCAGCTGACCTCCAATCATTTCTAAGTAATCTTCCAGCCACGAGGTTTGAATTTAAGAAGGGAAAGCTCTGCCTTCCAACAATCCTTAAAGGGAAAGGCTTCTTTTTTCCTTTCAACACTAGGAAAAAACTGATGACTTCTGCACTGATTTGCCCAGTGAAACCCTTTCTTACATTTATGGCAAACAGTTTTTGGTCTAGATGTTTGACCTCCTCCTGGCCCATTGCCTTTGTGGGCTCCACCATCAGGAGCTCTGTATTGCTGTTTAAAATAGCCAGGTTTGTTACAATTAAAACAATTGCCTTTGGGCTTACCAGACTTTCCTTGTTTTAAGGCAGCTGCTAAGGCTTCCATCTGATGTTCTGAATCCCAAACAACATACTGTGCTGGTGTGAGAAGCATGTGAAACAAATCCTTCCAATCTTGATATGGCAAAGGATTCCACTGATATTGGGCTTGTCCCTGGGGATTAACTGTCTGTATGACAGGAAAAGCTTGGAGACCCTGTGCAATTTCTACTCCAGTGAGAGTTCCTTTTTGTTGTTCTTCCTTAAACCCTGCTCTGACAGCTGAAAACGTCTCCTGTAAAGGAGAAATTGATACGGGAGCTGTCGGGGAGTTACTTTCTACTGGCTGCAGCATAGTTGAAGCCGGAGAAGTCAGCTGAAAATAAGGCGGAGGGGGAGCAGACCCCTGATCAGAAGACAGAGAGAGAGATGGTGACGGTGCCTTGAGTTTATGAGTCCCCATAACCTCTACTGCTTCCTTACATTTCTGCCACAGCAACAAATGCTTTACTTCTGCTCGTGGCGGTGAGTGTAAATGAGTTCCAATTTTAATCCAATCATGCAAATCCAAAGTTCCTTTTTCAGGATACCATGGGCATTGACAACCTATTTCATGTACTAATTGCTCTAACTCACTTAACTTAATTCCTGCCATTCCATTATTTTTAAGTAATTTCCTCAGTTCTTGTGCATGAAACTTCTGCTGAACTGAGAGTTCCCCCCCCCCCTACTCACGAAATTTTTGGGAGCGAAGTTCGCTGAGGTACCTGGGCTCGTCCGGCCGAATGAGCATAGGAGGTATCACGTCTATCACGTCGGGGTCACCAGATGTTGTTTTGATGAAGAAAGATGCGTAGGCAGGATGATGGTTCACGGGAAGGCCCTTCAGTGGGAAGGCGCCTTGGGGAAGGCCCTTCGGTGGGAAGGCACCTTGGGGAAGGCACCCTGACTCCATCCAAAAGGCTCCCTTTTATTGTCATTTTACAGCTACCATGGCAAAACATTAATCATCGTTTACTTGTACTGATTGGTTACAGAAGGCTCATGATTTTCACGTGAACACCTCGTTTTTCTCTCGTGCTCTTCCTGTGTCACACAGTGCTACGTGCCTGAGTTTGCATACTTGAGATAAGGTCTAATGAGATTAAGACTCTGCAGAAGTGCTTGTTTACACAGCGTGGTCTGCCAGCCACTGAGATAACACTCACCTCCACATGTGGTTGCACAACAGCTCCCCCAGCACCTGGATGAAACGACGTATCTGGATCCGTTCCAGTCGGGCTTCAGGCCTGGGTATAGCATGGAAACGGCATTGGTCACGTTGGTAGATGATCTCTGGAGGGCTCGGGGCAGGGGGTGCTCCTCTGTCCTGGTCCTGTTAGATCTCTCAGCAGCTTTTGATACCATCAACCATGGTATCATGCTGCACCGGTTGGAAGAGTTAGGGGTGGGAGGCACTGTGTTGCAGTGGTTCTCCTCCTTTCTCTCTGACCGGTCGCAGTCTGTGTTGACGGGGGGCAGAGGTCCACCCCGAGGCCCCTCATATGTGGGGTGCCACAAAGGTCGGTCCTCTCACCCCTCCTGTTCAACATTTATGTGAAGCCGCTGGGCGAGATCATCTGTGGTTTTGGGGTGAGATATCACCAGTACACTGATGACACCCAGCTGTACATCTCCACCCCAGACCACCCCAACGATGCCCTTGAAGTGATGTCCCAGTGCCTGGAAGCTGTGCAGATCTGGATGGGGTGGAATAGGCTCAGGCTCAACCCATCCAAGACTGAGTAGCTGTGGTTTCCGACGTCCTGATATAGTCAGTTGGTGCCATCACTGACTATTGGGGGCAAATCACTGGCCCCCACAGAGATGGCGCACAACTTGGGCGTCCTCCTGGATTCACGGCTGTCTTTAGAAGAGCACTTGAGGGCCGTGACCGGGAGGATTTTTCATCAGGTCCACCTGATTCACCAGTTGCATCCCTTTCTGGATCGGGATTCCTTAGCACGGTCACTCATGCCCTCGTCATCTCCTGCCTGGACTATTGTAATGCTCTCTACATGGGGCTCCCCTTGAGGCGCACCCGGAGGCTCCAACTGGCGCAGAGTACGGCCACGCGGGTGGTAATGGAGCGACATGGCACTCCCATGTGACACCCCTCCTGCGCGAGCTGCACTGGTTCCCGGTGGTCTTCTGGGTGCGCTTCAAGGTTTTGGTTACCACCTTTAAAGCGCTCCATGGCTTAGGACCCGGGTACTTGTGGGGCCGCCTACTACCACCAACAGCCTCCCACCGGCTGGTACGCTCCCATAGAGAGGGACTCCTCCAGGTGCCGTCGGCCAAACAATGTTGACTGGCGGCCCCCAGGGGGAGAGCCTTCTCTGTGGGGGCACCTACTATCTGGAACGAGCTCCCCCCAGAGATACGGAGGATCCCGGATCTGCGCACCTTCTGCCGTGCGCTTAAGACCTTTTTATTTCACCAGGCGGGCCTAACATAATTTTCTCCCATTTTAAAATTTTAATATCTTAATATTTTTAATATTTTAATACTTCAAGTTTAATTTTGTTTTAAATTGATTGGGGTTTTAATCTGTATGGGCCAAAATATTTAATTTGGTTTTATTTCAGCTTTTAAATTTTGTATATTGTGTATTTTACTGTTGGCTGTTCACTGCCCTGAGTCCTTCGGGAGTAGGGCGGTATATAAATCAAATAAAAGTAAAGTAAAAGTAATAATATCCATCCAATGTTTCTCCTAGTCCTTTATAGAATCACTTGATAATCCATCAGTCCCTGGGGTTTTATTATTTTTTTGTTTTTTGATCACTTCTCTTAGTTCTTCTATAGTGATATCCCTGTTTAATATCTCCATTTCTTCCTCTGTTAAGGTCGATATTCCCTCTCCATTTAAATATTTATTTATTTCTTCATCTGTCACTCTATCTTGCTCATACAGTTCTTGAAAAAACTGATATGCTATTTCTTTTTTCTTTTCTAAACTATATTGCATTTTATCTCTTTTATCCTGTAATTGCTGAATTACTGCTGCTTGCTTTATTTTCCTGTCTAGCACAAGAAGGTGATGAAGAACCTCGTGAGTATTTTATCCCATACATTATTATGGATTCTCTTCACGAAAGACCAGCCAGGAGTGTAGGAAGAGAGATTTCAACGGAACCGCAATCTATCAGCCATTCCCTTCATGCACTCATTGCTATATTTCAGGTCCTCAATGGGTCCTTGATTCCCCAGTGCCCTAACACAGCATCTGTAGCAGAGATAGGCACTGCAGAAGCTTCTCAAGGGCAGCCCCAACAGTCTCTGCCAATATGGTCAGTGGTGACCTCTAGATGATGGGACCTGGAGTTCAATAGCAAATCCATTCCTGACTATCATTACACACAGAGAGAGACACACACAGGCACCCAAGTAAAAAGAAATGACAAATACAAATTTACCAAAAAAGGACAAAAAAGATAAAAATGAACAGATTCAATTAAACAAATTGAAACAAACTCCACCAGTATATTAAAATTATTAACAGTTACTGTGTTGCTAATGAGTTCCATATACTACTGTGATATGAACCTCTCTTGATTCCATAATTTTATCACCATCTAAACTTCCTTCTGCAGTATTGCAAACCATATTAACATCTTGTCCAAAATACTGCTAGTTTCCCTTTTTAACCCCTCAGATTCATAAAGAAAGAACAGGCTCAGTTTGGGCGTCACTTCATCCATCAATGTTAGACACTTTTCTGTTTATTAATAAATCCTATTTCCTTGGGTTGTAAGAAGGATGGACAGATGAAACAGTTGAACAGTTGCATTTCAGCTGTGATACACTGAAGACTAACATCACTTAAAAAAAATAATGTTATTGATTCCTTGAATTTGGTGTTATAGTCTGAAATAGATAAGGATAAGGGTGACAAGCATCATCTCTATAATTATCTGGCAGGGTAAGTATACCTTGATCACTTGAAGTAACCTCTTTATTTTTTTCCCCATTGAACAGCTCTGTTTCAAATATTAAGAGTTAAAAGTAAGTATGTCAGAGTACAATGTCTTATCTACCTGCACAATCTTCTGGGAGGTGAGATGCAGAGGGTGTATTTCTGATACTGTTTTCGAGCTTTATCTCTTTGTGTTTCTCTTTTCTTGCCTCAGTTAATCAAAGATATCCTCCAGCGCAGTGGTTTTCAATCTTATCTTCACCACAGAACCCCTTTAAATACCTTTTGTGGCCACGGACTATGGACACAGTCCGCAAAGTCTTAACTCAAGATTTAAATCATAAAATTTCTTCAGGTCCTGGAGAACCACTGGTCTAGAGCATTTTCTGTCCCATAGTCACTTCCTCCACAATCAGCTCATATCTTCCTCTCTTTCCTTACATGTTTCATGACTGTAGCCGGGTCCTTTTAAATGCATATAATCCTCAGAGGGGGCTCTAAACTGAACTGTTAGATTTGGGATGAATTATGATATTTTAAAGCAGGGGTGTCAAATACAAGGCCCAGGGGCTGTATCTGGCACGTGATGTGGTAGGATCTGGCCCATGGGACCATCCTGGAAAATGTAAGGGACCAGCCCACATCGCTTTGGCCTGGTCTACTCAATGCGAAGAGGAAACATGCCAGCAGTTTGGGAAGTGGTGTCAAACTATCCACGTCCACCCAGTTGGCCACGCCTACCCAGTTGGCCATGCCCACCCAGTCAGACACGCCCACTCAGCCCCCCCAAGATCAACCACAGCCCTGATGCTGCTCTCAATGAAATTGAGTTTGACAGCCCTGTTTTAAAGGGTAAGCTATAATGGAAACATAATACAACTTTCTTTATGTAGAAATAATTCTATTGTCAGTGTTCCAGAAAAACCCCATCTCCAAGTAAAGACACAGAAGCAAACATTTTCCAAAGTTATCTTTACTAGAATAGGCAAACTGGCACATCTGGGAAAACCTGAATCTAAAAAGCCCGGGTTTTCCTTCAGTAAGTCAAAGCTCCCAAAACCATCCCCTTTTTCCCCTAGTCGGTCACATGCTCCAATCAATGTCCACTCCATCTCAATCCATCCCCCTGACCACTCCTTCTCCAGATGCTGGATCGCCCTGACCTTGACCGACAGGAAGAATGCTGTTATGTCTACTAACAACCCCTCTCCTTAATCCTCCCTCCTACTTTCCCACACACGAGAAGGTAGCAGCACTGGAGCTTCTGGCCTAATATGGCTTCCAAAGCTGACAGGCATCCCCCCTGCAAAAAGAACGATCTCCTGAAAATACAGACCTTAGCCAGTGGTCCATTAATAATTCCATGGGGCTGCAGTCTGTGATTGCGCTAGAGGTGATGTGCTGAACCAGAAGGAATTGATCTATTCTGGCCTTTCAGTCCCCTGGTCCCATTCTTGAGAGGATTTCTTTGGCTGACCTCACCATTCTCTCAGCCTGCTCACTACTGGCCAGATGGAATGGTGCGGTCATGCCATGCTGGACTCCCTGCTTGGCTAAGAACCCCTTAAATTGTGTGGCCATGAATTGTGGCCTGCTGTCCGATACTATGACATCGGACAGGCCATGTGTGGCAAACATTTTCCAGAGTACCCTGATCATGGCCTCCACTGTTGTTGTATTCATGAGGACTACCTCTAACCATTTTGAATAGTCCTCCACACCCAGTTCAAAACAATGCAGAGGACATTGTCCTTAGCTGAATGCCTGGCAACCTTGGCAGATGTAAGCAGGCCCGAATCCATGTAGTCAATCAACAGAACCGGGATGCCAGGAGTGGGGTCCTCAATCAAGTTCAGTAGAGGGCACCGGCTGAGGGCATCAGCATGCCCCAAAGTTTTTTCTGGTCAATGGGTTACTTTATATGAGTAGGCCGCAAGGAAAATCACCCATCTGGTGAAACATGGTGACAAAGTGGCCAGAGTAGGGTGGTTCCCAGCCAAAAGTCCCAGCAACAGCTTATGGTCGGTGACAAGTTTAAACGCCGACCATACAAATACTCATGGAAGCATTTAACCCCGGCCACCGCCAGTACTTCTCTGTCCAGCTGGCTGTAGTTCCACTCCGCGCTAGACAGAATCCTGGAGTAATCGGCAGCTGGGGCTTCCATGCCATTAGGGAGTTGGTGGCTGACCTACTCCCTGAGTCTCACCATTCTACTGCCCTCCCCCACTCAAGCAGTGGCAGGCTCTGCGGGACAACAGGGCCTCTCATTTTTCCCACAGTGCGGCGTACACTTGGTACCTCTGCTTGTCTGCTTGCAAGCGATGATCTTCTCTCCTTCTCTCAGAATGCTGGTGCAGACACCATGGATGCATAGCTTGTTGAGGCTGAGCAGGGAAGCTGCTGCTTGAATGGGGTAGGGGTGGGGGAGAGAAGAACAGCGAGACTCATGGAGTAGGTCAGGTGGAGCTGGCTGACTCAGGGCTGCTCAGAAGCCACCCCCGCCGCTGCCACAAGTTGGGTGCCTCGGCTTCAGATCGTTCCCTCCCTCCCTCACACACACACACATGAAAACAGATGTTGGAGAGGTCTCTTATTTGTTCTCTCTCCAAGCGCCACATGCACAGCTTGTTCACTTGGGCAGTCAAGCCAGAGGGAAACTCAAAGTGTTGGGGGTTTCAGAAAGGCAGAATGTGCTTTTGTAGAGCTCCTGGCTTCTGTGACATTCTGGGAAAGACAGAATGTGCTTCTGTGTCAGAATGTGGAGCTCCTGGCTCTAATAGTGATTGATGTGAGTGACGTCAAATTAGCCACGCCCACCCAGTCACATGACCACCGAGCCATGCCCACAGAACCGGTAGCAAAAAAAATTAGATTTCACCCCTCCCAAGGGAGATATAGTATTTGAGGTACACATTATAATTAATTGAAAGCAGCAATTAATCATACTTCACCTTTTAAGCTGTGCACCAGTTGCGCACTTACCTGGATCATGAGGCTCTGCACATGGTAACCCATGACCTAGTTATCTCTCAGCTGGATGTGCTCTGCATAGGGTTACCCTTGAAGAGTATTCAGAACCTATAACTGGTGCAGAATGCAATAGCTTGCACATAGCTTGTAATTGCCCTACAATTGCATATATAACACTGTTACTGCCCAATTTGTTACCAATTTGCTTCCAGATTCAATTAAGGATTTGGTTATCTTTAAGCCCTACATGGAAAGGGATCCAGCATTGTGTCAGCGGAAGAGGCTGCTATTGATCCCATCTACTAAGAAATTCCAGGAGGTGGGTTCAAGGAGAACAACCTTTTCTGCTGTGGCCCTGCTGTGGCACTGGCGTTGATAATTGCCCCCTAACTTTTGGCCTTCCTGAAGGGCATCAAATCTTACTTTTGCTGGCTGGCTGGGGCCCCCAAAGGAGGTGCTCTTTGCTGGCGGTGGCTGACAGAGAAAGAAGACCTCATTTCCAACCTGTTCATCTCTTGATTCTGGTTTTAATATAATTTTATAACCATAATAATCTATGTAGTTTTATGTTTGAATATTTTAATTATTTTTTACTTATTTTATAACTTGTTATAAGTATAACCAGTTATATTCTGTGTATCTGTCAAAATAAGGTGAGCTTCTATAATAGAAATATTATGAGGTATTCATCATTGGAATAAACACAATTGCTTGCTTTATTTTCCAGTCTGGCACAAGAAGAGGGAGAACAGAATGAGTATCTTATCCCATGAATTATTATGGATTCTCCTCATGAAAGGCCAACAGGGATGTAGAAGGAAGGCCTTCAAAGCAAATGGCCCATTCCATTTATACACACATTCCATTTTCGATGGGGTGTCCTATATTTCATGTGCCAGTCCTCAATGGGTCCTTGAACCCTGAGTGCCTGAACAATCTACAGCAAGATAGACACTGGAGCAGCTACTCAAGGGCAACCCCAGCAGTCACAGCCAGTATGGTCAGTGGTGACTTCTAGATGATGGGAACTGGAGTTCAGTCGTATTTCTGTGTTATTCTTTCCTGACTGTCATTACACACAATGCACACAATTTTAAAAAATTGATAAACTCAAATACACTAAGGAAAAGGAAAAAGGAAAAATAAAAATGAAGACACTTAAAAGAAAACAAAGTATAAACACAACCCTACCTTATATATTAGTAGTAATATTTTTTTAAATATTTATCATCTCATTATCAACTCCCAATCTATACCCCAATATAACTCCTGAAAAGCCTTTTCTACTATAAGTTCTTCCAACAACTTGGTATAATTGCAAGTACAGAATAATTTTCCAACAGGGTCCATTAAGGGTACTCCTCCATTATATGCACATTTCAGGTGCTGGTGGCTGATGTTATTTTTTGCATGTCATAGGAGTAATTTATCTGAGCAGAGGATTTTTGACAGTGGGTGACACAGGTTTAGAATCTATTTGAAGTTTTTCTCTCCTTGTACGGAGACTCGTATGGAAAACCTATGGCCACTTGTGGATTCCAAGGTCCTCTTTGATGGCTCCTGAAGAGTTCAATGTACAGATAGTTCTCAACTTATAATAGTTCATTTAGTGACCATTGGAAGTTACAACACTACTGAAAAAAGCCATTTTAACTCTTTTTCACGCTTCTGACAATTGCAGCATGGTCAAGTGATCAAAATTGAGATGGTTGGCAACTGGTTCCTATGTATGATAGTTACAGTGTCCTGGGGTCATGTGACCACCTTCTGTGACTTTCTGACAAGTCAAAGGGGAAGTCAGTTTCACTTAACAGCTGTGTTACTGACTTAATAACTGCGGTGATTCACTTAACAACTCTGGCAAGAAAGGTCATAAAAATTTTAACCCTATATTTGTATTGGGGCAAATGGGGTAAAACTGACTTAACAACTGTCTTATTTAGCAACAGAAATTTTGGGTTCAGTTGTGGTCATAAGTCGAGAACTACCTGTATTATTCAAACTGGGATCCTAATTATGAAAGACAATCTATTCACATTCATTGGGACATGAAGCAAGTCTTTTATGCTTGCAATATTATGCATGTATTTAGAAATCTTAAAAGTTGTTACCCTCCAAAGGTCCTCAAAAGGAAACTAATCTTTTCTAGTGATACCATCATTTCACCACCATCTAAACTTCCTTCTGCTTTATTGCAAAGAATACAAATATATGGTTGAAAATAATGCAGGGTCTCATCAGGTTCATCAAGAAGGAATTGGGACCTTTTGGGCATCACACCATAAGCATTAGATACATTCACTAGTCCCATGTTCGCTGGCTGGATGAAGAGTTTAAATGTTGAACAGTTGTATTTCAGCTGTGATTCCATGAAAGTTATCTGACATCGCTCTTAACTTCAAAGTAATGGTATGGATTCACTGAATTTAGAAAAATAATTGCTTTTTCAAAATCAATGAAGCTCATGTAAACACTATGATTGACACATTATTTTGTTCTTGCATGTAATTAAACTGGGAGTGGTGAAAATGGGCCCTCATTCTGAGCCCTCCCAAAGCTCTGTTTCTACTCTGTGGGGAAACCTCCCTTCCATTAAAAAGAACATATTAATCCTTCACCATCAGCTATGGTGTCTGGGGCTGCTGCCGTTCCAGAATGCAAATCTGGAATATTGTCATTTAACAAGATGTTGTTCCTTCCTTCCAGTACCTAGTGGAGACAGAGTAAGCTTTGATGACCCTAGATAACTACCTGCAAGGATACTTGGAGAAGAGTTCATCTAACTCCATGGTGGAATATGATATGAAAACAGTTCAACAATAATTCTCAGATCCAATGTCAATAAATAAAGATTAGCTGCAACAATTATGTTCTGTATTTTTCATCTCCCTCATATAAAAGTGGGAATTCACCTGGAATCATGAGCTCTCTTCGGATGAGTTGTGCTCTTAGCACTTTTGCTCCAGAATATGTTGCTCTGCTATCTTCAAAAATTTTATACTCTTTGATAAGGATGGAAAAGAATTATTGTCTGAAATGGAATAGGGCAGTGATGGCTAACCTTTTTGCCATTGCACGCCAGGATGGGTGGTGGAGGGAGCGCGCACGTGTGTGCCCACATCCATAATTTTATGCATCCCGCCCCTGCACATGCATGCACCACCACCCCCGCTCCCGCCACACAATGGCCAGGTAGGTTCCAGGGCCTCTCTAGGAGTCTGGGGAGGGCGAAAACAGCATTCCCCACCCCCCTGGAGGCTGAAAACGGGCCGTTTTACAACTTCCGGTGGGATCTTGGCAGGGGGAAGGCCGTTTTCGCCCTCCCCAGACTCCTAGAAAGACCCTGGAGCCAGGTGAGAAAGAAAAACGGGCCTACCTCAGCCTCCCAGGCACTTATGAGAGTCCTCTTGTCATAAGTTTAAAAGCTTTCCTGATGAAATGAGCAAGGATCAGTTTGTGAATAATGGCTGCAGGTCCAGAAAAACAAATGTATGAGGGGAGGAGGAATAAAACAAGCCATTCTGGGATGCCACTGAAACTCTTCTTGCCAAGGGTGCCTTGTAAGGCCTTTGCCATTTCACCTCCACCATAGAATCTGGGCAGAGTCTTCCAATGGTTAGATATAATGTCTCTTTTCCAAGGGAGAAAACTGTTGAAACGTTAAAGTAAATGAAGCAATGCTTCTGTCAGAGATGCTGCAGGGGGTTCTGTGCTACACAGGGGCTTGGACTCAATGACCTCTAAGCATGAGAAGACCGCGATAATTCTCTTATTCTCTTCCATAAGTCAGAAAACAGGCTGTTTCCAGCCTCCGGAGGGCCTTGGGGGGGGGGAAGCTGTTTTTGCCCTCGCCAGGCTCCTAGAAAGACTCTGGAGCCTGGAGAGAGTGAAAAATGGGCCTTCTGCACCCCCCAGAGGCCAGAAATAGTCGGTTTCCCAACATCCAGGGGCCCAGAAGTCCTAAAAATCAGATGGTCAGCGCCCACATGCACACCAGAGCTGAGCTCACATGCCAACCGATATGGCTCTGCAAGCCACCTGTGTCATGTATGCCATAGGTTCACCATCATGGGTCTAGGCCCGTGAGATACGGAGCCATATCTGTGGGCACACAAGCATTGCCTAGCTCAGCTCCAGTACGCATGAGTGTGCTGGCCAGCTGATTTTCAGCCTTCCGGGCCCACCAGAAGTCAGGAAACAGGCTGTTTCCGGCCTCCAGAGGGCCTCCGGGGAGGTTGGGAAGGCAGTTTTTGCCCTCCCCAGGCTCCTAGAAAACCTCTGGAGCCAAGGGAGGGCAAAAAATGGGCCTACCGGGCCCACCAGGCCATCACGTGCAATAAGCGGGGAAAGCACAGGGGGGTTTCATGCGCATGCGCGAGGGGGCGGAGCGCATTGAATTATGGTTGTGGGCACACATGTGCACGAACCCCCTGTGCTTTCCCCGTTTTTGGCACACGATGACAAAAATGTTAGCCATCACTGGTCTAGGCAATGTTAACCCTTCCTTGAAAGAGAGAATCCCCTCCTCTGACTTTCTTTCATCTTGCTCTTAATCCCAAGGCCATAAGGTAGGGGCTGGTCCTATGTACTTTCACAGAATGTTCTGTTCGGGTCTACGACTTTTCGGCTCGAACCTTTCTCCTTGACTGTTTTGCCTTGAGGTTTTCACCTCTGGGTTATTAGCCACAAACTTTTCTCCTTGGCTGGCCTTCCCCTAGTCTTTCACCCCAGCACAATGGCCACAGCTACTCCCTCCCAGGCTCTTTGCCACAGCCCATACACAGAAGGAGGTTTCGTCCTAGGTTTTTCGACACCTGGGACAGTTAGGGCCCAACAAATCAGCTAGAGGGGGAAGGAAGGAAGGAACAGCCTTGGTGAAATGGGAGGGAGAAGGAGGGAGAAGGAGGAGGGGACTTCCACCTCTGGCTTTTTTTCGAGAGAAGGAAGAACCCTTTTCGGGCCAGGTATCCAAATCAATAACTAATGACAATGAACAATTTACAGCATTGATTCCCAACCCCAAAAAGGGGGGAGATGTTGGCAAACATCCCATTCCAGATTTAGAAAGGAAGAAAAGGAAATTGTAAAAATGCTCCGTTCCCACTCCTGCCCATTCCCCCAGTTCAAAGGGAAGCACTCCTCGGTTTTTTTATTTGTTATTTTTTCCAAGGGGAAGAGTTGGAAAAAATAACAAAATAACAAAAATAACAAAATAACAAAAGGGTTGGCCAAAGACCAGGGGAGGGCCTTTGAAGAACAGGGAAGAAACTGGAAGCAAAGATTAATCCAAATTGGCCTCAAGCACAAGCAGGCTAAGCTCAAGATGTGAGCTTCCAGGATAAAGTAGGACTCCTTGTTCTGTATCGCATCATGCAGGCTGCCAACCGCAAGGGCTAAAACCAAAAAAACTTTTAGCAAAATCAATACCTTCAAATCGAACTATCTCAAAGTTTCTTAGAAAAAAAAACTTAAACTAAATCATATATTTTATACAAAATCTAACCTTCTATAGATTAAATGTATCAGTTTCCACTGAATGAAACAGGAAGCATGGAACCTAGCAAAGGTGGAAATATTCAGTCCCTGAAAAGACCATAATGATAAGTTCGTATGTTAAGACAAGGACTCTGGATTCACTGTTGGGAACAAATAAAAACTGCAGGATTCAAAAGAATGTTAATTTCATGCATCTTCTCTCCTCAGATAACAATGGGAGCCTATGTATCAACTAGCTGTTTTTTATTATTTTGCAGAGAATGGGGGAAAGTTTGAGAATTCAAAATCTGTTTGCCTTTTTCCAGTAGGAAGAGATATAGAATATGCATGCATCCATGTAATATAAGAATCACATGACTACCTTAAGTCAAATGTAGTCATGTGTTATTATGATATATGTATTCTAATATGTATTCTAATGTTGTTAGAATACAGAATTACCAGTAGGAACCCTGGTATTAGCTAAACTCTGAATTCTGCTACATCTTCCTATTTCACCATGTTGGTAAATGTAGGCGTAAGGGATAATTTCACCATTCTTGAGGATTACAGAAGGAACAAAGCCCCTTTCAGTGGTAGGATTCAAATAATTTAACAACCGGTTCTCTGCCCTAATGACAGGATGGGTGGGCGTGGCCAAGGTGGGCGTGGCCATGGTGTCTTGCACCCTCCTGCGAGCAAAAAAGGGCCGCGGGAGGGCGCGCCACACACACACACACACACACACACCTTTTTGGGCCTAGGAGGCCTCCCTGAAGCCTCCTGGGAGCGAAAACAGGCCGTGGGGGGGGGTGCCCTGCCATGTGTGCCCAATTTTAGGTTTAGGAGGCCTCCCTGCACTTACCTGGGAGCCATAATGGGGCACCAGGGGACTCCTGGAAGGGGCGGGGCTAGCCAGCAATTTAACTACTGCTTCACCCCACCCTAAGATGACCAGACGTCCCGCTTTTGGCGGGACAGTCCCGATTTTCAACAATTTGTCCCACGTCCCGCAGCATTTTTAAAAAGTCCCGATTTTTGGAAGGAATGCAGGACAAGCTAGGGAACGGCGGGAGAACGGGGTTTGCTTACCCCGCCCACTCCCAATCTATTGCTGCCTCCTGAGTCCCAGCTGATGACTAGAGGGAAAAAAAACCTGTTTAAATTCTTGCTGCGGGGCTTCAAAGGCCCGCTCTACAGCTGATCAGTGTTAAAAGAAAACATAGGCGGCCCTTTGAAGCCCCGCAGCAAGAATTTAAACAGTTTTTTTCCCTCTAGTTTTTTTTTCTCCTTGTGCAATTTAAACTGAAAATGAAATCGAAACTAAAGCAGGTTGTTGCCTTTGCTGTTTGCTAGCAACGTTGGAAAGTCAGATTTCTTTTTCCTCATCAAAAAAGGTAGATGCAAACAATGGGAAATTTATGGCAAATGGCAAAAGAGGAGAGTTCAAGATTTTAAAACACAAAAGAAAAAAAAGCTCTATTTAACTAGCGAATTGTAATAATTAAGATACTATTAATTGTATATTGTGTTGAAAGCAGAAATGGTTAAGTTGTGGTTGGAAGAATATATGGGGGAAATTATTTGGTTTATTATTATTGGTAAATATAATTAATTGATTTGTAAGAAATTGGATTGCATGGAAATAATTGGAATATTCATGTTCATATTGATTAATATACAAAAAGATAGTTATATAACTAATTGATTTATATTAAAATGTTGAATTTGTATTAAACAACTGTAATATTACATAATTAACCAATGTGAGGATGGATATAAAAATAGATGACAATGGGAAGGGGTATAACATAGAATAGAAGTGAAACATTGAATTTGATTAAGATTAGAGATGAGGATGAAGGGTAATATTGGTTTTTTAAAAAAATAGATGAGGAATAAATATGGCAAAAAGAAAATATAGAAATTGTAAATTTAAGTGAAATAACTAAACATTGTTTAAATTTGTGAACCGGCCAAATACTCTGTTCAAAGAAAATACATTGTATGTTTGTATGTGTGTTTCTAATTATTGCTATTTGTTCATATTTGTTCTCTTTTATTCTTTAAAGTTTAACAATTCATTCTTTATCTTAATATCTTTATATTTGTTTGGGGTTGGTTTTCTTCCCTTTCATCTTTTTTATTGTACAGCAATCTTTCTCCTCAAACCTACCACCTCTCTCTTTTCTTTCCTTCTTACTTTCTCTTCCCCCCCTCTTCTTCTCCTCCATACTTCCTCTTCCTTTCTTCTTCTCCTCCTCTCTTCCTCCCTCTCTTACCCTCACTCCTACTCTAATTTCCCTTCCTTCATCCCTCTCTATTTTTGTATCCTTTTATGCACATGGACTACTCAGAGGGCTGAAAAAGTTATTTTTGACTGGTCCTCGCACTTTTGACCAGTCCTCGAACTTACGACTGTCCTCACATTTTACGTTTTTGCCCTATCTTGTCACCATGGTGAAGAGAAGCAGTTGTGAAATGAGTGACACCGTTTTTAAGAATGCTACAATGGGCATAAATGATGACCAGTCATAAGTGAAAAGACTGGTCAAAAGTACGAGGACCTGTCAGAAATGACTTTTTTCAGCCCTCTGGGTAGTCCTTTTGTGCACATGGACTACTCAGAGGGCTAAAAAAGTTATTTTTGACTGGTCCTCACACTTTTGACCAGTCCTCGAACTTACGACTGTCCTCACATTTTACGTTTTTTGCCCTATCTTATCACCATGGTGAAGAGAAACGGTTGTGAAATGAGTGACATGGTTTTTAAGAATGCTGCACGGGCATAAATGTGAGGATGGTCATAAGTGTGAGGACCAGTCAAAAGTGCGAGGACCTGTCAGAAATGATTTTTTTCAGCCCTCTGAGTAGTCCCTATACACATAGTCATGGCCACCCGGTCACATGACCAGCTAGCCACGCCCACCCAGTCACATGACCTCCGAGCCACGCCCACAAAATAAGCCACACCCACAGGTGTCCCTCTTTACCAATGTTAAAATCTGGTCACCATACCCCACCCGAACCAGCCTGAACCGGCTGAATCCCACCACTGGCCCCTTTGCTAGATGCATATCTCCTGGAGTTCTAAAACCTCTGGCCATCCACCCACCATGAATGACCTCATTGCAAAGGGGTCATTTGATACTAGTCATAAGAACCTGAGAATGAGGTGAAACGTGGTGGGGGAGATGATTGGGGGACTTCCAGTGATTTAAGAATCATAAATTATCTCTTATTTTAATGAATACGCATGTTCATAATTCCAGGTTTAAACACCTATGTTGTGATCTCCCCCTAGATCAGAATGCAATGATTGTATATATATATATATATATATATATATATATATATACACATTCAAGTATAATCAACTCTGATTTTTTTTGGGGGGGGGTACTTAAAAAAGGTCCTTAAAAGGACCGTGGTGTTGTGTGTGAAGCCAGGAGATCCTCGCGGATGTCTAGCTACCAGTCCGTCTGTTACTCATTTAGCACCACCCAGGAGGCACATCTGGCTTAAGGATTGCCACATATGCGAGTAATTTTGCCTCCCAGTAACTTTGCCTCCCAAGTGTAAGTAAAACAGTTACATCATGTTTTCACCTTAACAACAAATTGGCAAAAAGAGAACTCAATGTATATCTAAACAACAAACTGCTCCCATACGAGGCAACACTAAAATACCTGGGGGTTACCTTAGACAGGACCCTGTCTTTTAAAAAACATATTCAGAATATGGCTGCCAAGGTTAACAGCAGAAATAATATCCTACAGAAACTATGCAGAACAACTTGGGGAGCTTCAGCCCTAACTCTTCGAAGTGCAGCCCTCGGGCTTTGCTACTCTGCAGCGGAATACTGTACACCTGTATGGATAAACAGCTCACATACAGGACTTATTGATGTTCAATTTAACCATACGATGAGGCTAATCACTGGGTGTATAAAATCTACACCTAGCTACTGGTTACCAGTTCTTAGTCACATACTTCCCCCGCACTTACGACGACAAGAAGCTCTCATTCGGGAGTATAGTAAGATCCTGTTAAATTCCTCTCTACCCCTTCATGAATACATTCCTAATCTCTTAAGATGCTGATTGAAGTCAAGAAACCCACCACTCTTGACAGCGCTTAAATTGATGGCCGATCATCAGAACACCACACAAAAGTGGATGGAAGCATGGAGTAGCTATTCCCCCCAAGATATCTCAGAGCATATTAATCCTAATAGTATATCTCCAGGATTTAACCTACCCCGACACATATGGGTGATATATAACAGAATTAAAACGACTCATGGGGTGTGCACCAACTCCTTGTATAAATGGGGAAAGACACCTTCAGCACAGTGTGATTGCGGGGGCCCCCGACAGACTATCCAACATATAGTGAGGGAATGCTCTAACAGAAGGTATCCAGGAGATTCTAGGAACTTCCTCTGCATAACAACGACAGCTACTGACTGGATCTCCAAACTCAACATTAAACTCTGAAATATTATTTCTGTTTTCCTCTTAGGTTTTCTTACTGCTTTTTCTTTGATTGTTTTAAATGTTTTAACCTGTAAAAATGAAGTGTTTTAATACTGTTTGTGACCAGCCGTACACTAAATAAATACATAAATGAATGAATGAATGAATGAATGAATGAATGAATGAATGAATAAATAACTCTGCAATGCAATAAGTAGTTAGAAGCGGTACTTAGTCCTATTTCATCCAAAACTTACTTATAGAAAGTGGGGTGTGTGTGGGTCGGGAGATACTTAAGAAATGACTTTTAACCTTTACAGGAGTTATAAACATCCCTGACGATCAATTCATATACAGAAAGATAAACAAAAAATATTAAAAATAATAGAATGGGGAAAAAAAGAAACTTCAATTACTGACTTCTGTTCTCTAGAAGAGCTAATGACATACTTTATCCCATTTCGTCTTCAAAGTTACATTATATGGTTCCCTTCTCCCCATATACAAACCTTTTTATCAGTAATTCCAAAAATCACCAGTTCATTTTAACCATTTGCAGAAAAATGCGCTTAAAGGGTTGGTTTTCAATCTTTTCTAAAGGGAATTTTTGTTTGCTCCTTAATCAAAGAAGCCAACTTACATTGCTCATTCTTTGGATTGGTGCTTCATCCATTATATTAAGAAAAAGGGTCACTGGACAAATTCTTTGTGACATTTTGTTATTTCCCTCAATGTGTCCTGAGGAGTTAATGGCATGTAGATTTGCCACAACTTCATAAACTATGAAGAACTGTTTTCCCTTTGTCCTGCAAGTGATTCTCTTTGCCTAGCCATCCACAGTTTATAAAGTCCCATTGCCAATTTTATAGATATAATTTGTGTTGTTTTAATGTTTTAATTACTTTTTACTTATTTTATAATTTGCAACCTGCCCAGAATCACTTTAACAGGTGGGATGGTCAGCATAAAACAAATTAATAAATAATAAAGAAAGAAACAAGATGTTTTTTTCTGTTGACCTGACGTAATCTCAGAAAGGTTGGTATGTGCTTGCTAATCCTTTTTGGTTCATCCATCACATTGGTTCTGTTCCTTCTTTTCATTTGTGCTTCATCCTTTAAAAAGGGGGCTCTCTGTACAACTACTCCATGGCACTTTGTGATTTCCTTCAGCTGACAATCTAAAAGTGTGTAGATCTGAATTCCACGGATCATGAAGGTCTGGGTCCTCCTTGTGCTGGCAGCAATTGCCTTCCCCTTGCCATCCAAAGGTAAGAGAGTCCCATTGCTATTCCTTCTCCTTCTGATGAGAGGACGAAGAAGGTCCTGGGAGTGAGTGGCCAGCCAGTCATAACCAAATCATAAATGTATGACAATTCTCTTTTAAGTTTTCCAGGGATGGGCTAACTTCTCTGAATGCTTCCAGTGTGGAATGGGTGGCACAGGCACAGGAGAATTCTTACAGAAAACAATGAAATATGATGGGATTCTCTAATATACGTTTTTGAGCCATTTACTCTTGTAATAAACACTGTTGCTTGCTTTATTTTCCTGTCTAGCACAAGACGTTGGTGAAAACCCTGGTGAGTATTTTATCCTATACATTATTATGGATTCTCTTCACGAAAGACCAGCAAGGGGTGTAGGAAGAGAGACTTTAAAGGAACCGCAATCTATCACCCATTCCCTTCATACATTCCCTTCATGCACTCATTGCTATATTTCAGATCCTCAATGGATCCTTGATTCCCCAATGTCCTAACACAGCATCTGTAGCATGAGTGGCGTAGGAAGCTAATGCCTCCTACTAAGACAGCATTTAACACCCAGCTGCCTGCAATTACTGCGAGTTCAATTCTCACCAGGCTCAAGGTTGACTTAGCCTTCCATCCTTTCTAAGGTGGGTAAAATGAGGATCCAGTGGTGGGGGCAATAAGCTGACTTTGTATAAAAAAATATACAAAAGTATGAAGGCTATTGCTTAACGCATTGTAAGCCGCCCTGAGTCTCCGGAGAATTGCCTTTCCCTTGCCATCCACAGGTAAGAGAGTCCCATTGCTATTCCTTCTCCTTCTGATGAGAGGACGAAGAAGGTCCTGGGAGTGAGTGGGCAGCCAGTCATAACCAAATCATAAATGTATGACAATTCTCTTTTAAGTCTTCCTGGGATTGGCTAACTTCTCTGAATGTCTCCAGTGTGGAATGGGTGGCACAGGCACAGGAGAATTCTTACAGAAAACATTGAAATATGATGGGATTCTCTAATAAAAGTTTTTGAGCCATTTACTCTTGTAATAAACACTGTTGCTTGCTTTATTTTCCTGTCTAGCACAAGAAGGTGGTGAAAAACCTGGTGAGTATTTTATCCCATACATTATTATGGATTCTCTTCACGAAAGACCAGCAAGGGGTGTAGGAAGAGAGATTTCAAAGGAACCCCAGTCTATCACCCATTCCCTTCATACATTCCCTTCATGCACTCATTGCTATATTTCAGGTCCTCAATGGGTCCTTGATTCCCCATGCCCTAACACAGCATCTGTAGCAGAGATAGGCACTGCAGTAGCTTCTCAAGGGCAGCCCCAACAGTCTCTGCCAATATGGTCAGTGGTGACCTCTAGATGATGGGACCTGGAGTTCAATAGCTAATCCATTCCTGACTATCATTACACACAGAGAGAGACACACACACAGGCACCCAAGTAAAAAGAAATGACAAATACAAATATACCAAAAAAGGACAAAAAAGATAAAAATGAACAGATTCAATTAAACAAATTGAAACAAACACCACCGCTATATTAAAATTATTAACAGTTACTGTGTTGCTAATGAGTTCCATATACTACTGTGATATGAACCTCTCTTGATTCCATAATTTTATCACCATCTAAACTTCCTTCTGCAGTATTGCAAACCATATTAACATCTTGTCCAAAATACTGCTAGTTTCCCCTTTTAGCCCCTCACATTCATCAAGAAGGAACAGGCTCAGTTTGGGCATCACTTCATCCATCAATGTTAGACACTTTTCTGTTCATTAATTAATCCTATTTCCTTGGGTTGTAAGAAGGGTGGACAGATGAAACAGTTGAACAGTTGCATTTCAGCTGTAATACACTGAAGAATGACATCACTTTTTTAAAAAAAAATGTTATTGATTCCTTGAATTTGGTGTTATAGTCTGAAATAGTCCTGGGTAAGGGTGACAAGCATCATCTCTATAATTATCTGACAGGGTAAGTATACCTTGATCACTTGAAGTAACCTCTTTATTTTTTTCCCCCTTGAACAGGTCAGTTTCAAATATTAACAGTTATAAGTAAGTATGTCAGAGTACAATATCTTATCTACTTGCACAATCTTCTGGGAGGTGAGATGCAGAGGGTGTATTTCTGATACTGTTTTAGAGTTTTATCCCTTTGCGTTTCTCTTTTCTTGCCTCAATTAATCAAAGATATCCTCTAGCGCAGTGGTTCTCAATCTTATCTTCACCACAGAACCCCTTTAAATACCTTTTGTGGCCACAGACTATGGACACAGTCCGCAAAGTCTTAACTCAAGATTTAAATCATAAAATTTCTTCAAGTCCTGGAGAACCACTGGTCTAGAGCATTTTCTGTCCCATAGTCACTTCCTTCACAATCAGCTCATATCTTCCTCTCTTTCCTTACATGTTTCATGACTGTAGGCGGGTCCTTTTAAATACCTATAATCCACAGAGGGGGGCTCTAAACTGAAGTGTTAGATTTGTGGTGAATTATGATATTTTAAAGCAGAGGTCTCAAATACAAGGCCCAGGGACTGCATCCGGCCCGTGATATGGTAGGATCTGGCCCATGGGGCCATCCTGGAAAATGTAAGGGACCAGCCTACATTGCTTTGGCCCAGTCTACTCAATGTGAAGAGGAAACATGCCAGCAGTTTGGGAAGTGGTGTCAAACTATCCACGCCCACCTAGTTGGCCACGCCTACCCAGTTGGCCATGCCCACCCAGTCAGCCACACCCACCCAGCCCCCCAAGGTCAACCACAGCCCTGATGCGGCTCTAAATGAAATTGAGTTTGACACCCCTGTTTTAAAGGGTAAAGTATAATGGAAACATAATACAACTTTATGTAGAAATAATTCTATTGATTTGCCTTGATTGGAAAAATAGGTCAAAGTGCTCTTTGATGAAAATGGCAGTTATGCTCTTTGACTTTTTCCTTTTTCTTCTCTAATCAGTAGAGCCTTCTCCAGTCATTGTTATATGTAAGTACTTTAATATACCAGGTATGATAACGAACACAATTCCTGTTTTCCAGAAATCACTGGAACTATTTGTTTAAATTCACAAAACCCCAAATACTTCTGATCAGTTCTTTTTGTTTTTGGCAGAAGGTTACAAAAGAATTTCTGTAACTTCATGGATTTGGAAAAAAATCATTATATTGAAATAATATGGAAATCCTATTTATTTCTTCTTCCCTCCTTGGCAGACAATTTAGACCTCCTATTTTAAAAAGAAGGCCCCATTTCCTTCTGTTCTCTGGTTTCTTCTTACACTTCAGTTTACTGACTTTGTGAGAATTATCCTTCATTCTGAGCCCACAAAAGTCTGTTACCACTCCATGGGGAAACTTCCCTTCCCATACACTTTAGTTTCAGTGGTTGGGTTTCAGATGTTTTTACTACCAGTTCTGTGGGCGTGGCTTGGTGGGTGTGGTGTGGTTTGGTTTGGTGGGTGTGCCATGGTTTGCTGGGTGAGACAGGGGAAGGATACTGCAAAATCCCCATTCCCGCCCCATTCTAGGGTAAGGTTACTGCAAAATCCCCATTCCCTCCCCACTCCAGGGGAAGGTTACTGCAAAATCCCCATTTCCTCCCAATCAGCTGAAATTTGGGAGGCAGAGAATAGATCAGGGCCAGTCAGATTTTTTTCTACCAGTTCTCTGAACTACTCAAAATTTCTGCTACCGGTTCTCCAAAACTACTCAAAACCTGCTGAAACCCACCTCTGTTTAGCTTACTGACTGTGAGAATTACCCTTCATTCTGACCCCCAAAACTCTGTTACCACTCCATGTGGAAACTTCCCTTCCCATAATAATAAAATACTACTTCATCAGGTATGGTGGCTGGGCCTGCTCCAGTTCTGGAATGCAATCTGGAATAGTATCATTTAGTCTAATGATCTTCCTTCCTCCCTTCCTCCAGTACCTGGACCTATACTTACAAAAACAGAAAAGATATGACTGACTGGAAATCCCAAAATGGCAAAGATAACTTGGAACAGCTACTCAATCAGAGATAATTCTAACCTGCTAGGATATTGAAGATGAACTCATCAAACTTCATGGTGCAATGAGACATGAAAGAATTCAGCAATAAACGATAACACCAATACCAATAAAGTGAATATTAGCTGCAGTAACAATGTTGTTGGAAGAAGTGTTTTTTTTTCCTTGTACGGTGGGAACTCATCCAAATTGTGAGCTTTCTTTGGAAGAGTGATGCTCTTAGCATATGCTCCAAGACATTTTGCTTTGCTATCTTCAACAATCTGATAATGATGAAAAAGAATTATCCAAGGGGATCTTTTCAGAAGAGATCTTGGAATCCCAAGAATTCCAAAGCCTGCAAATTATTTATTTATTAAAATTTTATGTTGCCTATCTCCCCGTAAGGACACTTGTGTGGTTTACAGGTTATAGAGCAAAATAGAGAAAAATAATTAGAATTACATTAAGACATTAAAATTATGCAAATGAAAAAATTAAAAATACACAAAACCCACAAGAGACAGTTGGCAAGGCAATGACGTTGTCTTAACCCATCAACAACATCCAGAGGTGCATGCCCCCCTCAGAACTCCAAGCCAACTGGCAAAGAACAGTTTTAGTAGCCTTCTGGAAGGCCAGAAGGGTGGGAGCAGTTCTCACCTCTTATAGTAGTTTATTCCACAGGGATGGGGCCACAGTGGAAAATGTTCTTCTTCTTGATCCCACCAGCCAGAATTCCTTAGGAAATATACTAGGCCTCCTCCACTTGTGCAAGTGGGATGAGGTAGTCCCATTGGGGAGAGATGGCTCCTCAGATACCCTGGACCCAAGCCATATAGGGCTTTATATGTAACAACTAACACCTTGAATTGGAAGCAAACTGTAACCATTGCAGCTTGATATTACTAGGGACATATGAAAAATTAATTTAAAAAATGTATAACTATTGAGTATTAAAATGGAAGGAGAACAAGGGAAAAAACAATGATAACATGGGCTAAAATCTTTGGTTATTCAATAGAACAAGATAAATGGCAGAAACTGTGGGATACAGATTGTAAACTAAAAATGTCAACGGCGTATAAGGAAAATCTATACAAAATGTTTTATAGATAGTATTTACCACCAGCGAGACTAGCAAAGATGTTTGAAAATCTATCAGCTAAATGTTGGAAGTGTAATTAGATACCAGGTTCATATTATCATATGTGGTGGACATGCCCAAAGGCAAAAAAATAGTGGACTAAAATACATACAGTAGTTTTGGATTATAAGACACACCAGTGTATAAGAGGCATCAAGATTTCGAAGAGGTAAGTAAGAAAAAAAAGGGTTTTACCCTCCTCAGCCCCTAGAAGCCCTCTGCAGGCCTCCCAAACACCCTGTTTTTGCAAAAAACGCTATTTGGGAGTCTTCCTGGACTTGCAATTTCTGTTCAAAGAGCAGGTAGCCGTTGTGGCTAGGACAGCCTTTGCGCAACCTTGTGTCATGCACCAGCTGCGCCCTTAGCTTGATCATGAGGCCTTGAGCATGGTCACTCATGCCATAGTCATTTCTTGGCTGGGTTACTGCAATGCAGTCTACATGGGGATCAGTGGTGGGATTCAACTGGTGTTACCACCGGTTCGCTTCATGCACACATTTCGCAGGTTTTTGGGAATTGTCAGTCTGGGCTCCAGAAAATTTGGGTTGTCACAGAGAAAGGAGGGTTGTTAGATAGGGTGAATGAAGAGACGGGAAGCCACGCTCAGACAACTATTCTTTATTGTCGATCTGTAGCATCCAGCAAAACCCTGCCTGACAGCTAGCCCTTATATAGGGAACTGTCAGGCGTCTCAAGCAACCAGGTTCAAGGTTTTTCCCACTCATTCAGTGGACCTAAGTGAAGCCTATTGCTTCACTGTTAGTATCTAACACTCCTCCCCTCTCAGAATGGATTATTCCCTTTATTTAGAATACATAGTGCCATAAGTAGATGAGTTTTCGGGCTCTTATGGACCTGCGCAGCTCAGTTGGAATCACGTCAGCAGTCTGTTCAGTAGGGACTATTGTTTCTCCCGGATCTACCAATGAAAGTTCTTGGAAACTTCTATGGGGAGTGTCGGCCTCTTTTGAAACTGGTTCGAGGGTGTATCATCGCTGGATGCCTGGTTCCTCAGGTAAATCCTCCAGTTCCCTTGGGTTTGAGTTAACTGTGAAAGGAGTGTTTTGTGAGTCAGATTTTGGTACTTTGGAACATTTTTGGAATTCCTGCCTTTTTGAGTCCATTGGATTTAGGCGGCTTCTAAACTGGTCTATGTGCCGCCTCCATATTCACCAATCATCTAGTTCTATCTTGTATGAACGGGGCCCTGTTATACAGATTATTTTACCAGGTACCCACAGCGCTCCTTCAGCATAGTTATGTGTGTAAACCTGGTCTCCTGTGTTGAAGGACCTGGTTCGGTTTGCTTAGTCGGAGACTTGTTCTGTTGAATAGTTGTGGTGCAGTCAGTCTAATACAGATCTTAGCCAATGGTCCTTTAATAATTCTGTGGGGCTTCAGCCTGTAATTGCACTAGGGGTGATTTGCTGAACCAGAAGGAATTTATCTATTCTGGCCTTCCAGTCCCCTGGTCCCATTCTTGAAAGGGCTTCTTTGGCTGACCTCACCATTCTCTCAACCTGCCCATTACTGGCCAGATGGAATGGTGCGGTCAAGGCACCTGCTCAGCTAAGAACCCCTCAAATTGTGTGGCCGTGAATTGTGGCCTGTTGTCCCATACTATGACAGCTGCCAGGGCATGTGTGACAAACATTTTCCAGAGTACCCTGAGCACGGCCTCCACTATTGTTGTATTCATGAGGACTACCTCTAACCATTTTGAATAGGCATCCACAACAATCAGGAAGGTTTGCCCATATACAGAATTCAATGTGAATTCTGGACCAGGGAGCTTGGGGCTTTTCCTATTCATGCCCTGGGGCTACCGGGGGAGCTGGATGGGATTTTTGGCATGGGGAGCAGGTGGTAACTTATTCAGTAATATCTTTGTCCATATTGGGCCACCATACATAGCTCCTAGCCAGAGCCTTCATCCGGACAATCCCCGGATGCCCCACGTTCAATGCATTTAACACATTTGTTCTCAGTTTAGGTGGAACAACAACCCAGTCCCCCCACAACAAACAACCCCCTTGAGCAGACATTTCATGTTGTTTTACAATAAAAGATTTGAATTCAGTGCCCACCGGCACTTTAGGCCAGCCCCTTCACACCCAGTTCAAAACAGTGCAGAGGACATTGTACTTAGCCAAATGCCTGGCAACCTCGGCAAATGTAACCAGGCCCAAGTCCAGGCAGTCAATTAAGAGAACCAGGATTCCAGGAGTGGGGTCCTCAATCATGTCTGGTATGGGGGCAGCAGCTGAGGGCATCAGCGTGTCCCAGAGTTTTTCCTGGTCAATGGGTTAGTTTATATGAATAGGCCGTGAGGAAAGTCACCCATCTGGTGAAACAAGGTGACAAAGCGGCCAGAGTGGGGTGATCCCCAGCCAAAAGTCCCAGCAACAGCTTGTGGTCAGTGATAAGTTCAAACCGCCAACCATACAAATACTCATGGAAGTGTTTAACCCTGGCCACCGCAGCCAGCTCTTCTCAGTCCAACTGGCTATAGTTCCTCTCTGTGCTAGACAGAGTCCTGGAGCAATAGGCAACTGGGGTTTCCACGCCATTAGGGAGTTGGTGGCTGAGGAAAGCCCCCACACCAAAAGGGGAAGTGTCACAGGCAAGCACTAATAGCAGGACCTTGTTGTACTGTATCAGGAGGCTGTCAGCCGAGAATAGTGGTTTGACCATGGTGAAAAGCAGTAGCATCCGCCCGGCCCCATACGCCTGCGTGAGGTCGAGTTTGGCAAATATTTTTCTGGGCCCCAGAGAGGGCAGCAAATGCTGAACAATGGGCAAAGGGTACACGGTTTGCTGGAGGGCTTTATTTGAAGTGCACTGATAATTAGTGCAGATGCTCACTGACCCATCCGATTTGATTGGTGTTACAATCTGGGTCTCCCATTTTGCATGGTCAACCGGTTCCAGGATTCCCTGGCTGATAAGCTTATCCAGTTCCCTGTCTATTCTTGGCTTGAGAGCAAATGGGACTCTATGGGCCGTCATTCGAATTGGAGCTATCTGAGGGTCTAAATTAAAAGATATTGGGGTGCCCACATACTTGCTCAGATCCGTGCTGAATACGTCCTGAAATTCGCATAGCAGGTCATCCACCCCGCCACTGGCTATGGAGTTGATGCCCGAAACTCCCATGCCAAGGGCTTCAAACCAATCTAAGCCTAGCAAGCTTGGCAGGTTTCTTGACAGTGAGAACAAATTCTCCTTAGTCCAATTTCTCAAGAAATTTCCCAAAACAGATATAGTAATTGAGGTACAGATTATAGCTAATTGAAAGCAGCAATTAATCATACTTCAACTTTTCAGCTGTGCACCAGTTGTGCACTTACCTGGATCGTGAGGCTCTGCACATGGTAACTCATGACCTAGTTATCTCTCAGATGGATTACTGCAATGTGCTCTGCATAGGGTTACCATTGAAGAGTATTCACAACCTATAACTGGTGCAGAGTGCAACAGCATGCACAGGGAGCCCCTACAATTGCACATATAACACTGTTACTGCTCAATTTGTTACCAGCTTGCTTTGAGATTCAATTAAGGATTTGGTTATTTTTAAGCCCTACATGGCAGGGATCCAGCGTATCTGAGAAGACGTCTCTCCTGGATAGGACTAGTCTACCCCACTAGTGTCAGTGGAAAAGGCTACTATTGATCCCATCTACTAAGGAATTCCAGCAGGCAGGTTCAAGGAGAACAACCTTTTCTGCTGTAGCCCCACTGGCGGTGAGAATTACCCCTAACTTATGGCCTTCCTGAAGGGTATCAATTGCTGGCCGGCCTGGGGCCCCAAAGGAGGGGCTCTTCGCTAACGGTGGCTGACAGAGAAAGAAGACCTCATTTCCATCCTGTTCATCTCTTGGTTCTGGTCTTAATATAATTTTATAACCATAACAATCTATGCAGTTTTATGTTTTAATATTTTTATTATTTGTTACTTATTTCATAATTTGCAAGTCAGCCAGAGTCACTTGAAGAGAAGAGATATGCAGCATAAAACCAATTAAGAAGGACTAAACACAAATAATTTCTGTCCAAACAAGATGTTCTTTCTGTTCATGTGAGATATTCTCAGAAAGATTGATATGTGTTTGCTAATCCTTTTTGGCTCCACCATCACACTGGTTCTGGGCCTTCTTTTCATTGGTGGTTAATCAGTGGTGAAATTCAATTTTTTTTACTACTGGTTCTGTGGGTGTGGCTTGGTAGGCGTGGTGTGGCTTGGTGGGAGTGGCAGGGGAAGTATACTGTAAAATCTCCATTTCCACCCCAAACCAGGGGAAGGATACTGCAAAATCCCAATTCCCACCCCACTCTGGGACCAGCCAGATGTAGTATATGCCGTTTCTCTGAACTACTCAAAATTTCCACTACCGGTTCTCCAGAACCTGCTGGATTTCATCCCTGTGTTTAATCCTTTGAAAAGGGAGCTCTCTGTAAAGCTACTCCATGGCACCTTGTGATTCCCTTCTGCTGAGAATTTAAGGGTGTGTAGACCTGCCACAATTCCACGGATCACAAAGGTCTGGGTCCTCTTTGTGCTGGCAGTGGATTGCCTTTGCCTTGTCATCCATAGGTAAGCCAGTCCATTGCTATTCCCTCTGCTTCTGACAGGAGGATGAGGAAGGCCCTTGGAGTGAGTGGGCAGCCAATGGCCAGCTTGTTACTGCTGATCTTCCACATTGACTAAGCTTTTGGGAATTATAGTTTAAGTTCCTCTGTCAACATAAAGTCTCCCCAGTCCCCTCCTAAGATATACTTAAGAAACCACAATGAGAAACTGAGGAGAGGCAGCTCACGTGCAGAGGCAACAATTTCTTCAGTGAGTGGAGATACTGGTGCTTCTATCCAGTAATGAAAGCAAGGATGGCTTTGTTTCTCCAGATTTGATATCAGGCAATGATGTAGATCAGGTAAAATTCATTCTAAAGACTGCCACAGTTTTTCAAGTGTTGTTCATTCCTGTGGCTTGTATATATGTTTCTTCCCTGTATGATGGAACCATAGATCACAAACTAAGCAGAACTTCATATGCAGCAATTCACTTTTAAGCCTTCTCAAGATGGACTTATTTCTCTAAACGTGAAAACCATAACATTATTTTCGTTGCTACTTCATAACTGTAATTTTTTACTACTGGTTCTGTGGGCATGACTTATTTTGTGGGTGTGGCTTGGAGGTCATGTGACTGGGTGGGTGTGGCGAGCTGGTCATGTGACCGGATGGCCATGGCTATGTGCATAGGGACTATTCAGAGGACTGAAAAAAGTCATTTCTAACAGGTCCTCGCACTTTTGACTGGTCGTCACACTTATGACCATCCTCACATTTATGCCGGTGCAGCATTCTTTTTTTTTTATTGAAAAGTTTTACAAACAAAATTTCCAAACATTTTCTCCCCCCCAACCCCAATCCCACCCTTCCAACCCCTCTCCCTCTTACATCATTTTTACTTTTCACTTTTTTTTGTTTTTTCGGGGCTGCTCTTTTACCCTTCCTTTTACTCCAACCTTTTTTCCACTCCCCCTCCCTCCCTCCCTTCCTTCCTGCTTCACTCCTCCTCTCCCTACTTCCCATTCTCCGCCCCCACTCCTCTCCTCTTCCCACCTTCTAACCTTCTCCTCCACTCCTCTTTCCCCTCCCTCTTCCTCCTCTCCTTTTCCTTTCTTGCTCTCCTTTCCACTCTCTCTAGTCCTTCCCCTCTCTCCAGTTGTTTCCCTTTTCAATTCAATCTAAAGCGGTATTCGAGCAGCCCCAATTTCCCCATTATATTTACATTTATATACCATGTTTTCCCCAACCCATCCAACACCCCCTCCCCACCCTAGACCTCCCAAAGCAGTAACAGGGTATTGCAATAACAAACATATACTAAAATATGCTAACATACTATAAGATTCAAATTTTCCCATAGATCCTTTAACTCCCCTATTAAAGTTCATCAACCTCCCTAAAAATATTACAAACATTAGAGAAAGAAGATATCCATCCTTTTTACTTATTAAGATTATGCATTTTAAAAAAAACAAAACCCTAAACTTATATCTAAATCATTTCTACTAATATAAATTCAAATTTTTCCCCAAGGATAACCTTCATTTAATCTTTAAGTACAGAACCTCCTAACTATATTGTAACCTTTAGAACCCTTCACAACTTCTCCAACAATATTCAATTTCAACACTTCTATAGTAAAACTATAATTATTATCCATCCTTTTTACTTGTTAAAATTAAACATTTTAAACTTTTTACTTATTAAGATTATACATTTTTTTTTAAAAAAACAAAACACTAAACTTTTATTTTGATCATTTCTACTAATATAAGTTCAAATTTTTCCCCAAGGATATCCTAAATTTAATCTTTGCATACAGAACATCCTAACTATATTGTAACCTTTAAAACCCTTCACAACTTCTCCAACAATATTCAATTTCAGCACTCCTATAGTAAAACTAAAATTGTTATCCATCCTTTTTGCTTGTTAAAATTAAACATTTTAATAAACCTTAAACCTTTTATCTCATGTAATTTTTAAAGTCATCAGTAAAACTTCTTAGATCATATATAGAAATATAAATTCAAAACTTTCCGGAGGGTAACCTTCAAATTTTACTTTGACCATTATAGTACCATCATATCATAAAAAAAGAAAGGTTGTGCTTTTTACATATAAAACATCCATACTTTAAAATAACCTTTAAAACTGCCAATTTAATCAAACTTTTTCTTCTTTTTCTTGTATTTCTTCCAATTCTTTTGACATAATTCTTTCAAAGTCCCTTCTGCCCCTCCTTTTCTTTTTAAGAGTTTCTTAAACTTGATCTGAGGTTGATGTGTCACAAAAACTCGCTTCATTTTTGTAATCTCTTTGGCTTGAATTTAAAACCCTCCTTTCGTCCTTTCTTACTTGTATAGTCCTGCAGAACATTCCTTTGTTTGTCAAACCTCAAACTAACAAATAGTTCATCCACTTGTAATGACTGATCCAACTGCAACTCTTCTGTAAACAAATTGGAAATGTCTGCCAGAGCCTCCATTTCAATCATATCCTCCTGCATTCCAGTCCCACCAGCTTCTGTTCCACTCTCCAAACTCCTCTGTTTAATTTCTTCTTGTTTCACCACCAACACTTCATTATCAAACTTCTTTTGGGACCTTCTTTCAGTTAAAGCCGAAATGTTAAGAATAAAAAAGTCTGAAAGTTCTTGAAAATTTTTTGCAATTTCAGTTTGGGTATTTGCTAATTCACCAGGCAATAATCCTGCAGGTTTAACATCAGCCATTGTTTCAACTTTTACTTATTCAACTGTCAGACAAAGTCCATATAATCACCACTCTGTAGAAAATTCTAATTTATTTAACATCAATAACAACTCTTTTCCATTCCTTATCGGCTCTAAAATGTTTTCCAGTAGCTCTTTATCTGTTACAAATGTAACAAGCGCTAACAATCACTTTCACTAGTTAACTTTGTTTCACGTCCTCAGGCACCATTTTTTTAAGGATTTCAAATGGAGTTAAAGATTTTTCCTATCTTAATTACTCTTCTCCTGCTCTGCTCAGGCAGCTCCTGAATTCCAAATTAAAAGTAATTCTTAAAGTTATTTTACCCATAAGATGATTTAGGTTTAAGCTGCTGGTGTGGTCGCGGCGTCTTGCTCTGCTTCAGCAGAGTCGTTCCAAGTCCGGAGCTACTTGGCTGGTTTCTGGGGAGTTCCCACACTTCGCACCCCAGAGTTTTCTCTGGGGGGCTTTGGAGAACTCTACCCCCACCAGCCTGCTCTTCACCCTCCCCTTTGCCCGGGGAGAGCCTTTTCAAGCCTCCCGACAGCGCTTGCCTGCTGTTCGGGGGCTTTTACGCAACTAGGAAGCGGGCGCCCATTTTCAGGCGTCTTCGACGAACCACGGAGCCACCGGAAGTCCCTGGTGCAGCATTCTTAACAACCGTGTCACTCATTTCATAATGGCTTCTCTTCACCATGGTGATAAGATAAGGCAAAAACGTAAAATGTGAGGACAGTCGTAAGTTCGAGGACTGGTCAAAAGTGCGAGGACCAGTCAAAAATAACGTTTTTAGCCCTCTGAGTAGTCCATGTGCACAAAAGGACTACCCAGAGGGCTGAAAAAAGTCATTTCTGACAGGTCTTTGCACTTTTGGCTGGTCTTCGCACTTATGACTGGTCATCATTTATGCCCATTGTAGCATTCTTAACAACCATGTCACTCATTTCACAACTGCTTCTCTTCACCATGGTGACAAGATAGGGCAAAAACGTAAAATGTGAGGACAGTCGTAAGTTCGAAGACTGGTCAAAAGTGCGAGGATCAGTCAAAAATAACTTTTTCAGCCCTCTGAGTAGTCCATGTGCATAAAAGGATATAGCAATAGAGAGGGATGAAGGAAGGGAAGGAAAATTAGAGTAGGAGTGAGGGTAAGAGAGGGAGGAAGAGAGGAGGAGAAGGAGAAAGGAAGAGGAAGTAGGGAGGAGAGGAAGAGGGGGGGAAGAGAAAGTAAGAAGGAAAGAAAAGAGAGAGGTGGTAGGTTTGAGGAGAAAGATTGCTGTACAATAAAAAAGATGAAAGGGAAGAAAATCAACCCCAAACACATATAAAGATATTAAGATAAAGACTGAATTGTTAAACTTTAAAGAATAAAAGAGAACAAATATGAATAAATAGCAATAATTAGAAACACACATACAAACATACAATGTATTTTCTTTGAACAGAGTATTTGGCCGGTTCACAAATTTAAACATTGTTTAGTCATTTCAATTAAATTTACAATTTCCATATTTCCTTTTTGCCATATTTATTCCTCATCTATTTTTTTAAAAAACCAATATTACCCTTCATCCTCATCTCTAATCTTAATCAAATTCAATTTTTCCCTTTTATTCTATATTATACCCCTTTTCATTGTCATCTATTTTTATATCCATCCTCACATTGGTTAATTATGTAATTATGTAATACAGTTGTTTAATACAAATTCAACATTTAATAATATGTTTAATAAATCAATTAGTTATATAACTATCTTTTTTGTATATTAATCAATATGAACATGAATATTCCAATTATTTCCATGCAATCCAATTTCTTACAAATCAATTAATTATATTTACCAATAATAATAAACCAAATAATTTCCCCCATATATGCCTCCAAATCACAACTTAACCATTTCTGCTTTCAACACAATATACAATTAATAGTATCTCAATTATTACAATTCCCTAGTTAAATAGAGCTTTTTTTCTTTTGTGTTTTAAAATCTTGAACCTCCTCTTTTGCCCTAAATTTCCCATTGTTTGCAGCTTTGCACTTACCTTTTTTGGTGAGGAAAAAGAAAAAGAAATCTCTCTCTGCCTCATTTTGTCACGTTGCAGCAAAGACCCTGCTTTACTTTCAGTTTCGCTTTTCAGCATAGCTAGGGGGAAAAAACTCTGCACCTCTTTGCAGCTAGGAACAGAACCCTGCGCAAAACAGCTGAGAGCAAATCAGCTGAGAGTCGGGAGGCCAATCTAATCAATTTATGGTAATTAACCTATGCTGAAACTGAAAGGGATTGTTTTTTCTATTTTTGCAGGCATCGGTCTACTCATTTGTTTTCTTTTAACACTGATCAGCTGTAGGGCGGCCCTTTGAAGCCCCGCGGCAAGAATTTAAAGAGTTTTTTTCCCTCTAGCCATCAGCTGGGACTCAGGAGGCAGCAATAGATTGGGAGTGGGCAGGGTAAGCGACCGGTGATCCAACAGAGGCAGAGGGTGAGGGTGAGTGACGGCATGGGGGGGGCAAGAGAGGGCTTTGGCAACCCCTGTGAAATGGCCATTCGACCCCCAAAGGGGTTGAGACCCCCAGGTTGAGAACCCCTGATCTATAGCAAGATAGGCATCAGAGCAGCTACTCAAGGGCAACACAAGAAGCCCAAGCACTTCTTGTCTAGCACAAGTACTGAAAAAAAGCCATTTTTAACTCTTTTTCATGCTTGTGACAGTTTTTAGCATGGTCAAGTGATCAAAATTGAGATGGTTGGCAACTGGTTCCTATGTATGATGGTTGCAGTGGCCTGGGGTCATGTGATCACCTTCTGTGACTTTCTGACAAGTCAAAGGGGAAGCCAGATTCACTTAACAACCATGTTACTGACTTAATAACTGCGGTGATTCACTTAACAACTGTGGCAAGGAAGGTCAAAAAATTTGAACCCTATATTTGTATTGGGGCAAATGGTGCAAAACTCACTTAAGAACTGTCTCATTTAGCAACAGAAATTTTGAACTCAATTGTGGTCATAAGTCGAAGACTACCTGTATTATTCAAACTGTGATCCTAATTATGAAAGACAATCTATTCACATTCATTGGGACATGAAGCAAGTCTTTTATACTTGCAATATTATGCACGTATTTAGAAATCTTAAAAGTTGTTACCCTCCAAAGGTCCTCAGAAAGGAAACTAACCTTTTCTAGTGATATCATCATTTCACCACCATCTAAACTTCCTTCTGCTTTATTGCAAAGAATACAAATATATGGTTGAAAATAATGCAGGGTCTCATCAGGTTCATCAAGAAGGAATTGGGACCGTTTGGGCATCACACCATAAACATTAGATACATTCACTAATCCCATGTTCGCTGGCTGGATGAAGAGTTTAAATGTTGAACAGTTGTATTTCAGCTGTGATTCCCTGAAAGTTATCTGACATCGCTCTTAACTTCAAAGTAATGGTACAGATTCATTGAATTTAGAAAAAAATTTAAAATAGTTTTGGGTTAAGTGACAAACATCAACCTATTTTTCCCCCCATTTAAACAGATATATTACGAACCCCCCACATGGAGATAAGTAAGTATGTCAAAGTACTGTGTATGACTTGCCAGCATGATATTCTGGAAAGTGAGAGGCAGAGAGTGTGTTTTCCTTTTGGTGTTTTTCTTTCCTTGCCTTAATTCAGCAAAGTAGATCTTCTACAGCAGCATTCCCCAACATTTGTAGCCTGGTGGCCTGGCAGGTGTGGGAGGAGAGGGGAACTGGCCCACATGAGCAGTGGGCTGGGCCATATGAGATGCACATGTAGCTCAACTTGTGCAAGTTGAGTGATGCATATGTGTGCACCAGTGCTGGCCTGCCACTTGCTCAAATCAAGCTGTGCATGTATGTGTGCCAGTGATGGGTTCCTCCCGGTTCGGCCTGGTTCGGCCGAGCTGGTAGCGGTGATGATATGACATCACTGAACCAATTCTCTGTGTTCGGGAGCTGCCCCCCTGGTTATTCTTACCTTTTATTTGGCCCCGCCCCCAATCTATTCGCTGCCTCCCAAGTACCAGCTGATTGGCTAGAAGGAAAAAAACTGTTTAAACTCTTGCCACGGGGCTTCAAAGGGCCGGCCTTCAGCTGATCACTGTTAAAAGGCAGTGTGGTGGTAGATCAGTGCACTCCAAAAACAAATGGGTAGACCGATACAGCTCTGCAAGCAGTCAAAAGCCTAGTAGACCAGTACCTCTGCTAAATCCTAAAGAATTGTCACATGACCATCAAACCACACCCACAAAATAAGCCACGCCCACAAAACTGGTAGTAAAAAAAATTAGAGCCCACCCCTGATGAGTGCAATCAAGTTACTTGCGTGGCTTGATTGCAAATAGGCCACAGTCTGTACTGGGCCACAGCCTGGAGTTTGGGGACCCCTCAACTTCAATCATCACTTCCTCCATGATCAGCTCATACTTTCTCCTCTTCCCTCACATGTCTGTAGGAGGGTCCCTTTTGAATGTCTTTTATCCACATAGAAGGCCTTATGTCAAAGTGATAGATTTTGGGTGAATTGTGTTACTTTGAAGGATGAATTACAATGACAACATTATGCAACTTTCTTTATTGGGGGAATAATGCTATTAATTTACCTTTTTTAGAAAAATAGAACAATGTGTGCTATTTTGAAAATGATAGCCATTTTTACTGACTTCTCTTTTTCTTTTTTAAAGTAATATCTGTTAGGACGTATTGTAAGGATGTAGTGTAAGCCTAACAAGTTGTTCAGGCAATATATGTGTTCTATAACTGTAAATGAGTTCTGTAACTTTAAGATATAATGCTGAGTAATTGTACTGCTGAGTCATTATAATTGACTGCTGACTGACTGCTGATTGCAGTTATCATAATTGTACTGTTGAGTCATTGCACTGCTAACTCCACTTACCTTAAGTGGATAATTACTAGTGTAAACTGTATATAAGAAGAGAGCTGAGCTATAGTCATTGTTGAATGACTTGTTGGTTGGAACTGTTACCATTGTGTGTGAAGGAGCTCTCATCGTGGATGGATCAACAGCGTTGAATTGCTGTTTATTACCTACTGCTGTATGGTAAGAAGATTTCTGTAACTCCGGACTGATTTGAATGGCTAAAGACTTGGATTGATTAAAAGACTATGCAATTGTTTTTTCCACTACAAAGTAAAAGCTTTGTTAAACCAGTTTGTATGTATTGTATTCATTTGCTCTCAGTACCATTTCTCTGTGTACTCGCTCTGCTGGTTGGTTAACACAACAATATCCTTAACATTGGTTATGGGCCCAGAGCCAACCAGAACTAACTAGGATTGTTCAGAGCAAAACTGAGAGTTACTGTGAATAGTACAGAAAACTGTGTTTGTGAAATATAATCCAAGTGAAGATGGCACAAGAACAGTTATCGAATATTTCCATGATAACCCGGTTGGATGGAACAAACTATGTATCCTGGTCTACAAAATGCAATCTACTTCTGCGTAGAGAAGGACTTTGGGACGTAGTAATTAATCCACCGGATGTAACAACATGGGATCCTGCTGATGATGAAGATGCGAAGAAAATAGCCAAATTTACCAGAGACAATGAACGAGCTCTTTGCATAATTGGACTGACACTGAGTGACCAGCAACTTGTCCATATTCGTGGCGAAGAGTCTGCTGCTAAGTGTTGGACCAAGTTGAGACTATATGTTTGAGACACTGTTGGTTATCTTCTATTAAGGTTGAAGAAGAGGAGGTAGTTTTAGGGGAGGATGAAAATGAATCATCTGCAATGAGTCTGGTATTGCCTAGGAGATCCAGTAGGAAAAGACATCCACCTGATAGGTATAAAGCAACGGTAGTTTGTCAAGTTAACATAGAACCTTCAAGTTATGAGGATATCAGAACGTATCCTGAAAAAGAACAGAATGCTTGGAAGGAGGCAATGAGTAGAGAAATAAACTCATTAACTAATTTGAGTGTATATGAGAATGTTAAATTACCATCTGGAGAGAAATTAATTGGTTGTCGATGGGTGTATAAAGTAAAGAAAAGTATAGATGGGACAGTAACCCATAAAGCTCGCCTTGTAGCTCAAGGTTTCGCTCAAACGGAGAAGGATTTAGATGAGGTGTTTGCTCCGAGTTTAAGAGCTAGCACATTAAGAACTATGCTAGTGTGGGCGGCAAAGAATAAGTATATTATTAATCATATATATGTTGAGAAGGCATACTTGCATGCTCCATTACAACATACTATTTATATGAGGAAGCCGTTAGGAATAAAAATAAACAATCAAACTGATTGTTGGAAATTAAATAAAAGCCTATATGATTTAAAACAATCAGGGTTTGAATGGAACCAGTGTATAGTTAAAAGAGCTGAATAATATTGGTTTTCAGGAAGGCGAGGACTTCCGGTGTTGCCGAGAGCCATCGCTGACAGTCCTTTGAAGACTGCCAGCCCAGTTGCCCGTTAAAGAGCCATTTCGGAGGTTGGAAATGGCTCGAAAAACTCCGAATCAGGAAGATTTCGTGAGGAGAGCCAGTGGCTGCAGGTAGAGTCCCCTGTGAGACCCCCAGAAAGCCTTTTTCGTTTCTGGGGAGTTAACAGGGTGGGACTCCCTATCCAAGCCGCTGAAGCTCTGGACGACCGGGAAACTCTGCAAAACTGCAGAGCAAGATAGCGCGGCAGCATTACTTCTATCAAACAATAATAAAGAAAAATTGGGACTTCCTATTAAACTGCAAGTATTAAAGCTTTGTGAAATATCTGGAAGATTAAAGTAATTCGGAACTGAGAAAGGGGGGGGGAAATGGCACTTGCTCTCAGTGGAGATCAGCTGAAAGCGAAAGTAATTTGACTTGTGTATTTGGCTACATTTTAAAGTAACAAATCCAGCTGGAAGAGGGAAAAAAACAATAATAATAAAATAGAAATACTAATTGACTGTTATAGACCTGATTGAATCTGGAGAAACTTTTGGGAAGAGTTGCTAGAATTTGTGGAAAAGGAAGATCCTTAAGAGGTAAAATGTCATCAAAGCAAGCAGGGGGGGATTCCCCCACTCACAAGCAGAAGCAGCCTCAAACAGCGCAGCTGCAAACTCAGACAAAGGAAGAGGCTTCTCAGGATATCATAATTAAGGAAATTAAGAGATCAGAACAGGAGGTTAAAGGAATTATTAAAGAAAAATTTGATGCAGTTAATAAAGATATTCAAACAGTAGTTAAAGGCCTGTCTGAGGTAGTGTTGCAGATTGACAAAAAAGTGGACAATCTTGCCTCAGAGGTGGAGACTAAATTTAAAATAGCTGATTCACGAATTACAGACGTTGAAGAAATAACACAAAAAATTGAAAATGAGATTACTATGATGCAATTTCGGTCAATGGAATTTGCTACCAGACTTAGAGGAGTAAAAGAGAACAGCAGAGAAGATCTTAGAAGAATTTGTGCTGATGCTTTAGCAGTTTTGCTGAAGGTTGAACCTGGCGAAGTCCTATGCAAGATGGACAAGGTGTACAGAGTTAACTCTTGTGTGGCTATGCAAAGGCAATTGCCCAGAGATGTGGTGATATATTTTACAGACAGGAGAATAAGAAATGATATTTTGCAAAATTCATTTGTTACTGCTGTTCAAGTTGATGGAGTTGAGATTGGAATTTTCAAAGAATTACCACCCAAAATGTTAAGGGATAGAAAGGATTTTGGATTTTTGGTGGCAGAATTGAAAAAACAGCAAATAAAATTCAGATGGGATGCTCCAATAGGCATAATATTGAGGATGCGAGGAGTGAGATACTGCTTAAATACTATTGCAAAAGCAGAAGAATTTTATTATAATGTTTTGAAAGAGGGCTCTCCTCCTCCACGTACATCTTCACCAATAGATAAAGATGCTGAACTACAGGCTGAGTTTGATCGAGAAACTGAAACACAAATAAAGCAGTAGCAAAAGGAGGCAAGAGAGGTACAGGGAGCTGTAGGTGGTGTTGTGGTTGATCCTTTTGCACCACTTGAAATCTCTCCTATGGAAGAAATATCTAATACTATTACAGAGGAGGCGTTGGAACATGAATTGAGAACATCTAAATTGGAAGAGCAACGTATAACCAGAGCAATGTCCAGACAAATGAAGGAAGCACAGCAACAGGAGCAATATAAACCACAACGAGAAAAAAAAGTCAAAGGAAAACAGCAAGCTGAAGTCATGGGAGGAGCTAAACCGAAGATTATTTCTGTGGAAAAGAATCTTCAGCAATTGCTCTCAACACTTCAGACTGGATCAAATGACACTTAAATTTTTGTCATGGAATGTTAATGGACTGAACTCTCCACAAAAAAGAAGGAAGGTATTTCATTATTTGAAGCAATTTCATAATGATGTTATTTGTTTGCAAGAAACCCATATAAAATTGCAAGATCAGAAATATTTGATAAATTCAAGATTGGGAATGCATTTTGTTGCCTCAAATTCGGAAAAGAAGAATGGTGTGGTGATTTATGTAAATAAAAGTCTTTCAGCTAAAATTATAGAAACAGATGATTGTGGAAGATATATCGCAATTGAACTTATTACAGATAATGGTCCAACTCTGTTGTTTGGAATATATGCTCCAAACCAGCAACAGGAAGGTTTTTACAAGATGCTTCATTTAAAAATTCTGGAATGGAATTATACAATTATTTTAATTATGGGGGACTGGAATGGAGTAATTCAACCTAAAAAGGACAAAAAAAGTATGGCCAAATTAGGGATTAAGCTACCACAAGCTTTTTTTGAAATGCAAGAGGATTTGGAAATGAAAGATATTTGGAGAGTTCACAATCCAAATGAACTGGACTTTACTTTTTACTCGGACAGGCATAAATCCTTTTCCAGGATAGATTTTATTTTGTTAACTACTGATTTACTTCCCAAAGTAAAGAAGACAAAGATATTTCCTAGGACGCTGACTGACCATAGTCCGGTCTGGATGGAAATTGAGATGGGTAAAAGAGAAAGAAAATCCTAGAGATTAAATGAGAATTTATTTAGATATGAAAAAAATATAATTGAACTTAAAAAACACTTAAAGGAATTCTTTAAATTGAATTTGAACAAAGGTACCCCTATTGAAATAGTCTGGGACGCAGGCAAAGCATATATGCGGGGAGTACTGATACAAATGAATTCTAAATATAGACAGATTCAGCAGAAAAAGAGACGAGAGTTGGAAAGTGAGATAAAGAAAAAAGAACAACAATTGATACAAAAACCAGCAGATGGAAAATTGCGAACAGTTATAAAACTTCTGAAGGATCAATTTCAAATGCTCATAGCAGACCAAGCAGCAACTAATCTACAATTTGCAAAGCATAATACTTTTACTAATGCTAATAAACCGGGCAGATGGTTGGCATATACTTTGAGGAAACAATTAGCTACATGAATTATTGATAGTACTGAGTATGCCGGTAAAGAAGTTTTTCAACAAGAATTAATTAAAAAGGCCTTTTTGGACTATTATACCAAGTTATATGCTAAAGATAATATACAGAACAGTTTTATAGACAAATATCTAGAAGAAAAGAGAGTTTCAAAGGTTTCATCAGTTCAAAAGGAAAATTTGGAACAACTGATAACAGTTGAGGAGATTAGTTTTGCTATAAAACAATTGAAAACAGCTAAAGCTCCAGGGACGGATGGCCTAACTGCAGTTTACTACAAAACTTTACAAGAGGAAATGATTGAGCATCTTAAGGACCTATTTTGTAATATACAACTAGGAGGTAAGATACCTTCCTCGTGGAAAACAGCCTTTGTCTCATTGATACCGAAAGAAGAATCAGGTTCTAAGAAACCAGAAAATTATAGACCAATATCTCTTTTAAATACAGATTATAAAATTTTTGCAAAAGTATTGGCCAACAGATTGATGCCAGTTATTCAAAAGGTAATTCATCATGACCAAGCGGGATTTGTTGAAGGCAGATATATGAAGGAGAATGTTAGGCAAATTATAGATTTATTGGACTATCTAGATAAGAATAAACAGATCTCTGCAGCGCTGGTTTTTTTGGATGCGGAAAAAGCCTTTGATCGAGTGAATTGGAATTTTATAATTAAGACTTTGGAAAAAATGGACTTGGGGGAGCGGTTTATACAGGCGATTGGAGCAATTTACCATGAGCAATCTGCACAACTTACTATTAATGGATGTTTAACATCAAATTTCAATATACAAAAAGGTACGAGACAAGGTTGTCCATTATCCCCACTATTATTTATTTTAACTCTAGAAGTCTTATTGAACGCAATACGGGATTCGAACTCTTTGAATGGAGTAGTCATAAGGCAAGAGGACTACAGAACTAGGGCATTTGCAGATGATCTGATTGTTACCCTATCACAGCCGATGAAATCAATAATCCAGATGAAAGATATTATAGAAGATTATGGCATGGTATCTGGTTTTAGATTGAATCAGAAAAAAACTAAAATGATTGTTAAAAATTTGACAGAGAGCAAAAAAAAGGAACTGGAAAGAATGGCAGGTTTCGAAATTGTTTCAAAGGTCAAATATTTAGGAGTACAAATCGCAGAATCAAATATAAAACTGTTTCAAAACAATTATGAGGTTCTGTGGCAAAAGATACAAAAAGATATGCAAACTTGGAAGAAACTGCAGTTATCTTTACTTGGAAGAATATCAGCAGTAAAAATGAATGTTTTACCTAGATTTATCTTCTTATTTCAAATGATACTGGTGCTCAAATCAGATAAACCATTGCTAGAATGGCAAAAAGGAGTGAATAAATTTGTTTGGAATGAAAAAAAACCAAGAGTGAAATTGAAAATTATGCAAGATACTCGTGAGAGGGGTAGTCTTAAACTTCCAAACCTTCGATTATATTATGAAGCAGCAGCACTGACACAAATAACTGACTGGTTTGGAAAAACTAAGACTGAATTGCTGAATATAGAAAGTCATGACCTTGTTTGGGGATGGCATGCATACCTATTTTATGACAATAAAGTGGATAAAGTGTTTAATAATCATATACTTAGAAATGCCTTGTTGAGAATTTGGAAGAAGCACTGAACTAAGTGGGATTATAAGATTCCGTTTTGGCTGGATCTTGCTGATACCATGTGGAATACAAATATTAAGTCACTTGGGGGGGTTTTATATAAAGAGCTACTTTACACTGAAGGGGGCAGATGGCAGTTGAAGACTTTGGAAATGCTGTTGGAAGAAGGGATTTCTTTGACCTGATTGCAGTATAATCAATTGCAGATGAGATGGAAAGAAGATCAACAAACTGGTTTAATGGAATATGAGGTGGAATTGGTTAGACAGATAAAAGAGATAGGTCCAATGCATATTAAGAGAATTTACAATGTTTTGTTAGAAAGGGATTCAGAAAATGAGTTAGTTAAAAATTGTATGATTAAATGGGCACAGAACTTTTCTCAACCGGTTATGATGGATACTTGGGAAAAAATATGGGTTCAGAATGTTAAATTTACACAGTCACAAAATTTGTGAGAAAATTTTTACAAAATGTTTTACAGATGGCATTTAGATCCCAAGAAATTGTCTTGTATGTACCCCAATGTTCAACCAAAATGTTGGAGATGTGAGTGTTTAGATGCTACATATTATCATATTTGCTACAAATTACATATTTGTAAGAAAGTGAGAGCTTTTTGGATAAAAATTTGGTGGGTTATGCAAAACGTTTTGAAGAAAAAAATACAGTTTTCTCCGCAATTATTTTTATTGGGCATAGTTAAAGATTTCACACTGGGTGAAACAAAATTGATTTTGTATATGGTGACAGCAGCTAGGTTGTTGATTGCCCAATATTGGAAGAGTGATGCCTTACCGACTGTGGACCAATGGACTCAGAAGATGGCTGGATTTGCAGAAATGGTGAAGGTTTCAGCCTTTTTAAAAGATCAGACGCATGAGAAGTATATACAGGAATGGAAAAAGTGGATTGAATATATACAGAATAAATATCAGACTAGAAAATATTATGTAGCTTTCAGCTGAGGGGGATTGATGGTTATGCTAGTAAATAGAGAAAAAGATATGGAAGGGATGAATAACATATATATTGTTTGGAATTATTAGTATTGCATATAGGGGAAGTCAAGGGGAAGGGGAGGGAAGGGGGTGGTGGGGGAGGGTTAGGGTGGGATTGAAAGGGAACTATATTTTCGTATATGTAATTTTTATAACGTTGGGGAAGGGGGGGAAGGGGGAAAATTTGTATGTGTAAAACTTTTTCAATAAAAAAGGAAGGTGTAGCAGACAAATGTCTCTTTAAAAGAGAAAATAATGGTGTAGTATCATTTTTGCTATTGTTCATGGATGATATAGTGATTGTAACCAAGACTGACAAGGAAGCAATGGATATTGTTAAACAGTTACAAGAGAAATTCAAAATTAGAAATTTAGGACATATTAGACATTATTTAGGTCTTGATATTGTGCAAACAGCTAGAGGGTATAAACTGTCACAGTCTAGCAAGATTAGTCAGATGTTGAAACGCTATGGCATGGAGCTATGTAAGCTAGTTAAAATGCCAATGGCACAGGATTTTCAACATGAGGAAATCCAAAGTCCTGGGTTTAGTAAGGAGATCTATCAATCGCTGATAGGGAGTCTATCGTATCTCAGCAATTGGTCGAGACCTGATATTTCATATAGCGTAAACCAATTAGCAAGGTATAATGCAGAGCCAACAGATAGGCATTGGCAGGCCACAAAGCGAATATTAAGATATTTAAAGATGACAATGCATTATGCATTATATTTAGAACCTAACCATGATCTTACATTGAACGTATATGCTGGTGCTAGTTTCGCTACTGATTTGACCACCAGAAAGTCTACATCAGGTATTTCGATAATGTTAGGTAATTGTTTAATAGGATGGAAATCTGTAAGGCAAAAACATATTAGTTTATCCACAATGGAAGCAGAATTTTCCTGCTTGTCACTAGTATGTACTGAGTTCATTTATGATAAACAATTAATGCTAGATGTCGGATTAAAGGTAGAGTATCCTATTGTAATTTATGAGGATAACCAAGCTGCTATAAAAATGGCAACAAATTTAGCAGTTAAGACAAGGTCAAAATATACTGATATTCGTTATCTAAATGTTCGGCAAAGTATTCAAAGTGATATGGTTAAGTTGAAATATTGTATGTCTGAAAACAATGTTGCTGATAATTTTACTAAAGCGCAGGGTGCTATTAAACATAAAATGTGTTGCGAAAGCTATGGCTTGAGGATTTGAACAAGTTTATATTAGCCGGTCCAAAGGAGAGAATGTTAGGATGTAGTGTAAGGATGTAGTGTAAGCCTAACAAGTTGTTCAGGCAATATATGTGTTCTATAACTGTAAATGAGTTCTGTAACTTTAAGATGTAATGCTGAGTAATTGTACTGCTGAGTCATTGTAATTGACTGCTAACTGACTGCTAACTGCAATTATCATAATTGTACTGTTGAGTCATTGCACTGCTGACTCCACTTATCTTAAGTGGATAATTACTAGTGTAAACTGTATATAAGAAGAGAGCTGAGTTATAGTCATTGTTGAATGACTTGTTGGTTGGAACTGTTACCATTGTGTGTGAAGGAGCTCTCATCGTGGATGGATCAACAGCGTTGAATTGCTGTTTATTACCTATTGCTGTATGGTAAGAAGATTTCTGTAACTCCGGACTGATTTGAATTGCTAAAGACTTGGATTGATTAAAAGACTATGCAATTGTTTTTTCCACTACAAAGTAAAAGCTTTGTTAAACCAGTTTGTATGTATTGTATTCATTTGCTCTCAGTACCATTTCTCTGTGCACTGGCTCTGCTGGTTGGTTAACACAACAATATCCTTAACAATATCGACTGCACCATTCTTAGTCATGTGTAAGTACCTTAATCTATCAGGTATTATAACCAACAACATTCACAATACACATTAAACAACAGCGGAGACAGAAGATAGGCCTGTCTCACCCCTCTTCGTATTTCTGCATCATCTGAGTATTTTCGGCCTAGTCTCACATTTGCTACCTGATGCCACTATAGATTCTTTATGATTCAGATGTCTTTGTCCCACTTGTTTCAGAATTTGTAATAGTTTGCTGTGTCTTATTTTATCAAAAGCGTTTTCAAAATCAATGAAGCTCATGTAAACACTATGATTGACACATTGTTTTGTTCTTACATGTAATTAAACTGGGAGTGGTGAGAATGGGCCCTCATTCTGAGCCCTCCCAAAGCTCTGTTTCTACTCTGTGGGGAAACCTCCCTTCCATTAAAAAGAAACATATTACTCCTTCACCATCAGCTATGGTGGCTGGGGCTGCTGCTGTTCCAGAATGCAAATCTGCAATATTGTCATTTAACAAGAAGTTGTTCCTTCCTTCCAGTACCTGGTGCAATCATAGGAAGCTTCGATGACCCCAGATAACTACCTGCAAGGATACTTGGAGAAGAGTTCATCCAACGTCATGGTGGAATATGATATGAAAACAGTTCAACAATAATTATCAGTGCCAATGTCAATAAATAAAGATTAGCTGCAACAATTATGTTGTGCTATTTTTCATCTTCCTCATATGAAAGTGGGAATTCACCTGGAATCATGAACTCTCTTTGTATGAGTGATGCTCTTAGCATTTTTGCTCCAGAATATGTTGCTCTGCTATCCTTAAAAATATTATACTCTTTGATAAGGATAGAAAAGAATGATTGGTTTACCTGTCTGAAATGGTATAGGATCTGCTGTTTGAGCAGGGCGTTGGACTAGAAGACCTTCAAGATCCCTCCCTTCCAGCTCTATTTTGATTGTTTCATTGTTTATTGTATCATTTCAGAAAAAAATGCCAGAATAGCAAGAATTCCAAGTCATGTCAATATAAGCCCTTAAACATGATACAGGAAATTTGTGGACAGGGCAATGATAAAAGCATATTATGCTACATTGCAGAATAGAAAACCATATACTCTACCCCAGGACTTAGAAACCATACAGATCTAATTGGGGACTTCATTCTAGAAGACAAGTGTTGCTGCTTAGAAGCTGTTCTTCCTGGGTTCCTAAAATTGACAGCTTTTCATTAAAGGAAACTAATAGACATGGCAAGGCAAAAGTCACAGATACAAAACTCCTCCCCCCAAAAAAGATTTTTTAAATAAAAGTGATAGTTTTCATTCTTACTTGTTATCTCCTTGAATAAGCTCTTGAATTTCAATCCATCTTTAGGACCCATAGCAGAGAAGAGGACATCAGAGCTGTCTGTCTATCTGAATTTGGTTAACTAACACTTTTCTTCATATTTTATTTCCATCTGTGGGAACACTATATATGTCAGAGATGGTGATGGATAACTGAAAAAACAGCATCTTGGGAAGCTGGATTGTTGGTTTGCACAATGGTAGTAGCTGTCAAAAGTGTCATCTTGCTAATGATGTATGGTAAATGTTAAAGGTAGAATTTAATTTACCTTCTGATGAGGAACTTCTGGATTACCTAAGGAATTGTTGGGGGGTGGGGTGGGGACAAAAGGTTATCTTCCTAATCAGACTTTTATTATCTTACCAAAAGTTTTGAGGATGTTTTTGTGACAGATAAGAATTTGGGGGGGGGGGGGGGGGGAAACAAAAGCTTATTCTTTTTTTTTATTGAAAAAGTTTTAAAAGTTTTACATACATTTTCTCCCCCCTCCCCAACCACCCCCCCGACTTCCCAGAGCAAATACAAGATAAAATACAGCTCAAATTCTCTAAATTAAACTCCATTTCACACTTATCATAATCATAATCATTAAACAAGTAGATAAAAGGAAAGCAAGTCTTCTTTCTTCTTATTCCATCTAATTCAACAGAATTAATCTCCATTTATAATTACAGCAGTTAATAAAACAATTAAGTATTACCTAATCAAACCTATCATTACTCAATATAGCTAATTAATACTTAACAAATTATTAAGTCTATACAATTTAACAAGATATTTTATAACTTCTTTCATTTAAAACAAAGAAAAAAAACCCAACAACAACAACAAAAAAAAGAAACCCTCATTCAAAAAAACCCAAATTTAAAATAAAATACTATATAAAGTCTTCCGTCCTCCATTTTTAAACCATCAAGGTCCAGTTATAGTTAAAACACTTAATAAAAAAAATAATAAATTTTTTAATTAAAAAAATATAACAATCAAACCTCTTATTAATTTATCAATACAGATAAAATGTCATTTAATAACTATATCAAACATTTAAGTTCTTCATACTAGATTAAACCAGTTGCTAATCTTCTTGTCTTCACATCTTCCAACAGCATATAGAATATCTTCCTTTGCGTCTACCCACCTAAATAAAAAATTGCTTCTTTATAAAAAAAAAACCCCGAGTGACTTTATAATTATATTTAAAATAGTATCCATCAAATCCAGTCAAAAATTAGATTAGTAAATTCATCAGACGTATTCGGGAAACCACCAGATCACCTGCAATTGCTCTAGGTCCATAGTCCTTTTGCCTTATATTTATTACCATCAAACAGGAAACTCCAATTTACTATATTCAATAAAATTTCTGCGATTACAGTTAGATCCAGATTTATTACAGTCCTTAATAAAATATTCCAAATCATTCAAGTCAGGGCATATTTCACAGCCCAACACACCAGCATTGCTGTGATCTGTTTATTCTTCTCAAAATATTCCAATACAGCTGTAGATTGCCTCCTCATCGTCGCTCATCACTTAGTTAACTGGCATTAAACTGCTGTCTGCTTTTTTTTTTCTTTTTTCCAAAAATTCAAAATCTTTAAACAATTAAACAATACTTTTTAAGGACCATCATCTCATCAAGCAGGGTTATTTTCCATTTCTCCAGTCTTTCTTCTTTTCCTTTTTACGAACTTTCTTCTTAACTTTGATCCCTCTGCCTTTTTTAACTCCAGTAAAATTTTGTGGTTTTTGGGATTGCATATTATAAAATTTTTGCAGAAATGTAGCTTCTTCTGGAAACAGCTCTTTAAATGCAGATTGAGTTTTATAAAAAAAATTTGTGTAACCAAAATTTCATCAGCTTCCAAAATTGCTTGCTCCTTATCCTGCTCAGCATTCATCTTTCTCTCCTCTGTAAAATCTGCTATAATCTGTTGTTGTTTTTTTACATCTCCCAACTCTTCATTCAATCCCCCACTGCTAGATTGCAACTCAGTATTTCCACGTATTTCATTGTTTCCAGCTTGAGAAGCTTGAAATATAATATCAATTCTTTTCAATAAAGCAGAGGTAATTGAACTCAAAGCTTCCTCAAAATCAGACCATTGAGGGTTAATTAACCCTCCTTTGCTTTCTTTGCTTTCAAAAAGACCAGCCATCTTGCCCCCCTTCTTCCTTCCCTTCCAGAAGGACAGAAAAAAAGGGGAAAAAAAAGAGTTTCAAGAAGAAAAAAGAAAAAAAAGACCCTTTACAATTTGTAGTTTGTATTGCTGCTTGAATTATTATTATTACATCCTTTCTTATTTCATCCACTTTTCAAGAAGGAGTTTTACATTTCAAACAGGGGCTTATCAATAATTACTTTTAACTTTCACTTCTTCATGCCCCGTTGAAACTCAAACGCCATCTTTCTTTCACTTTCCACTTAGGGAAAATCTTTTAAAGAAAGTAAATCCTTGGAGTTAAAAAAAAAAGAAAAAAATAATTGCTGTTTCATTCGTGCAACTTGTGCTCCGCCAGCTTGATTCAAGAAGTATTTGTTTAAAATTGGTTGCTGGGATGGTAACGACATCTAGCTCTGCAAAGCAGAGACATCCAGGGTCTGGAGTACTGACAGGCTTAACAGGGAGCTCTCATCTTTGAGCGCCAGATTATAGGTAAAATCTGGCACTCTCAGGGAGCTCTACCCCACCCGTCTACTCACTTTCCCCCCTCATACCAGGGGGAAAGTTTTCAAACCGCAAGACAGCCGATAGTCGCTGTTCTTGCGGTTCTACGAAGCCCTGGGCTGGCGCTTCAAAAAGAAGCGTCCGGCGATGTCACAGTCCCACCGGAAGTCCCTTATTCTTTTAATTAGACATTTCTTACTGCGTTGGGGATATTTCTGTGCCAGAATAGAAACTAGAAATTTATCTTTAATCTCAAACGTCCATGAATTGGAGCTAGATTATAGTAGGAAATGTCTGAAAATATGAATGGGATGGGAAGGAATAATAAAGCTTTGTCAATACGAATCCAAGAAAATAGTATTACAGAAAATTATGCAGGATATCACAAATTTTTGTAAATGGAAGATGAGCTTAGATTGATGTTTAACTTTTCTTGAGGTACATGCTAAGAAGTAGTATAAAAAGTGGAGTAAATATGAATTGAACTGCCATGTCATACAACAATACTGATGATTGTGGATTGGGGAAGGAAATCTGTAGACTACTTTGCCTGATAGCCCTACTCCATGAAATGTTAACAGCTGTCCCGATGCAGATGTGATTGATTGATCTGACCAAGGTAACTCATCGATTTGGATGTCCTCCAGCATATTTCCTAGCATGGTGTGGGGGTGGGGGTGGGGAGAATCTGTGCAGCACTGTTGGGCTTGTGAGGTGAACTAAGCCCTTGATGAAATTGTTACTATATGACATCTCTCTCTTGGTTGGTTTACCAAGAGCCTATCAGAGATGAAGTAACAGAAATGAGGCCTTATGTCATCCTCCTCTGACAGCTCCAGCTGCTCAGGTGGTATTTGTCATTGATCAGCCTTACTCTGTCCTTCCTAAGGCTAATGTTCCATAGGCTCAGCAGGAGCTGATCCTTCAAGTTCCAACTCAGATTCTGACCATGGGCAAAGTCAAAAGAGAAATGTGAAAGGAGCCAGAGCTGAATAAGGGCAACACAGAATCAAGCCATAGAATCCTGATCAGGTCATGTCCCCCAAGTGACAGCATCCAGGTTACCAATGGAACTTTCTGTGGCTGGCTAACTAAGGGAAAAGCAAAACTGCTTATTTGGTCTCTAAAGTCAAACAGAAGTGTTTACTCTGAGGATTATTTCTGAATAAATATCATTGTTCTTGTCATAAATAAAAAGAAATACCTATTAAGCTTTAGTTATAAAATGAGCTAAGACCAGTTCTTGAATAATGGCCGCAGAGCCAGAGAGGCTAATTAAGGAGGTGAGGAGGAAAAACACAATCATTTCAGGATACCATTAAAACTCTTCCCAGCGAAAGCCTTGTAAAGTCTTTGCCATTTCGCCTCCAGGATAGAATCTGGGTGACAGTGTATATGATTCTATACCTCAACAATCCAAAATTCATAGAGCAATTGAATCCAACAGAGACATAATTCCTGTAGTTGGGCATCTTCTTTTTCAATTGAAATTCTAAAATGTGTCTTTAGCCTCTGCTTGGATCCACTGCTATTCAATTTTTATAGCTGCCCAACTCAACCAAGTGACTCTGGACAGCTTATACAGATTGTATAATTCAAAAATAATAATACGATCAAAACATTTTTTAAAAAAGTAAAACAATAAAAACTTCCACATACTACATAAATACAAATAGCAGCTGTGATGATTAATAAACTAATACTAAAAAGGGCCCTTAGCACATTCTGAGCCCTAGCCAGGATACATAGCCACATTTTTAAAACTTTGGGAAAAGCCAAAAAGGATTCTGGCCATTCTAATCTCTGAGGGGACAATATTCCATAAACCAAGGGCTACAGCTGAAAAAGCTTGTCTTCTAGTTCCTGCCAGTCAATACTCTTTGGCTGAGGTGATCCACAACATGCCCAATCTGTTGGATCAGATTGGATGTGTAGAAACTCTTGGAAAAAGATGGTCCCTCAGGTGACCTGGTCAGAAGCCATATAGGCTGTAACTGTGACAACCAGGACCTTGAATTCCCTCTGGAAACACACTTGAAGTCAGTGCAGCTCATGGAGTAGCGGTGTTTCATGTGCTGTATAGCCACCCCGTTTATTACTCATGCAGCCACATTTTGCATCTCCTCCACAATTTTCTCTATGAAGAGAAGATTGGAAACTGGGCAAAAACTGTTCAGCTTGGTTGGGTTGAGTGATAGTCCTTTGAGGAGGGGAAAAAAAACTGCCTGTTTAAGAGCTGGTGGGACCACTTTTTCTTTCAAGGAGAAGCTAACTATTGCCTAGACCCAATCCTGTAACCTAGAGGTGTCAATCTCAATTTCATTGAGGGCAGCTTCAGGATTGTGTTTGAGCTCAGGGGGCTGAGTGGACATAGCTGGGGTGGGTGTAGCCAGGGTGGGCCAGCTCGATGTCCTGCAGCCCACTGCCAGAGAAAATGGAGCTCACGAGGCACAGCCCTCCTAAGCTCCATTTTCACTGGCAGAGGCACCATGGGCCTGTCCTTTGCTCTTTCCAGGGTGGCCCCATGGGCCAGAATGAGCCCATGGGCCTTGAGTTTGACACCTCTGCTGTAACCCTTCCATGCAGCTTTAAGAAGTCAGGAAGGGCATAGATCTCATACACTAATGAAAGTGTATTAGAATTGAAGAAGCCTTGTTGTCTTTTTCAAGTTCCATGGGCTCAAACTCTTTCTTGGTCTCCTTGAAAGATATAGTCTCCACCACCTCTGCAGATTCCGCTTTAAAGCTGTAGTGAATCATATTCTGACTTTGTTCAATGTGCAGCATATTCCTCACAGGGTCCCTTTAGAGAATGTTGGTATTGCTCCTTCTGAGGAGACACTGAGTCATCTGAGCGACTATTGGCAGATGCAATAAGGGTAAAGAAATAGTATGTTTCATCACCCTTGCCAACATGGGGTAGGCCCTAATACCAGCTCTAGCTGATGTGAGCTCAACAAATCGAGAACTATCTGTGTAATAAAACATAAGTTATGATTAATTCACAAGAACTCTCCAAGATTTACACATTTAAACAATGTATTAAAGATCAGGAAGCGCAATAGGCCTCTCTGCCCTATCTAATAACATTTTCTTGAACAGTGAGGCCTCCCTTCTAAAATCAATGAGATGCTGATATTATATAACTGTCTCTAAATTTCAGAGGGAACTAACGCTAGCACATCTGAAAGCTTTCCCTACTACAACAGTCTGGAGGGCTGTTACGATATAGTCCCATATGAGCTGAGATTTGTTCTCTATGGACAAGGGGCCACTGAAAGCACAACTCATGTCCTTTTGTATCTCAGCCTCTACAAAGAATCATGAATTTGTTTTATAACACAATACCTGACAAAATATCTGGGAAATTCTGATCTCTTTTAATAACAGCATTTACTATTGAATTAGTATGACACAATTTCTTTGAACATAGCTAAATTATTCTATACTGTCTGTAAAATTAGGCAAACTTTGGTCACCCATCAATGATCTTACCATTAACTGTAATATCCTATCATGTCTTGTGCTCTATTGGTCTGTTTTATTTCATTTTAATATTTTTATTCTGGTCTGTAACCATAATAAAAGATTGAGTTGAATAGACTACGCTTTGGAGAATTACAGTTGAGGTTTTTGAGGGCAAACTCTTCTCATTCCTTTCCTAGGACGTTCAAAGAAATATAAAGACATTTCCTAAGAAAGATATACTAATTGAGGAACAGATAATTAGATAACTGAAAGCAGCAATTAATCCTATTTCATGTTCTGGCCAAAATAAAATTTTCTTTCTGTTCATCTGTGGTATTCTCAGAAAGATTAGTAATCTTCGTTGCTGGTTAATCCTTTTTGGCTCAGCCATCCCATTGGCTCTGCCCATTCTTTGGATTAGTTCTTTATCCTTTATACAAAGGGTCTCTGGACAAGTTTTCTTTGACACTTTGTGACTTCCCTCAAAGTATGCTGAGCGTTTAATGGAGTGTAGATCTGTCACATCCTTACGGATCATGAAGGTCTGAGTCCTCTTTGTGGTGGCAACAATTGCCTTTGCTTTCCCATCCACAGGTAAGGAATCCCATTGCTATTCTCTCTGCTTTTGATGGGAGGATGAGGAAGGTCCTTGAGTGGGCAATCAATAGAATAGCCTGCTTGTTATTACTGAACCTGACACTCTCTTTTGCCATTGATTAAGCTTTTGGGAATGACAATTCAGATCGCTTTTGAGGGCAAATTCTACCCAGCCCCTCCTAGGATTTACTTAAGAAACAGCAATAAGGAGCTGAGTATAAGCAGCTCAAGTGCAAAGCAAAAAGGTTTAGATCAGGTGAAATCCATTCCACATGAATGTTATAGGTTCTCACATGTTATAATTTCATGTATCTATGTTTCTTTTTCTTTATGATGAAACCTCAGTTTACAAAACTAAGCAGAGCAGCATGTGTAATAAATGCTAAATAAATGTAAATTCTCTTTGAAGTCTTCATGAGACAGGTTAATTTCTCTAACTGTGGAATGTTTCAGTGGCCTGGTGTGAAACTATAGATTATATGGACAAATGATAGATATAGATTTCCTATGCAGAAATCCATAAAGTCAAAAAAACACCTCAGAGCAAAATAACTGGTCCTATCATACTCTGTGTATCTGTGCACTTGTGAATGTGGAGGTAGGAAATGGAATATATTTGCTTTTAGTGAAAGGAATCCCTCACTTCCTTCCTTTTGGAAAAACCCTAGAGAAGAAAATAGTCCTTTGCCCACCCCATGTATAAGTAAATACTGATACAGAACAGTGAAATACGGTGTGCTTCTATAATGGAAGTATTTTCAGACATTCACCATTGGAATAAAAACTGTTGCTTGCTTTATTTTCCTACCTATCCCAAAGAGAAGATGATCTACGAGGTGGTGAGTATTTTGTCCCTTTTATTAGGTGCAGGAAGAGGGCCTGCAAGCAACCTTAAAGTATCACTCATTCCTTTTATATTCTCATCTCATTTTAGATGGGGTGTCCTAACCTTACCACATCTAAAAGCACTCTTGACAGCAATTCTGGAGGGCTGGTACAAAATAGTCCCATATGAACTGAGATTTTTTTCTCTGTGGACAATGGGCATTGAAACCATGGCTCATGTCCTGTTATATTTTGCCATCTATAAGGAGTCACAAACTCATTTTATAACACTCTACCTGACAAAATGGGGAGTGGGAAAGATAAGATAATCAAGCAACGAATCAGCGAACACCTAGAAACAAACAAAGTAATAACCAAAAGCCAACATGGGTTTGTTAAAAGCAGATCATACCAGACTAATCTTATTGCATTCTTTGACAAAGTGACAAAATTAGTGGACCAGAGGAATACTGTTGATATAATTTACTTGGACTACAGTAAGGCATTTGGTGAAGTAGACCATAACCTACTACTAGATAAAGTAGAAAAATGTGGGTTAGACAGCATTACCACCAGATGGATTCGTAACTGGCTGACCAACCGCACTCAACATGTAGTCCTTAATGGAATTGCATCTACATAGAGGGAAGTATGCAGTGGAGTACCCCAAGGCTCTGTTTTAGGCCAGTACTCTTCAACATCATCATCAATGACTTGGACGAGGGGATAGATGGGGAACTCATCAAATTTGCAGATGACACCAAACTGGCAGGAATAGCCAACACTCCAGAAGATAGGCTCAAGATACAGAAGGATCTTGCCAGACTTGAACATTGGGTGCTATCTAACAAAATGAAATTCAATGGTGAAAAAAGTAAAATTCTACATTTAGGCAAGAAAAACAAAATGCATAGGTACAGTATATGTGGTACCTTGCTTAAGAGTAGTAACTGTGAGAGGGATCTTGGAGTCCTAATGGACAACCATTTAAATATGAGCCAGCAGCATACAGCAGTTGCCAAAAAAGCCAACATAGTTCTAGGCTGCATAAACAGAGGGATAGGATCAAGATCACATGAAGTGTTAAAACCATTTTATAATGCCACACTTGGAATACTGCATTCAGTTTTGGTTGCCATGATGTTGAGATTCTAGAAAGAGTGAAGAGAAGAGCAATAAAGATGATAAGGGGACTGGAGGCTAAAACATATCAAGAACGATTGCAGGAACTGGGTATATCTAGTTTAATTAAAAGAATGACTACAGGAGACATGATAGCAGTATTCCAATATCTCCCAAAGAAGAGGGAGTCAAGCTATTCTCCAAAGCACCTGAGGGCAGGACAAGAAGCAATGGGTGGAAACTAATCAAGGAGAGAAGCAACTTAGAATTAAGGAGAAATTTCCTGACAGAAATTTTCCTGACAATTCTCAAAAACAGCTTGTCTGCTGAAATCCGCACTGTATATCAGACATTAATACAATTGAGTGAGTCCAGAGATATTTCACAAGAAGAGTACTCCTCTGCTCACAATAGAATACCTTATGCCACCAGGCTTGAAATTTTGGGCTTGGACAACCTACAACTACACCGCTTATGGACTGACCTAAGCAGAGTACACAAAATTATCTGCTACAATGTCCAACTTTCAATGACTACTTCAGCTTCAACCGCAATAATACACGAGCAAACAATAGATACTAACTCAAGATAAACCACTCCAAACTTGATTGCAGAAAATACAACTTCAGCAACAGAGTGGTCAATGCCTAGAATGCACTACCTGACTCTGTTGTTACATCCTCAAGCCCCCATAACTTTAACCTTAAACTATCGACTATGGACCTCACACCATGCCTAAGAGGTCTGTAAGGGGCGTGCATAAGCGCACTAGTGTGCCTACCATTCCGGTCCTACTGTCCCCATTTATTCCTACCCATTTCCTGTGTTCATAACCATGTTTATACTTATACCTGTTATCTTGTACATGTCTGACAAATTAAATAAATAAAGTAAAATAAAAAGTAAATAGAACAATTAATCAGTGGAACAGCTTGCCTCCAGAAGCTGTGAATGCTCCAACACTGGAAATTTTTAAGAAGAGGTTGGATAACCATTTGCATTTACAGAATAATTTTCAAACAAGGTCCATTAAGAGTACTCCTCCATTATATGCACATTTCAGATGCTGGTGGCTGATAAAATATTAGTCTGATGTTATTTTTTGCACATCATAGGAGTAATTTATCTGAGCAGAGGATTTTTGACAGTGGATGACACAGGTTTAGAATCTCTTTGAAGTTTTTCTCTCCTTGTACGGCGACTCATATGGAAAACCTATGGTCACTTGCAGATTCCAAGGTCCTCTTTGGTGGTTCCTGAAGAGTTCAATGTATAGATAGTCCTCAACTTATAATAGTGCATTTAGTGACCATTGGAAGTTACAACAGTACTGAAAAAAGCCATTTTAACTCTTTTTCATGCTGGTGACAGTTGCAGCATAGTCAAGTGATCAAAATTGAGATGATTGGCAACTGGTTCCTATGTATGATGGTTGCAGTGTCCTGGGGTCATGTGATCACCTTCTGTGACTTTCTGACAAGTCAAAGGGGAAGCCAGATTCACTTAACAACCATGTTACTGACTTAATAACTGCGGTGATTCACTTAACAACTGTGGCAAGAAAGGTCATAAAAATTTGAACCCTATATTTGTATTGGGGCAAATGGGGCAAAACTCACTTAAGAACTGTCTCATTTAGCAACAGAAATTTTGGACTCAGTTGTGGTCATAAGTTGAGGACTACCTGTATTATTCAAACTGGGATCCTAATTGTGAAAGACAATCTATTCACATTCATTGGGACATGAAGCAAGTCTTTTTATACTTGCAATATTATACACATATTTAGAAATCTTAAAAGTTGTTACCCTCCAAAGGTCCTCAGAAAGGAAACTAATCTTTTCTAGTGATACCATCATTTCACCACCATCTAAACTTCCTTCTGCTTTATTGCAAAGAATACAAATATATGGTTGAAAATAATGCAGGGTCTCATCAGGTTCATCAAGAAGGAATTGGGACCATTTGGGCATCACACCATAAACATTAGATACATTCACTAATCCCATGTTCTCTGGCTGGCTGAAGAGTTTAAATGTTGAACAGTTGTATTTCAGCTGTGATTCCCTGAAAGTTATCTGACATCGCTCTTATCTTCAAAGTAAAGGTACTGATTCATTGAATTTAGAAAAATAATTTAAAATAGTTTTGGGGTAAGTGACAAACATCAACCTATTTTTTTCCCCCATTGAAACAGATATATTACAACCCCTCCCCCCACCCTTGGAGAAAACTAAGTATGTCAAAGTACTGTGTAAGATTTGCCAGCATGATATTCTGGAAAGTGAGAGGCAGAGAGTGTGTTTTCCTTTCGGTGTGTTTTTTTCCTTGCCTTAATTCAGCAAAGTAGATCCTCTACAGTAGTGTTCCCCAACCTTTGCAGCTTGGTGGCCTGGCGGGGGTATGAGGAGAGGGGAACTGGCCCACATGAGCAGTGGTTTGGGTCACATGAGATGCACGTGCAGCTCAACTTGTGCAAGTTGAATGGTGCATATGTGTGTACCAGTGCTGGCCTGCCACTTGCTCAAATCAAGCTGCGCATGCATGCGTGCACCCCGGCCCACCATTTGCGTAGCCTGATTGCAAATAAGCCACAGTCTGTACTGGGCCGCAGCCTGGCGATTGAGGACCCCTGAACTACAATAATCACTTTCTCCATGATCAGCTGATACCTTCTCCTCTTCCCTCACATGTTTCATGTCTGTAGGAGGGTCCCTTTTGAATGTCTCTTATCCACATAGAAGGCTCTATGTTCAAGTGATAGACTTTAGGTGAATTGTGTTACTTTGAAGAGTGAATTACAATGAAAACATGATGCAACTTTCTTTACTGGGGGAATAATGCTATTAATTTGTCTTCTTTAGAAAAATAGAAAAATGTGTGCCATTTTGAAAATGATAGCCATTCTTACTGACTTCTCTTTTTCTTCTTTGAAGGAATATCGCCTTCACCAGTTGTAGTCATAAGTAAGTACCTTAATCTATCAGGTATTATAACCAACAACATTCAGAGTAGACATTAAACAAGAGCGGAGACCATTGGTGAAATCCAAATTTGTTTACTACCAGTTCTGTGGGCATGGCTTGATGGGCATAGTATGGCTTGGTGGGCATGGCAGGGGAAAGATATTGCAAAATTTCGATTCCCACCCCACTCTGGGGCCAGCCAGAGGTGGCATTTGCCGGTTCTCTGAACTACCCAAAATTTCTGTTACTGGTTCTCCAGAACCTGTCAGAACCTGCTGGATTTCACCCCTAGTGGAGACAGAATATAGGTCTGTCTCACACCTCTTCGTATTTCTGCATCATCTGAGTATTTTCGGCCTAGTCTCACATTTGCTACTTGATGCTAATATAAATTCTTTATGATTCGGATGTCTTTGTCATCTAGTCCCACTTGTTTCAGAATTTGTAATAGTTTGCTGTGTCTTATTTTATCAAATGCTTTTTCAAAAACATTGAACACACATTGTTTTGTTCTTACATGTAATTAAACTGGGAGTGGTGAGAATGGGCCCTCATTCTGAGCCCTGCCAAAGCTCTGTTTCTACTCTGTGGGGAAACTGTTTTCGGCCTTCGAAGGACCTCATGGTGAGGTGAGGAAGGCCATTTTCACCACCCCAGACTCCTAAAGAGGTGCTGGAGCCAGGTAAGAAAGCAAAACGAGCCTTCTCCAACCCCCCCCCAGGCCCTCTGGAGGCAGGAAACAGCCTGTTTCCCTATGTCTGCTGGTCCCAGAAGCCAAAAATCAGCTGGCTAGCACACGACTGCGTGGAGCTAAGCTCACGTGCCCACTGATATGGCTACATGTGCCACCTGCGGCACGCATGAAATAGGTTCGCAATCATGGGTATAGGGTCTCCTGCTTGAACTTCAAGATCCCTCCCTTCTAGTTCTATTTTGATTGTTTCATTGTTTATTGTATCATTTCAGAAAAAAATGCCAGAATAGCAAGAATTCCAAGTCATGTTTAAGTCTTTTTTTTTTTTAATTTGATTTATATGCCTCCCTTCTCCGGAGATTCAGGGCAGCTTACAATGCGCTAAGCAATAGCCTTCATACTTTTGTATATTTATACAAAGTCAGCTTATTGCCCCCACAAACTGGGTCCTCAATTTACCTACCTTAGAAAGGATGGAAGTTTGAGTCAACCTTGAGCCTGGTGAGATTCGAACCTGCAATATTTGCAGGCAGCTGGTATTAATAACAGGGTGCTTTAAACCACTGTACTACCAAGGCTCTTTAAACATGATACAGGAAATGTGTGGACAGGGCAATGATAAAAGCATATTATGCTACATTGCAGAATGGAAAACCATATACTCTACCCCAGGGCTTAGAAACCATACAGATCTAATTGGGGACTCCATTCCAGAGGAAAAGTGCTGCTGCTTAGAAGCTGTTCTTCCTGGGTCCCCAAAAACGACACTTTTTCATTAAAGGAAACTAACCTGTCTGGTAAGGCAAAAGTCACAGATACAAAACTCCCCCCCCCCCCCCAAAAAAGAGATATTTTTTTTAATAAAACCGATAGTTTGCATTCTTACTTGTTATCCTTGAATAAGCTCTTGAATTTCAACCCATCTTTAGGACCCATAGCAGAGAAGAGGACATCAGAGCTATCTGTCTATCTGAATTTGGTTAACTAACACTTTTTTTCATATTTTATTCCCATCTGTGGGAACACTATATATGTCAGAGATGGTGATGGATAACTGAAAAAACAGCATCTTGGGAAGCTGGATTGTTGGTTTGCACAATGGTAGTAGCTGTCAAAAGTGTCATCTTGCTAATGATGTATGGTAAATGTTAAAGGTAGAATTTAATTTACCTTCTGATGAGGAACTTCTGGATTACCTAAGGAATTGTTGGGGGGTGGGGTGGGGACAAAAGGTTATCTTCCT
>WNWU01000112.1:70321-94026 GCA_012654045.1 Ptyas mucosa | reverse complement strand
CCGCTTTTGGCACGCGACGGCAAAAAGGTTAGCCATCACTGGCCTAGCCATTCACAGTTTATAAAGTCCCATTGCCATTTTTATAGATATAATTTGTGTTGTTTTAATGTTTTAATTACTTTTTACTTATTTTATAATTTGCAACCTGCCCAGAATCACTTTAACAGGCGGGATGGTCAGCATAAAACAAATTAATAAATAGTAAAGAAAGAAACAAGATGTTTTTTTCTGTTGACCTGAGGTAATCTCAGAAAGGTTGGTATGTGCTAATCCTTTTTGGTTCATCCATCACATTGGTTCTGTTCCTTCTTTTCATTTGTGCTTCATCCTTTAAAAAGGAGGCTCTCTGTACAACTACTTTCCCTTATTTTTCTTCTTTGAAGCAGTATCACCTCCATCATCTGGAGTCATAAGTAAGTACCTTAATCTATCAAGTATTATAACCAACAACATTTAGAGTAGACATTAAACAACATGTTTAATATCTGGTGGCTCAGCAGACTAAAAAGTAGTGACATTAACTGTTATTAAGATCAGCTGCCTGCAATTACCACAAGTTCAAATCCCACCAGGCTCAAGGTTGACTCAGCCTTCCATCCTTTCGAGGTAGGTAAATTGAGGACCCAGTTTGTAGGGGCAATAAGCTGACTTTGTATAAATATACAAAAGTATGAAGGCTATTGCTTAGCGCATTGTAAGCCGCCCTGAGTCTCCGGAGAAGGGCGGCATATAAATCAAATTTAAAAAAAACCTGACAAAGCTTCTCATTGAAGACCTTCCTTAGTTCTCACAAAGATAAGAGGGGAGGGGAGAGTAAAGCATATTCAGACTTTGAAGATTTTGTTTTATAATAAAAGTAGCATTAAAATACGTGACTTAGGTTTCCATTGCAAGACAACAGAGATGTGACATCAACAATCAATCCTATTTTACATTCTCCTACAAACACAACCTATATGGCATAAAGCCTAGTTTATGTGTGCCCAGATGTTTATTTAGGGAAACCAGTACCTACTTGCTAATTTGTTAATGGGTGTATCACATCCCTGGCCCACCCAAGGATTTTGACTGGTGCTTCATGCATTATAAAAATAGAAAGTAGAACGCTCTGACACTTTGTGTTGTCTTTACAGTGTTTGTCTTCAACATTTAACAAATATTATTTACTTTATTCGATTTAGGTTCCACTTAACTCCAGCTTGCTACATCTCACAGAAGGTCACCAGACATGAAGCTTTCAGTCCTCCTTCTGCTGGCAGCAATTCCCTTTGCCTTGGTGTCTTCAGGTAAGTAAGTGACATTCAGATACTTTGGTTGGGATAGGATTAGGGAGCTCTTTGAATTAGATGGAGTGTGAGTGGTCTCCTAGAAAGTGCTGAACTCCCATATCTGTCAGCTCGGAACTTGAATGCAATGCGACAACGCGGCACGAATATCTTGCCACAGCCAACTTGCCATGGGACAATTCACTGAGGGACAATTCAACAATTCAATTTAATTATTTAAAATAATTTTTAAAACGTATTAATTTTTGTCATTCACATTTCATTTTGTCCTTCCTTTTGCAGTCTTTCTTCAATGATTATATCCCATCATTTCTTTGATATGAGTGTAACTTTTGTCCCATGGCAAGTTGTCCCACATTTTGTTGGCCGTGGTGAGTTGTCCTAAACCAGATCTTGAGAAATCCAACTTTCTTCATTCAGGAAAACCCTGAATATCAAAGAAAAATATAATCTCCTGGCCCACATAAAAAAAGTGAAGTGTGGAATAACAAAATACATTCAGTTTCTATATAAAAATGTCTTTAGCTATTTTCTCAAGAATAAACTTGTCCCTCTTTTTTCTCCCTTTGAAGCACTGCATCAACTAAGACCCGGTGAGTACAGTATCTTCTCTCATGAAGTATTATAACTTCCATGCCTTAAATGTTTGAAGGGCTGCACAACAAACCCCCATTGCTTCCATTCCCTTTGAAAGTAGGATTCAATTTCTCAGGTGCAGTTTTAAAACAGAGCCAAATTGGTGCACTGGAAAAAGAAGAAGACATGAGACTGTGAGATCTATTTCTGTCTTAGGCACAAAGCTAGTTGGGTGAGCCAGCCATTCTCTCTCAGCCTTGGGAAGGAGGCAAAGGCAAACCACTTCTTGCCAAGAAAATTCCAGAGATACATCCAAGCAGTTGCCAGCAGTCAATTGTGACTCAAAGGATCCCCAAAAACCCACTTCTTTAAAAGGCACTGCTCTCTGACTGTCCTAATGTTGATCTCAGAGACCAGGTGTTTTGTTATTTTTTTTTCAGTGCCAATTCTATTTCCAGTTTAGTTATTGGTCTATTTAGTATTTCTTTTTGTTCTTCTGTGATTTTATTCATTTCTGATCCTTCTATATATTGTTTAATTTTTTCTTCCTCTATTCCTTTCTGGTGATATAAATTTGAATTTATATTTATATCACCAACTTTCTCAATTGTGTCAATTGAGATCCCCAAAAACCCACTTCTTTAAAAGGCACTGCTCTCTGACTGTCCTAATGTTGATCTCAGAGAGAGGCAAATGATAGCGATTCAAATGTTGGTCAACCTCAATCCTATGGAGTCCAGGAGAAGAGGAACAATGTGGGTGAGGAATAGAAGGGCTGTAGTTCAGCAAGATCTGAATTCTGCAGTTAATAGTCTCTTGTTTCAGCAATATAGTTTTATAAAATCAAGATTCAATATTTTTGACAAGAGGGACTGTATGAAAATACAGCTATTTGTTCTCACTCTGCAAAGATGGGTAGTCCATAGCCACTGGGATAAAAAGAGACACTAAGCCATTGTTTGAGGTCCTCTCAAATGCCTAGAGTTCATGCTAATTTTATCAGGATTGGGTGGTGGAATTCTCATCAGCAGAGGACAACACTTGGCTCATTCCCTCAACTAGTTTCAGGGAGACTTTCTATCTTGGAGGGAGGAAATGCAAGTGGAAGTCTCCCCCCCCCCCCACACGGTTTTTATTTTTTACAAACATATCAGTGTGTGAGCAATGTAGTACCTAAGTATCATACATTTCATACAAGAAAATTAGTATTAATCATATTTGTTTCATTTAACAAGCTTATATAATACTAGTAATAATATACAACTTTATTTTAAATTACAATCTTTCATTCTTTAGTTATTCAATATTTCAATATTTTATACCAATCTTAATTTTCATAACTCTTAATATAAATAAAATATTATCAATCATATTTGTTATATTTAACAAACTTATATAACTAATATTAATACCAACATTTTGATTACATTAAGATCTTCCATTATTGGTTATTTAACTTGTTATTTGGTTATTCAATATTTCAATATATTGTTTTTGTTTTTATTTCAATCACCATATTCTACATAATACAACTTAAATATTATTAATAATATTTGTTATATTTAGCATACATATTTTATTTGTTACATAAATAGCATACATATATACATCCCATATTCCTCTCTTGGATCTTTATTTCTATCTGTTTCCACATCTTGCCTACTCATTTTAAACTTTCCTCCCTTTTCTATTCTTTTCCATTGTCTAATTTTCAAAATATCTACTCTTGCCCCTATCTTTCTCCCATAAAAATCTTCCTGTTTCCCCAGTTTCTTTTTTAATTTCCTTAGAGTACTCTTCCCTTGGCTTATGTCATCAATCCCTATTGTTTTTATTGTTATCTCTCTTTTTTTTCTAGTTCCATTTGTTTTGTCTGTCCCCTTTTTCCGTCTCCTCTTTCAGTTGGCTGCTCCTCTTCCTGGGCATCTTGAACACTCACTGTCTCTTCTATTGTAATTCCCAGCATTTCATCTATACTCTCCATTTTTTCCATAATTTTCTGGTAGTGTCTTATCAGTGTCTCCTTTGTACTTTGAATTGCCGACACCACCTCTTCCCAAATTCCACTCCATTCTTCTTGATGAAGCATCTAGTTGAGTTTTATTGAATCCCTTTTTTGTCCAATAATCCAAACCTTATGTTCAAACCAGGGGTTCGGACCTGATCCGGTAGCAATGGTGGTGGGTGGTTCGGATAACCGGTAGCAAAAATTCCTGTTCCCCCCCCCCCTGCCCCCATGCCCAGCTGAGCTGCGCAATCATCAGAGGCTTTTTTTTTTACTTTTAAAAGCATTTTTTCTACAACCTCCTCGGCTGAAAAAATGCTTTTAAAAGAAAAAAAAAAAAGCCTATGATGATTGCGTGGCTCAGCTGGGATCATCAGAGCCTTTTAAAAGCATTTTTTCTACAAACTCTTTGGCCGAAGAGGTTGTAGAAAAAATGCTTTTAAAAGTAAAAAAAAACACAAACAGTTGGCCATGCCCCCCCAGTCACATTACCCCACCAAACCCACAAACACTTCTCAAAATACTCATTGTTCTTATTTCTTTATATTCCAAGCTTAATCTGCCTGTTTCTCTGGAGAGCCCTTTAAATCTTCCAGCACCTCCTTATATCCCTCTATAAATCCACTCTTATATTGTAATCTTCAGGGGTCTTTTCAGCAATATTTTCTTTCATATCATCATGTTTAAATCTCCAGTAGATAAATGAAATTTTGGGAATGTGTTGTTCTTCCTTTTGTCAGCAGGTGGCATGCTTTACCATATTTTTCAGAGTATAAGACGCACTGGACTATAAGATGCACCTAACTTTTTTTGGTGAGGAAAACAAGAAATCTGCCTCAGTCTCTGACTCCCAGCAATTTTGGCTCATTGCAGCAAACAGCAAACAACCTGCTTTACTTTCATTCTCATTTTCAACATATCTTGATTAGCACAAGGGGAAAAAGATCTGCAAGCAGCAGAAGCCCATGCAAAACTGCTGAGAACAAAACAGCTGAGAGTTGGGAGGCCAATCCAATTAATTTGTGCTAATTAGGCTGTGCTGAAGCTGAAAGGAGCTGTTTTTTCTTGCTGCTTGCAGCAAGGAGGTAACTGCTGGGAGGCAGAAGCCAAAGGGTGGGGGCCAGTGGGTGGGTGAGGCTACATTCGGTGTATAAGACATACCTAATTTTTCACCCCCTTTTGGGAGGGAAAAAGGTGCATCTTATATTCCGAAAAACACGGTAATTAAATTTCAGTATTAAACCAGTTTTCCAATTTTCCACAATGTAGAGATAGTGTTAATTTTTGAGTAAATCCAGCATTTCAAGATGCCTTTCCAATAAACCGCCTGTCCAGTTTTTTTTATTAAAAAAGTTTTACAAATACAAATTTCCCCCCCCCTTTCCCCCCCTTCCCAAACATTATAAAAATCAGGTTTATATCAATACAATACCCTACAAAAACCCCTCCCTAACCCTCCCCCACCACCCCTTTCCCTCCCCTCCCCCTTGACTTCCCCTATATGCAATACTAAAAATACCAAACAATGTCAATGTTATCATCCCTTCCATATCTTTTTCTCTATTCACTAACATTTACTAGTACAATCATCAATCCCCCTCAGCTGAAAGCTACATGATATTTTCTAGTCTGATATTTATTCTGTATATATTCAATCCATTTTTTCCATTCCTGTATATACTTCTCATGCATCTGATCTTTTAAAAAGGCTGAAATCTTTGCCATTTCCGCAAATCCAGCCATCTTCTGAATCCATTGGTCCACAGTCGGTAAGGCATCACTCTTCCAATATTGGGCAATCAGCAACCTAGCTGCAGTCACCATATACAAAATCAATTTTGTTTCACCCAGTGTAAAATCTTTAACTATACCCAGTAAAAATAATTGGGGAGAAAATTGTATTTTTTTCCTCATGACATTTTGCATTACCCACCAAATTTTTATCCAAAAAGCCCTCACTTTCCTGCAAGTCCACCAGATATGATAATATGTAGCATCTAGACATTCACACCTCCAACATTTTGGTTGAACATTAGGGTACATACAAGACAGTTTCTTGGGATCTAAGTGCCATCTATAAAACATTTTATAAAAATTTTCTCACAAATTTTGTGACTGTGTGAATTTAACATTCTGAACCCATATTTTTTCCCATGTTTCCATCATGACTGGTTGAGCAAAATTCTGTGCCCATTTAATCATACAATCTTTAACTAACTCATTTTCTGAATCCCTTTCTAACAAAACATTATAAACTCTCTTAATGTGCATTGGACCTGTCTCTTTTATCTGTCTAACCAATTCTAGTTCGTATTCCATTAAACCAGTTTGTTGATCTTCTTTCCATCTCATCTGTAGTTGACTGTACTGCAACCAAGTCAAAGAAGTCCCTTCTTCCAACAGCATATCCAAAGTCTTCAACCGCCATCTGCCCCCTTCAGGATAAAGTAACTCTTTATATAAGAAACCCCCGAGTGACTTAATATTTGTATTCCACATGGTATCAGCAAGGTCCAGCCATAAAGGAATCTTATAATCCCATTTGGTTCGGTGCTTCTTCCAGATTCTCATCAAGGCATTTCTAAGTAGATGACTGTTAAACACTTTATCCACTTTATTGTCATAAAATAAATATGCATGCCATCCCCAAACAAGGTCATGACTTTCTATGTTCAACAATCCAGTCTTAGTTTTTCCAAACCAATCACTTATTTGTATCAGTGCAGCTGCTTCATAATATAGTCGAAGGTTTGGAAGTCTAAGACCGCCCCTCTCCCGAGTATCTTGCATTATTTTCAGTTTGACTCTTGGCTTTTTTTCATTCCAAACACATTTATTAACTCCTTTTTGCCATTCTTGTAGTGGTTTATCTGACTTAAGCACCGGTATCATTTGAAATAAAAAAATAAATCTCAGTAAAACATTCATTTTTACTGCTGATATTCTTCCAAGTAAAGATAACTGCAGTTTCTTCCAGGTTTGCATGTCTTTTTGTATCTTTTGCCACAGAACCTCATAATTATTTTGAAACAGTTTTATATTTGAGTCTGCGATTTGTACTCCTAAATATTTAACCTTTGAGACAATTTCGAAGCCTGCCACTCTTTCAAGTTCCTTTTTCTTACTCTCAGTCAAATTTTTAACAATCATTTTAGGTTTTTTTTTGGTTCAGTCTAAAACCAGATACCATGCCATAATCTTCTATAATATCCTTCATCTGGATTATTGACTTCATCGGCTGTGATAGGGTAACAACCAGATCATCTGCAAATGCCCTAGTTCTATAGTCCTCTTGCCTTATAACTATTCCATTCAAAGATTTCGAGTCCCGTATTGCGTTCAATAAGACTTCTAGAGTTAAAATAAACAATAATGGGGATAATGGACAACCTTGTCTTGTGCCTTTTTGTATATTAAAATTTGATGTTAGACATCCATTAATAATGAGTTGTGCAGATTGCTCATGATAAATCGCTCCAATCGCTTGTATAAATCGCTCCGCCACATCCATTTTTTCCAAAGTCTTAATTATAAAGTTCCAGTCAACTCGATCAAAGGCTTTTTCCGCATCTAAAAAAACCAGCGCTGCAGAGATCTGTTTATTCTTATCTAGATAGTCCAATAGATCTATAATTTGCCTGACATTCTCCTTCATATATCTGCCTTCAATAAATCCCGCTTGGTCATGGTGAATCACCTTTTGAATAACTGGCATCAATCTGTTGGCCAATACTTTTGCAAAGATTTTGTAATCTGTATTTAAAAGAGATATTGGTCTATAATTTTCTGGTTTCTTAAGACCTGATTCTTCTTTTGGTATCAGTGAGACAAAGGCTGTTTTCCACGAGAAAGGTATCTTACCTCCTAATTGTATATTACAAAACAAGTCTTTAAGATGTTCAATCATTTCCTCTTGTAAAGTTTTATAATAAACTGCAGTTAGGCCATCCGTCCCTGGAGCTTTAGCTGTTTTCAGTTGTTTTATAGCAAAACTAATCTCCTCAACTGTTATTAATTGTTCCAGATTTTCCTTTTGAACTGATGAGATCTTTGATACTCTCTTTTCGTCTAGGTATTTTTCTATAGAACTGTTCTGTATATTATCTTTAGCATATAATTTGGTATAATAATCCAAAAAGGCCTTTTTGATTGATTCTTGTTGGTATACTTCTTTACCATCATACTCAGTACTATCAATAATTCTTGTAGTTGCTTGTTTCCTCAGTGTATAAGCCAACCATCTGCCCGGTTTATTAGCATTAGTAAAAGTATTATGCTTTGCAAATTGTAAGTTAGTTGCTGTTTGATCTGCTATCAACATTTGGAATTGATCCTTCAGAAGTTTTATAACTGTTTGCAACTGACCATCTGTTGGTTTTTGTATCAGTTGTTGTTCTTTCTTCTTTATCTCACTTTCCAACTGTAATCTCCTTTTCTGTTGATTCTGTCTGTATTTAGAATTCATTTGAATCAGTACACCCCGCATATATGCTTTGCCTGCGTCCCAGACTATTTCAATAGGGGTACCTTTATTCAAGTTCAATTCAAAAAACTCCTTTAAGTGTTTTTTAAGCTCAGTTATGTTTTTTTTCGTATCTAAATAAATTCTCATTTAGTCTCCAAGATCTTCTTTCTCTTTTTCCCATCTCGATTTCCATCCAGACCGGACTGTGGTCAGTCAAAGTCCTAGGAAATATCTTTGTCTTCTTTACTTTAGGAAGTAAATCTGTAGTTAACAAAAAGAAATCTATCCTGGAAAAGGATTTATGCCTATCCGAATAGAAAGTAAAATCCAATTCATTTGGGTTGTGAACTCTCCAAATATCTTTCAGTTCCAAATCCTCTTGCATTTCAAGAAAAGCTTGTGGTAGTTTAATTCCTAATTTAGCTGTACTTTTTTTTATCATTTTTGGGTTGGATTACTCCATTCCAGTCCCCCATTATTATGATAGATGTGTAGTTCCATTCCAGAATTTTTAAATGAAGCATCTTATAAAAATTTTCCTGTTGCTGGTTTAGAGCATATATTCCGACCAGCAACGTTGGACCATTGCCTGTAATAAGTTCAATTGCAATATATCTTCCATATTCATCTGTTTCTATAACTTTAGCTAAAAGTCTTTTATTTATATAAACCACCACTCCATTCTTCTTTTCCAAATTTGAAGCAACAAATTGCATTCCCAATCTAGAGTTTATCAAATATTTCTGATCTTGCAATTTTATATGAGTTTCTTGCAAACAAATAATATCATTGTGAAATTGCTTCAAGTAATGAAATATCTTTCTTCTTTTTTGTGGGGAGTTCAGTCCATTTACATTCCAAGACAAGACTTTAAGTGCCATTTGATCCTGTCTGAAGTTTTGAGAGCAATTGCTGAAGATCCTTTTTTACAGAAGTAATCTTCGGTTTAGCTCCTCCCATGACTTCAGGTTGCTGTTTTGCTTTAGTTTTCTTTTCTCGTTGTGGTTTGTACAATTCCTGCTGCTGTGTTTCCTTCATTTGTTTGGACATCGCTCTAGTTATGCGTTGCTCTTCCAATTTAGATGTTCTCAATTCCGCCTGTCCAGTTTAAAAGTCCAATTTTCTGTATTTTTAACAATTTTTCTGTCTTTTTTCCACTCTGATTCTGCCTCCTTCAATTTTAATATTTTTTCAAAGTGCCTGGTTGCTGCTCCATTAAATAATTGTGAACCGTTTTCCAAATTCTTTTTGGGGTTTGAGAATTCAAGTAAATAAAGTTCTTCTCACCCAGTTCCAAACACTGTCCACCAACTTCGCTCCAGTACTGTGCTTAGATGGTCGTCCTTTCTCCCAGCTTTGTGGCAGCCAACTTAGACTGCCTATTCTTCCCTTTGTGGCATAGAGGGAAAAAAGCCCTGGAGTTGAACAGGAGATTGCAATCTCACAGAGCGCCCCTCCTCAGCTTCACCGCCTTTCAGAGCCCACAGGGCAGCTTTGGCGCCTTTCGGAACCCACAAACAGGGGAAAAACGAGCACAGAAATGGAGGTCTCCAGCCTGTGACTGGAGTTGCTGGGAGGCTCCATCCCTCTCCAGGTGGAAGTCTGAAAGAGTTTGCCTTCCCACTGCAAACCCAGAAATATCTCAGCAATATTTTTAGTATGGAGTAAATCTGTATTGAGGATGTTGCAATGGCCACAATTAAATTAACATGGTGGAAATTTTCATTACAAATGAAGGTGAATATACCAGTCCCAGGATAATGTTACAGGATCCAATTTGGGTCAGTCAGTGGGACCAGAGGTTTTGTCTTCCGAGCCTTCAGATTCGGAGCCCATTCTCAGGGATCTTCTCTGTGTGCTCTGAGCTATTCTGGGTGTGATATTTATATTGTGGCTGTTGTGTGTAGCTTTTTACATATAGAGGATCTTTTAGATTTAGATATGAGGACAAATTATGCTCTATAAAAGTCGCATGCAGGTGGGAGATATTTGCAATGTAATCTACCAGATCTTCTGCATGGATAGCCTCTGTGACTATGTAGGACAGATGGGGAGGAAGCTAACTATCAAACTGCAAGGACACAAGTGAGCGGTCAGACAAGGAAACCCAAACTCATTGATAGCTCACATTGCAATAAACAAGAACGTACATTTAATTTTACAGCTGCTAAGATTGTTGGATAAGCAGGGACAAAAACAGCCAGGAAGGTGATTGAAGCTTGAGAAACAGGTCCCTTGTCCATCAACAGAAGTGCTGGTTTTAGTAGTGTTGATAGATAGTAGAGCCATGGTTGCACAGTGGTTAAAACGTAGTATTACAGACCAATTCTGCTGACTGCCGACAGTTTGATTCTCACTGGCTCAAAATTACTCTGGCATCCTACCTTCCGATGTCAGTAAAATGAGGGCCCAAATTGCTGGGGACAATATGCTAACTGTGAAATGGTATACAAATGTAAGTGCCATTGCTATTCAAATATGATGATATAAATAATATAACTATAATATAATATACAACTCTCATTACAAAAGACTTAATCACAACGTTTGGGGACACAAGAAAGAAGGCCCTGAATGACATCCATTTCCAGACATTAGAATCTTTGGACCTTAAAGCCTGGAGTTCCTGTGCAATGACCAAGGACCCTGACAAATTAGAGCATCTGAATTTCTGATCTCTCATCTAAAGATCATATTTTTTTCTTTCTTGGTCAGAGTCTAATTCTGTGTCAGCTCATTCTGTGAATTGAATATAGTTTATATTGGTAATTTCAATTGGTGAGAATTCTCAACATAGGAATGAGGTTACTCATTTGCTTAATTTGGGAACATAACTTGAGTAGCTTTAAATGAGATTGACATCCATATTCTCTATTTTTTTTCTTTTTGCCCTAGATGAAAAAGGTCTATCTGTCATTGACACGCTACTGAGCAAGTGTCATTGGCTGAAAATTGGTGTTCCTCACTATGAAATGTGTCTTTGCTGACAGGGGGAAGGTAGATGGAAGAAACCACAACATTCTTGACCCAATTCATTGTTGATCTTTCTTTAGGACTCATTTTTAAAGCGGTTCTTTTCTTACTCATGGTCGTATACGACTTAGTTTTCCTCACCTGAGCAGCGGAATCTGATCCAGAATTATTCTTGCAGATTTAAAAGCTACTGGGAAGTCACCTTATGTGAATCAGCCTTCATTTTCCAATCTTAAGATATTGGAGATTTGAAGTGGGAGTTCCAATTTTGCTTTGAAAACTGAGAGTGAAACAATTGGATTCAAGTCCCTAAAAGATGTCTTAGAAAAACATATATATTCACCCACAGAGTATGTTAAATATGTATAAATTTATACGTATAAGACATGTATAACACCGCGGCTTCGTTTTGGAAGGGAAAGGGAGGAAAATCCATTCCATCTGTGTGGCTTTTGAATACATCAGATCTGCATATCTTTGATTTACTGGATCAAATGAGACTGACCCTTTCTAACTCTATTTCATGGGCATTATTCAAGTGAGCTTTTGCACTAATAAAATGCCTTTTTAAAGCTTTGCACAAGCCTACAAGATAATCCTTTTGCTGAAGTTACCAATCTCCTCCTTTCTCCCTCATTACACGGACAGACTGAATTCTGGCAGAGTTACTACTGAGCACAATTTCCACTCCTGCCTGCTTCTTTCACAGAGACATCAGCCATTAGAGGCCAACAGGTCTCTTCTGTGAAACCTTTACGGAGCATGACACACAGTTGGGTTTCATTTATAACACTTACTGCTCCATCTGTAAAGTCTACAGCCACAATCTTAAAAATTATTCAACATCTTCATTTGGGTTGTGTGTTAATCGTATATTCTCTTAACTTTTACTTTCTGCTGGTCATACACAAAACAATGTGATATTGTAATTATTTGGAACATAAATATTTTTCAATGTTGTGAAAAAAACTTTAAACAGCCCTGGGTAGGAAATGCAGTTGTGGTCTCTGACAATTCATTTTTTCTTCTTTCAATCAGTTATATTTAAGCGCAGTGTGATATGTAAGTACCTTAAACTATGACATCCATTCCCAGGGTCATATTTTCTGTGAAGGAAAAAAGAAAAGAGAGAGAGATTTTAGGAAAAGGGCCTGTTTTAATACACAGCAGGAATCAGTTGGAATGTTTCTCCATCAAAAATCTCCCTGCCTATTTTTTCCCTTGACAGCATCATTAATTGGTTCAATAAAACAGGAATGAGATCCTGCAGTCCCAGGGATGACTCTTGAAGCATCACTGGTTTGAAAAGTCCCCATCACTGGTTTGAAAAGTCAACAGGGTGATTCTACCAATTTTGAAGTGGAAAATACACTCACATCATAATGAACCCACTGTGTGTCTTCTCCCTCAAATGCCATGGTTACACATCACACCCTGGCTAGGTCATTTGGCAGATCTGAGAAAGTAAAAAAAGTCCTCAACTTACTGGGGAAAGAACAAATGGACAACAGGCCTGACCCCTGAGCTTCATAAATAGATTCCTGGTCAAAAAAAGCAATGGGGTGAAAAGCTTGGCATTCAGAAACCCTCCTTCACCATGAGCTTTGCTAACTGGGGGAGGGGAGTTATTGTTCAGCAAGAAGTATAGAGACCTATCACAACTCCCTCTCTCCCTCTCTGCCACAGTGTCCTCTTGGAAAGACCACTTGAATAATCCCCCCTCGAGTGATTGACTTCTCAGGAACCAATACAGATGAAGAACACTTCATTCGATTTCTACACAAAAGAAATTAAGAAATAAAATACAAATGATTCTATCAGTAAAACTGTAATTATATATAGCTTCCAAAGTCCCTGAAAATAATCTACTTTACTCTGCATATCTAATGGGAACTCCCACAATAAAGCTCTACCCTTAAGCACGTCAAAGGAATTTCTCAATCGAGTGCTTTTCAGAAAGAATTATTTATTCCAATGCATTGCTAACATTTGTCCTAAAACTTGTCCCCGCTCAGAAATGATCTCCAAATTCAGAATATTCTGAAGGTTACATGCCCCAAAATTAGTATTTCTCAAAAAATTTCCCCAAAATTTGTTAGGGATAGACATTTAAAATAACATATTAGGAATCAGGCTTGACTAAAACGTGCGCATGTGCTAAATATGCCACATGCTAAATATACAGTAATTGCCAGAACATTTGATTGAATTGCTCCTTGAATATACACTAGATGTACACAGGTTGATTTAGACCGAGGTCGGTGCCCCTTGCTTCCAGATTGATTACCAAGTTCTGTAATTAGTTATAAACTTCAGACTATCACCATTGTTCTAAATGTTTTATCATATATTATTCCTCTCATTACTACCAACTCTGAAAACACTCAGAAGTTCCTCTGGTTTTGCCACCATGATGTCCACTTTTGAGCACACAGCTCTTAATAGCAGCCCAATTGAGCTATCAAACTAGCCTAAACTTTGAAAACTATGGATGGGGTGGGATTCCTTCCCAATTGGAAGAAGTCCAAAATATCTTCAGAAGGAAGATGCTAGGTATCTCCTTAGGTATCTCTTCTGCTTATCTGAGGGTAGAGGCTGGGCTACCTTCCATCATTGTTAGAATTCATCTACATTGCTGGGGCACAAAAAGAAACTAGAAAGGCTTCCAGAATCCCACTTTTCTAAACTTATATATTCCATAGTTGTGGGTCAAGGGGCCAGAATCTTGCCTCCCCACCCCCACCCCCATGCTATGCAGAGACAAATATCATCTGTCAAATGAAAGTTAGTGGCAATATTTACAGCTATAACATTTGTTAACAACTTTGTATGGACTGGTGGCACTTTAAGGTTCTGGGACAGCTGATATACTAGAACAACTGTTTATGTCTTTTAAAACTAAAAGGAATTACTATTAATTTTTATAGATAGTTGTTATCAATAAATCAATTTGATGTACAATAGTTAAGAGTTGAGTGGACTAAAGCAGTGATTCTCAACTTTTTCTTATACAACTCAATTTATACAACTAAAAAGAACACTTAAAATCTATTGGACTCTATGATGCATGTATGAAAATAAATTGTCTAGGTCAGCTTGTTGTTGGAGAAGTAGAAGAACAATGCTTCTTTACATGTTTTTACAATGTCCTATACTTATTAAATTTTGTGAGAGAGTAATATACTATGCAAACGTGACTACACAACAAAAGCTAGAATTTTTAGAAGTTAATATTCTTTTGAATTATACTTAGTACATGGAACTAAACAACTGGACAACACAAATGGGTTTGTCATGCCCTTACTATAATTAAAATGCTGATTTGCAACTTTGGAAAGCCCTTATGATTACAGCTGCCAGTGGTCATCTGCACATGTTGCTTTGCAACTCCCCCATTGCCATAGGGCTCAATGAATTAAGTTAAGAATGAGATAATTTGCAGCTGAGTTGTAGAAGATGAAGATGAATTGCACAACAAAAAATTGTGTATGATTGAGTTTTAAGAGGAAGAGCCGTTATAGGTGGACAGTCCCAATCACTCAGCAGTAAACACCTCCATCCAGAGTCATTGAGAACCAATTTGGCTGGAAAACTCTCCTGCTGCCATCACAACCAGTGTCATGCTTTCAGTGCTCCATAACACCTGGTGAGCTTGCCTTCTTGATCTTTGAACGATTGATCAGCCTCCACCAGTCAGTGTTTACCAGAACCAGACCTCACAACCTCGGATAGAAAAATCCACTATCTCACTGAGAGTCATAGAGCCATAATGAAGTATGAGAAATGCACTCAGTGAACACTCTGATAAGAGATTAATATTAATAAAATAAAATACAATAAAATAAAATAAAATAAAATAAAATAAAATAAAATAAAATAAAATAAAATAAAATAAAATAAAATAAAATAAAATAAAATAAAATAAAAGTATCTTCAAGATTAAAAGACTGGGAGTTCCTTTGTCACAAAAATCCATATATTATTCACAAATTGCTATCAAGGTTCAGAAGAAGGAAGTAGACACGAAAGATCCTATATTTAATTAACTCTTAACCATTTTTCTGCTGGAGTATCCTCTTCCGATTGAAATATAGGCCCTGGATATCTAATCTTGCCATTATATATTTATATATATTTTTATTATATTTATATACCGCCCTTCTCCCCGAAGGGACTCAGGGCGGTGAACAGGCAAAAATAAAAACATGTATACAAAATTTAAAAGCAAATAAAATCAGATTAAACAATAGCCACAAGTCTTTAAAATCCCAGTTTTAAAAATTCAAACCCCAAATTTAGATATTAAAAATTATAAAATTGTTTTTATGAAAAGGGAGAAAATTAGGCCAGGCCCGCCTGGTGGAACAGAAAGGTTTTTAACTTATGGCAGAAAGCACGAAGATCCGGGATCCTCCTAATCTCCGGGGGGAGCTCGTTCCAGATAGTGGGTGCCCCCACAGAGAAGGCTCTTCCCTGGGGGCTGCCAGTCAACATTGTTTGGCCGACGGCACCCGGAGGAGCCCCCCTCTATGGGAGCGTACTGGTCGGTGGGAGGCTATTGGTGGTAGTAGGCGGTCCCGCAAGTACCCGGGCCCTAAGCCATGGAGCGCTTTAAAGGAGGTAACCAATACCTTGAAGTGCACCCGGAAGACCACTGGGAGCCAGTGCAGCTCGCGCAGAAGAGGTGTCACATGAGAGCGCCAAGTCACTCCCATCACCACCCACGCGGCCACACTCTGCGCCAGCTGGAGCCTCCGGGTGCTCCTCAGGGGGAGCCCCGTGTAGAGAGCATTGCAGTAGTCCAGGCGGGAGGTAACAAGGGCATGAGTGACCGTGAGTAAGGAGTCCCGATCCAGAAAGGAACGCAACTGGCAAATCAGGCGAACCTGATGAAAAATCCTCCCGGTCATGGCCGTCAAGTGCTCTTCTAAAGACAGCCGTGAGTCCAGGAGGATGCCCAAGTTGCGTGCCCTCTCCGCAGGGGCCAATGATTCACCCCGATAGTCAGCGATGGCACCAGCTGACTATATTGGGACATCGGAAACCACAGCCACTCGGTCTTGGATGGATTGAGTCTGAGCCTGTTCCTCCCCATCCAGATCCGCACGGCCTCCAGGCACCGGGACATCACTTCAAGGGCATCGTTGGGGTGGTCCATTAAACTAAACTTCTGTTAGAAACTTCTGTTTCAGAATAATTTATGAATACCTTTCCTCTCTGCGTAAGGGCTGCACTGGCTTACGGTGGTCTTCCGGGTGCGCTTCAAGGTGTTGGTGATCACCTTTAAAGCGCTCCATGGCATAGGGCCTCGTTATCTCCGAGACCGCCTGCTGTCACCGATGACCTCCCATCGACCCGTGTGCTCCCACAGAGAGGGCCTCCTCAGGGTGCCATCAGCCAAACAATGTAGGCTGGTGACCCCCAGGGGGAGAGCCTTCTCTGTGGGGGCACCCACCCTCTGGAACCAGTTGCCCCCGGAGATAAGGAGAATTCATGACCTCAGTGCCTTCCGACGTGCCCTTAAAACACATTTTTTCCAACAAGCCGGGCTGGCTTAAGAAGAAATTTTAAATATTTTAATTGGTTTGTTAGTTTTAAATTTTGGAGCCAAATTTATATATATTTTAACTGTTTTTAATATTTGCATTTCATGTTTTTATTTCTGGCTGTACACCGTCCTGAGTCCTCAGGGAGAAGGGCGGTATATAAATTGGAAATAAAATAAAAATAAAAAAATAAAAAGGGGAGTGATGCGCTTACAATAATAATGACATAAGCTTCTTTGAAAGTTTTGGTAGAAAGAAAGAAAAGTCATCCAAACAAAGAACTCCTGACTTTACAATATGGAACATCTGGAGAGACTAAGAGGCAACCTTGCCGAAAACCCATAGAGACCCGAATGGCTTGGGTGAGCTACTTTAAAGTAAACCCATTCATATTGTTCATCTATTAGCAGAGTTCACCTGTGATTTTATTAGCCTTACACTGCAACACCCTTTATGGGAAGGCTCTCTCTTCCATCCACTACTTCACTCTAACTTTCTATCCCATCCCTTCCTAAACAGCCCCCTCTAGGGCTGGCCCTGCCCAGATTTCACTTTTCTCCTAATTAATTCTGTATGGAGGGATTCTTCTCTTCCTTCTAACTCCTGGGTCAGAGTCAGTCCTATTCTCTCATTCTTTAAAAGTTTTCCTATCAGAGACTTTCAAATAATCACTGGAGAGGAATAGGAATAGAAACTTTACAAGAATCAACCAATACACTCAGAATGATTTCCAGATGTTTGAATGACACTGTTTTACTCAGGAACCAAAATTACCTGTCCTCCAAGAAATTAAAATTTGTCAGTTGGCTGCTTTGCTGGGTTGATTTTGAACTGGATGCAGAAAATCTGGTTTATGTTGTTGCCTTGGGTTTTATTTTTCTATTTTCACTAGAAATAACGGTGAGGAGACCAAAGTTTTCCATTTGCAATACAGGTGTATTTCCATACATGTTTTGAACAACTCTGTGCCAAAATGTCATATTTCCAAGATTTTTCACTACCTTGGATTTCTTTTTTTAAACAACTGCATTAATTTCAACAATACAACATATTCACAGCAGCCCTTTGCTTCATTTGAATGAATCCATTTCTTAAGGTATTTTACTTGAGCAGAAGCCATTAAACCCTTTCCACTTAATTGAATAGGCGGTAGAGCATAGACAAAGCCTTGAGGAGAGTAATGCTCCTTAACCTTTTCAAGGTCACAATATTGTTACAAGATTTTTTTTCTCCACTCTCAGTTAATTACTCCCGGGTTGAACCACCTTAGAAAAACTGGAAACCTTAACAAACTATTATTTAAAGGAATTAAAGAATATTCTTTCCAAGCATGTGTGACCTAAGGTTTTCTTCCACCCTGATCTGAGGAACACAGGGGCAGATTAAGCAAAATAATATTTGCATTAGGAACATCCTCTGGCAGTTAAGCAGATGAACAAATACCATGTTCTCTTGGAGAAGTCTACCAAGCCGGACATGGTACTGTATTCTTTAAATCCTCTTTAGTAACTTTCTGGTTTGTCCTTCTGATCTTTATCCGGTGGGTAAAATGAGGACCCAGATTGTTGGGGGCAATACGCTGACTCTGTAAACCGCTTAGAGGGGGCTGTAAAGCACTATGAAGCAGTATATAAGTCTAAGTGCTATTGCTAGTGCTATTGCTATCCCAGTGTGGTTGCCCTGTAGATGAATACAAAAAATGGTGGGAGATTGCTTAGGCGTCACTCAAACATATCTATATCCCAGCAAAAAGGGGAATTGTTGGGCAGTTCTCCCAAATTTGGGGTAAAGGCAGTCTTCCTCCTAAAGGAAGGTCGTACTCCAGTGTATCAAAAGCACAGGAGAAGCTCCTTCATTATGAAAATTCAGAGAAGACACTTTCAAGTGAGGGAACTGCCTTCCTTTCTTCTCACTGTGCTCAAGTAAGATCAAATAAGAGCCACTTCACTTTATCCAGAAGAAAACCAGGATTCTTAGTTGGTGGAGCAATGAACCTTTCTCTCTTTATTGTCATTTTTCTGTTCAAACTAGCTGAAACAGTTTCCACCAAATATTGGGCAATGGACCCAGTTATCTCTTTTTCCTCCTTTTTTTCGTAACCAATCCACAAATTAAGTGATTTTGTCCTTTCATTTAAATTTCCCCCACAAATTCAGCTTCTGAGACACCCACATCCTTCATCCATCCTCCTTTTTCTGTAGTCAGTCTAGGTTATTGACCAATATAGATCAAGATCGCTCTGTTACAGTTAATTGTTGCTATTGAATATCAAAATTTTATTTGATCTCCTTGTGTGCCACTAGGGTTCATATTATTTAATAGGTTGGTCTGATAGTTTATTAAGTATAGCTTTGTTTTTTATCTTCTGGAATCCATAAGCTCATTAAATAGTCTGTGCTGTTCATATTTGGACACAGATGGGGGTGTGAGAAGCCCCAGTTTCTTATACTATTCTGAGAAGGAAGCAAAGATCTAAGGATTAATTCAGGTTAGCTATGCAAACCCTGAAACAAAGTCCTAAAATTGTAAGAGGTTATCTGTGTTCTTTGGCGTAACTTCCACTGGATGACTTCACAGCTTCCGGTAGCAGGATCCACATCTGAATTTGGAGGAGGAAGATTAGTGGGCTCCAAAGGGGATAATAAATGGCTGTCATGTGAAGAGAGTTGTGGGTGCTCCTTCACTGGAGTTTTTCAAGAAGAGGTTGGACAATCATTGGTCTGGAATGATATACCTGAGCAGAGGGTTGGACTAGAAGACCTCCAGGCTCCATTTCAACCGTTCTATGGTTATTCTGTGTTCTGTGTCCTAGAAGAAAGAATCACTTCAGATTCTACAGCAGATTTCCTTTTAAAGATATTGCAGAAGCCATCCTCCCATTTATCTGCAAATATTTTACATGATGCAACATTTATCCCTAATTTAAGTTGTTTATTAACTATAGAACTAGTGTTGGCCCAGAAACCAGGAGACTGTGAGTTCCACCTTAGCCATGAAATCCAGCTGGGTAACTTTAGGCCAGTTACTCTGTCACAGCCCAACTCTCCCCCCAGAATTTTTATTGCAGGGAAAATAAGAGGAGGAAGGAAGATTAGGTATCTTTGCCACTTTGAGTTTTGCCACCATGATGTCCACTTTTGAGCACACAGCTCTTAATAGCAGCCCAATTGAGCTATCAAACTAGCCTAAACGTTGAAAACTACAGATGGGGTGGGATTCTTTCCCAATTGGAAGAAGTCCAAAATATCTTCAGAAGGAAGATGCCAGGTATCTCCTTAGGTATCTCTTCTGCTTATCTGGGGGTAGAAGCTGGGCTACTTCCCTCATTGTTAGAATCCATCTTCATTGTTGGAGCACAAAAAGAAACTAGAAAGGCTACTGGCAATATTTACAGCTATAACATTTGTTAACAACTTTGATGGACTGGTGGCACTTTAAGGTTCTGAGACAGCTGATATGCTAGAACAACTGTTTATGTCTTTTAGAACTAAAAGGAATTACTACAGGGGTGAAATGCTTCCAGTTCGGACCAGCTCAGGTGAGTAGGTAGAGATGGCGGCGGGAACAACTGGTAGAGAACCGGTAGCAAAAATTCCTGCCCCCGCCCCCCATGTCCAGCTGAGCCGTGTGATCATCAGAGGCTTTTTTTCTTTTAAATGCCTCTGACGAGCCAAGCTCTGACAATCCCAGCAACTCAGCTGGGATCGTCAGAGCCTTTTGAAAGCACTTTTTAACATGGTTTTACATATTAAAAATGGTTTTAAAAGTAAAAAAAAAAATGGCCACACCCACCCAGTCACATTGCCCAGCCCCCCACCAAGCCACACCCACAGAACCAGTAGTAACTGGTTTCACCATTTTAAATTTCACCACTGGTTTAAGGGCTTATATTTACATGACTTGGAATTCTTGCTATTCTGGCATTTTGTTCTGAAATGATACAATAAACAATCAAAATAGAGCTGGAAGGGAGGGATCTTGAAGGTCTTTTAGTCCAAGCCCCTGCTCAAGCAGGAGACCCTATACCATTTCAGACAGGTGAACCAATCATTCTTTTCTATCCTTATAAAAGAGTATAATATTTTTTGAAGATAGCAGAGCAACATATTCTGGAGCAAAAGTGCTAAGAGCATCACTCATCCAAAGAGAGCTCATGATTCCAGGTGAATTCCCACTTTCATACGAGGAAGATGAAAAACAGCACAACATAATTGTTGCAGCTAATCTTTATTCATTGACATTGGCACTGAGAATTATTGTTGAACTATTTTCATATCATATTCCACCATGAAGTTGGGTGAACTCTTCTCCAAGTATTCTTGCAGGTAGTTATCCGGAGTCAACCACAGTTATTGTGAGTGTACCAGGTACTGGAAGGAAGGAACGACATCTTGTTAAATGACAATATTCCCGATTTGCATTCTGAAACTGCAGCAGCCCCAGACACCATACCTGATGGTGAAGGAGTAATATGTTTCTTTTTAATGGAAGGGAGGTTTCCCCACAGAGTAGAAACAGAGCTTTGGGAGGGCTCAGAATGAGGGCCCATTCTCATCACTCCCAGTTTAATTACACGTAAGAACCAAACAATGCGTCAATCATAGTGTTTACATGTGCTTCATTGGTTTTGAAAAAGCATTTGATAAAATAAGACACAGCAAACTATTACAAATTCTGAAACTAGTGGGACTAGATAACAAAGACATCCGAATCATAAAGAATCTATATTGGCATTACGTAGCAAATATGAGACTAGGCTAAAAATACTCAGATGATGGAGAAATATGAAAAGGGGTGAGACAGGCCTATATTATGTCTCCGCTGTTATTTAATGTCTACTCTGAATGTTGTTGGTTATAATACCTGATAGATTAAGGTACTTACACATGACTAAGAATGGTGCAGTCAATATTAGTTCAAAAAAGAAAAAGAGAAGTCAGTAAGAATGGCTATCATTTTCAAAATAGCACACATTGTTCTATTTTTCCAAAGAAGGCAAATTAATAGCATTATTCCCCCAATAAAGAAAGTTGCATCATGTTTTCATTGTAATTCATCCCTCAAAGTAACACAATTCACCCAAAATCTATCACTTCAACATAGAGCTTCCTAAGAGACATTCAAAAGGGACTCCCCTACAGACATGAAACATGTGAGGGAAGAGGAGAAGGTATGAGCTGATCATGGAGAAAGTGATTATTGTAGTTCAGGGGTCCCCAACTGCCAGGGTGCGGCCCACTACAGACTGTGGCCTATTTGCAATCAGGCCACGCAAATGGTGGGCCGGGGTGCACGCATGTATGTGCAGCTTGATTTGAGCAAGTGGCAGGCCAGCACTGGTGCACACATATGCACCACTCAACGTGCACAAGTTGAGCTGCATGTGCATCTCATGTGGCCCAGCCCACTGCTCATGTGGGCCAGTTCCCCTCCCCTCCCACCCCCACCGGGCCACCAAGGTGCAAAGGTTGGGGAACGCTGCTCTACAGGAACTTCTTTGCTGAATTAAGGCAAGAAAAGAGAAACACTGAAAGGAAAACACACTCTCTGTCTCTCACTTTAAAGAATATCATGCTGGCAAATCTTACACAGTACTTTGACATACTTACTTTTCTCCAAGGGTGGGAGGATGGGTTGTAATATATCTGTTTCAATGGGAAAAAAAATAGGTTGATGTTTGTCATTTAACCCAAAACTATTTTAAATTATTTTTCTAAATTCAATGAATCCGTACCTTTACTTTGAAGTTAAAAGTGATGTCAGATAACCTTCAGGGAATCACAGCTGAAATACAACTATTCACCATTTAAACTCTTCATCCAGGCAGAGAACATGGGACTAGTGAATGTATCTAATGCTTATGATGTGATGCTCAAACGGTCCCAATTCCTTCTTGATGAACCTGATGAGACCCTGCATTATTTTCAACCATATATTTGTTTTCGTTGCAATAAAGCAGAAGGAAGTTTAGATGGTGGTAAAATGATGGCATCAATAGAAAAAGTTAGTTTCCTTTTTGAGGACCTTTGGAGGGTAACAACTTTTAAGGTTTCTAAATACGTGCATAATATTGCAAGTATAAAAGACTTGCTTCATGTCCCAATGAATGTGAATAGATTGTCCTTCATAATTAGGATCTCAGTTTGAATAATACAGGTAGTTCTCGACTTATGACCACAGCTGAGTCCAAAATTTATGTCGCTAAATGAGACAGTTCTTAAGTCAGTTTTGCCCCATTTGCCCCAATACAAATATAGGTTTCAAATTTTTATGACATTTCTTGCTACAGTTGTTAACCACAGTTATTAAGTCAGTAACACGGCTGTTAAGTGAATCTGGCTTCCCCTTTGACTTGTCAGAAAGCCACAGAAGGTGATCACATGACTCCAGGACACTGCAACCATCATACAAATGAAGCAGTTGCCAACCATCACAATTTTGATCACTTGACCATGCTAAAAACTGTCACCAGCATGAAAAAGAGTTAAAATGGCTTTTTTCAGTACTGTTGTAACTTCCAATGGTCACTAAATGAACTATTATAAGTCTCCGTACAAAGAAAAAATTCAAAGAGATTCTAAAACTGTGTCACCCACTGTCAAAAATCCTCTGCTCAGATAAATTACTCCTATGATGTGCAAAAAATAACATCAGACTAATATTTCATCAGCCACCAGCACCTGAAATGTGCATATAATGGAGGAGTACTCTTAATGGACCTGTTGGAAAATTATTCTGTAATTGCAATTATACCAAGTTGTTGGAAGAACTTATAGTAGAAAAGGCTTTTCAGGAGTTATATTGGGGTATAGATTGGGGGTTGATAATGAGATGAGAAATATTTAGCTCTTTGG
>WNWU01000112.1:37629-55321 GCA_012654045.1 Ptyas mucosa | reverse complement strand
TTCCAGTAGGAAGAGATATAGAATATGCATGCATCTATGTAATATAAGAATCACATGACTACATTAAGTCAAATGTTGTTAGAATACAGAATTACCAGTAGAAACCCTGGTATTAGCTAAACTCTGAATTCTGCTACATCTTCCTATTTCACCATGTTGGTAAATGTAGGCGTAAGGGATCATTTCACCGTTCTTGAGGATTACAGAAGGAACAAAGCCCCTTTCAGTGGTGGGATTCAAATAATTTAACAAGCTACAATGGGCATAAATGATGACCAATCATAAGTGTGAGGACCGGTCAGAAGTGCGAGGACCTGTCAGAAATAACTTTTTTCAGCCCTCTGGGTAGTCCTTTTGTGCATATGGACTACTCAGAGGGATGAAAATGTTATTTTTGACTGGTCCTCGCACTTGTGACCAGTCCTCAAACTTACGACGGTCCTCACATTTTACGTTTTTACACCCTAACTTATCACCATGGTGAAGAGAAGCAGTTGTGAAATGAGTGACACGGTTCTTAAGAATGCTGCACGGGCATAAATGTGAGAATGGTCATAAGTGTGAGGACTGGTCAGAAGTGTGAGGACCTGTCAGAAATGACTTTTTTCAGGCCTCTGAGTAGTCCCTATACACATATATCACATGACCAGCTAGCCACGCCCACCCAGTCACTGGCTTGATCTAATTTCAGGCAAGTTCAAGCCTCTGTTAAGAGATACCTGCATTCTCTCTCTCTCTCTCTCCCTCCTTTTTCTTTCTCTTTCTTTCTTTGTCTCTTTCTTTCCTCTCTCTCTCTCTCTCTTTCTTTCTCCCTCCCTTTCTCCTTCTCATCTGGCATTCTTAGAGCTCCACTACTAATTAGCTTAGCCCAGGGATGGGCAAATGTGGCCCTTTTATAACCTGTGGACTTCAACTCCCAGAATTCCTGAGACAGCCAAGCTGGGAGAATTCTGGGAGTTGAAGTCCACAGGTTGTAAAAGGGCCACATTTACCCACTTCTTAGCCTGAGCAAGGATACCTAGCAGCCAATTACAAGAAGCTCTCAATTAGAAGAAGCTCTCAACTCAAGCTCAGTGCACGTGGGATCTCCCTAAACAGTGAGGATTTCTTTGTTTCTTTCTCCCTGCAACTTCTGGGAGCCAAAAAGGGGTACGGGGGAGGGGCGCCGCACCTTTTCAAGGTCACAATATTGTTACAAGATTTTTTTTCTCCACTCTCAATTAATTACTCACGGGTTGAACCACCTTAGAAAAACTGGAAACCTTAACAAAATATTATTTAAAGGAATTAAAGGATATTCTTTCCAAGCATATGTGACCTAAGGTTTTCTTCCACCCTGATCTGAGGAACACAGGGGCAGATTAAGCAAAATAATATTTGCATTAGGAACATCCTCTGGCAGTTAAGCAGATGAACAAATACCATGTTCTCTTGGAGAAGTCTACCAAGCCGGACATGGTACTGTATTCTTTAAATCCTCTTTAGTAACTTTCTGGTTTGTCCTGCTGATCTTTATCCGGTGGGTAAAATGAGGACCCAGATTGTTGGGGGCAATACGCTGACTCTGTAAACCGCTTAGAGGGGGCTGTAAAGCACTATGAAGCGGTATATAAGTTTAAGTGCTAGTGCTAGTGCTAGTGCTATTGCTATCCCAGTGTGGTTGCCCTGTAGATGAATACAAAGAATGGTGGGAGATTGCTTAGGCGTCACTCAAACATATCTATATCCCAGCAAAAAGGGGAATTGTTGGGCAGTTCTCCCATATTTGGGGCAAAGGCAATCTTCCTCCAAAACGAAGGTCGTACTCCAGTTTATCAAATGCACAGGAGAAGCTCCTTCATTATGAAAACTCAGAGAAGACACTTACTTTCTTTTTTTTAAATTTTTATTAAAGACAAAACACAAAACAACACCCAGTGTATAATACAAAATAGGGAAAAGCAGAGGAATTTTTTTTCTTCGTCTTCAGGTCTTCCAAAATTCTCTTTGCATTGGCACTGGCATCATTTCTTCCAGATTCCCGATTGCATAGTCCACATATGGTTGCCATATCTTCCAAAATAAATTTTCTTTCAATAGTCCTTTTTTAAATTTTATATCACACGTTAACTTATCATTAAGAGCAATTTTCCAAACTTCCCTGAACCATTCATTTATTTTGTATTCAATATTCAATTTCCAGTATCTTGCAATCACAATTCGTCCCATAATGACCAATATCCTTACAAGCTCTCTTTCATCAATTGTTAACACCTTATCATTCAACTTTAATATGAGGATGGTACCCACTCCCAACTTTACCTTCTTTTTAATTATTTTACTAATTTCTTCTTCTATTTGTAACCAAAAATTCTTCACTTTACGACATCCATACCACATGTGTTCATATGTCCCATTCTCCACTTTACATCTCCAACATAGCTTGCTAGCACCTTTATTCATTTTATATAATCTTACTGGGAACAGGTACCATTTCCAAATAACTTTATAACTATGCTCCTTTATTCTTATTGATAAGGTCCTCATTATTCTACTATTCCAATTCAAATTCCATTCCTGTTCTGTAATATCTGTTTTTAAATCTTTTACCCAATTATCCTTCATCACCATTTGTAAATTACTATCCAAATTAATAATTCTGTATACCTTACTAACCAATCCCTTAATTCCAATTTCTTCCATTCCTAATTGGGATACTATTTCTTCAAATTCTGTTTTTAACCTTTCTACCCTCATTCTGTCTTTATATTTCTTATTCCAATTATTAACCTGTATCTTCTCCCACCAATTCAATTTCCACTTTTCATATATTTCCTCTTTTTTAAAATCATCTCTTACTACATTTATCCATTCTTTTATTCCCTCCAGATTTTCCTCCTTTAACACCTGTTTCCTCTCCCTATTTAAATTTATGGGAAAATCCCATTCTTCCAAATTCCCCAATTGTAATCTATCTGGGATCAATTTTCTATCTAATTTACTCCAAGTTTTCAACAAACTATTTAACAAATCGTTTCTAACTTTAATTTTTTCCACTATATTCTCCATAAAATATATTCTTCCCCATTTTTCAATTTCTCCCAACTCCAATTTTCCCCATAATTCATTTTGACCAACAATTATTTTAACTACAGTCCTCACTTGAAAGGATCTATAATAATTAATCAATTTAGGTATCCCAAGACCTCCTTCCTTTTGATTTTGATACCATAATTTTTTAACTATCCTGGACCTTTTATCACCATTACAAAATTTATCAATTTTCGTTTGATATAATTCCATATCCTTTTCAGAGATATATATTGAGAGCATTTCAAATAGGAAATTGAATTTTGGTAATAACATCATTTTACTTAAAGCAACTCTCCCAAACCAAGAGAAACTTAATTTCTTATACTTCCCAATTTTCCCATCAATTTCTCTTATCAGTCTGTCATAATTCAATTTTTTCATTTCATTTGTCTTTGTTGATAATGTTATTCCTAAATATCTTATATTTTATTTAACTTTTATTCCAAATTGATTCTTAAATTTCTCTTTTCCTTTTTTTATATCCCAATTTAATAACATTTCTGATTTAGCCCAATTTATAGATAATCCAGTAAACTCTTCAAATTCTTCTAAATGCATCTTAATCTTTTCAATATCTTTTTCTGGATTTTTCATTACAATCAAGGTGTCATCAGCATATAAATTAATTTTAACACCTTTATATCCAATAATATCTTCGTCTTCTTCTATTTTTACTGCTAAAATCTCCATGGCTAATAAAAACAATACTGGAGATAGAGGACACCCTTGTCTTGTACCCGCTTCCGGAGTTATCTCTTTTGTTAAAATCCCATTCACTTTTACTCTGGCAACCCCCTTTTGATATAATTTTAAAATAACTTGAGTAAATTTATCTCCAAATCCATAAGCCTTAATCAATTCTATAATCGTTTCCCACTGAATTGAATCAAATGCTTTAAATATATCCAATGCTAATATTCCTATTCTATCCTTATTATATTCTGCAATATTTATAATATTCAAAACTCTCCTAACTATATCTGTCATATATCTACCTTTCACAAAACCTACTTGATTACCATTTATATATTTGTCTATAAAGCTATTTAATCTATTCGCTAAAATAGCTGTAAATATTTTTGCATCCTGATTTATTAGGGAAATAGGTCTAGATTCTACCAATTCTACCAATTCTAAATCTTTTCCTGGTTTGGGAATCAAAGAAATCAGTAATCTATTCCAGGACGCTGGAATATCCATACCATGCAAAATTTTGTTATACAATTTTTCTCATTTTGGCACAATAGCCTTTAAATTCCTTGTAAAATTCTGCCAGCAACCCATCCTCACCTGGTGCCTTCCCCAATTTTAATTTTTGGATTGTTTCTATAATTTCTTGCTGGGTTATACTTCCCTCCATTTTTTCCTTATGTTCCATTTCTATTTTTCTATATTCATATTTTTTCAAAAAGTCCTTCAATTTCTTGCTATTTCCTTTTTAGAATAAAGTTTTTGAAAAAAAATTCTAACAATCTCACATTTATCTTTTGTCTTATTACATCTTTTACCTTTTTCATCTATTAATATTCCAATTTCTCTTCTACATTTCTTATCTTTAGCCATCCTTGCCAATAATTTAGAATTCTTATTTCCAAATTCAAAAAATTCTCTTCTCAAATACATTAAATTCGTTTTAACAACTTCAATATCTTCGATTACCTGCTTATCCTTTAATTGTCTCAGTTCTTCCCCAATTTTTTTATTTTTAGTTCTTAAAAATTCATTTTCTAATTCTTGTATTCTTTTTCCTTCCATTTCCATTTTTTTTATAATCTTTATATTTTTTACATGACAGTTTTGTGCTTTCACCCCGAAAAGTCTCCTTCATTGTATCCCATACCACATTATAATTCACTTCATCATTATCATTCCATTTCCAATTTTCCTCCCAGATTTCAATCATTCTTTTTTTGTCTTCTTCATTTTTATACAATTTACCATCATACCTCCAATTATTTTCTTTTTTCTCAATATATACATTCAACTCCATAATTACATTTGCATGATCTGATTCTTTAAATATCCCTACATCAACTTTTCCGACTCTATTTAATAAATCTCTTGACACCATAATATAATCAATCCTTGAATATGTATTATATACCTTAGAATAAAAAGTATAAGCCCTTTCTTGACCTTTAATCTCCCTCCATGTATCGATTATTCCGTTTTCTATCATCCAATTATCTAATATACTCATTTGAACATTATCACCATACCGGGCTACATTAGTAGTATCATATTTACTTCGAATAAGATTGAGAAGACACTTTCAAGTGAGGGAACTGCCTTCCTTTCTTTTCACTGTGCTCAAGTAAGATCAAATAAGAACCACTTCATTTTATCCAGAATAGGACCAGCATTGTTGCTTGTTCTCTCTCCTTGTATTGTTTATTTTCATTTTTCCATCCAAAGAAGCTAAAATGGTTTCTGTCATATCTTGGCCAATAGACACAGGTGCCTCTTTTTCTTTTGTTTCCAAAGTGATCCACAAATTAAGTTATTTCTTCCTTTCATTTACATTTCCCCCACAAATTCAATTTCTCAAGTACACCCGCCTTTCTTTCTCTTCAGCATAATTTACACTATTACTTCTTCCTTTTTCTGTAGTCAGGAGTACTGGAACAGTCATATGCAGGACAAATGATCTCAAGGACTGACTAAAATTTTGTCTTGGTTCTTGACTTCAGAGCACCTGCTGCAGATGCAGACCCAAATTAATTACTAAATTTATATGGCAGGGGGGGAAACCTAGAATTAAATCAAAACTTTTACAGGACACTAAAGATAAAGGGGGGTGGGAAATATACTCTCAGGCATCCATTTTAACTTGGTTAAAAGATTGGATGGAATTAAGAAATAAAAGGGTTTTAGCTATAGAAGGACACGACCTGCAAGTGGGATGGAAAGTTTAAAATATATAGCTACTTTCAAAGGCATATATTAAGGAATGCTGTATTACAGACTTGGCAGAAAATTAAAAAAAGCACTATATAAAAATTCCAACATGGTTATCCACAATGGAAGCATTGAAACATCCAAATTTAATTGATACAGATAAAGTAATTAGATATAAGGATTTGTTAAATGAACAGGGAAATTTGAAAACAAAACAAGAACTAGAGCAAGATCTAGTAGGAAGATAGGCTGGTGGACATATACACAAATTCACTCTAAATACAGAGAGGATATAAAATTATATGAAATTCAAAATGGTCAGCAAGAATTGGATAAAATTATACAAGGAACAGAGGAAAAATTAATTGGCAAAATATATAAATATTTATTGAGATACAATATGGAAGATGACATCATCAAGGAAACAATGATAAAATGGGCAAAAAAATTTAGATATAATATAGAATTGGACAAATGGGAAAAAATGGGGGAAAATGTGGGAAACAAATATAAAATTGACTATGTCTGCGGCATTCAAGGAAAACCAGATCAAGATGTTCTATAGATGGCATCTCCCACCGGCAAGGTTTGCCAAGATGTTTCCAAACATTTCACCAACATGTTGGAAATGTAAAAAAGCATACGGAACTAGGGGTGAAATGCTCCCGGTTCGGACCGGATCACCTGATGCGGTAGCGATGGCGGTGGATGGTTCAGAGAACCGGTAGCAAGCATCCCTGCCCCCACCCCCCCAATGCCCAGCTGAGCCACGCGATCATCAGAGGCTTTTTTTATTTTTAAAAACATTTTTTCTACAAGCTCTTCAAAATGCTTCGGCCGAAGAGGTTGTAGAAAAAATGTTTTTAAAAGAAAAAAAAAGCCTCTGCCGATCAGGCAACTCAGCTGGGATCATCAGAGGCTTTTAAAAGCATTTTTTTACAACCTCTTCAGCTGAAAAAAATGGTTTTAAAAGTTGTTTTTAAAACAAGTTGGCCACACCCACCCAGTCACATTACCCCTCCCAAGCCACGCCCACAGAACCAATAGTAACAAATTTTACATTTCACCACTATACGGAACATGTTATCATTTATGGTGGACATGCCCATCTGCAAAAAGGTATTGGACCAAAATTAGAAAATGGTTGGAAGAGATAATCAAGCAACCCATAGATTGGAAACCGGAGATATTCTTATTGGGAATATCCACCAGGAAATATACCAAAGAAATACAATACCTAATTTTACATATAATAACGGCAGCAAGGCTAGCATATGCACAGAACTGGAAAAATAATAATTTACCAACTGAGCAAGAACTGATAAGAAAAATTCTGGACTATCCTGAGATGGACAAATTAACAGGAGATAAAAGAAAAGGAGGATACAGAATACTATGCAGTATGGAACAAATGGTATAATTGGCTGCAGATTAGAAATAGTAAATAAGAATGAATGGGGAAACGTCACAAAACGGATAATGTTTGTAAAAATAATATATAGATATAATATTATGTGTGAAGGGTTATATATAGAAATAAGTAATAAAGGGACTATAAAGACAAGTATAGTTAAAAAAGAGCAGGGGGGAAATGTAAATAATAGAAGAATACTGTTACGAAACTGTTGTAAAAAGGAAATATATGCTTTATGTTTGTGTTTGTCATGTTCTGTCCTTTAAAAAATAATAAGATTTTTTTTTAAAAAAAAAAGAAGAGCAAACAAAAAAAAAGGAAAAGAGCTTCAAAGGACTCATTGGGACATAGATTTAGAAATTATTTCTAAATAAATATAGGTGCATTCCCACATCCTTCAAGGTGCCATTGATCCTTAGACAGGTTAGGAGGAGATCTTGTGGTGCGGCAGGAAATTCAGCTTGGGCCAGCTGTACAAAATGGCATCTGAAAGCCCTTCCCAGAACTCAGCTGAGATTTCTGCCTCATTCCAGGCCAAGTCCTGGAGAATTTGAACTTGCAGGTATCTGGAGCAGGGAGTGGTCCATTTCCACCTCTTTATCTCCATAGTTGGGTTGTTTAATTTGCTTTCCTGGCCTTGATGATATTTTCAAAGGTTTGACAGGGCTTCTCCCTATAGATTTACCAGTACTTTGAATGGAGCTTTTGAAACCAAGGTAAGGTGCCCCTTATGCAGATTCAGGATCCATTAACAGGGTCCCCATTCTTAACTGGAAGACCCTATTGGTCTGTAATTTATACTTTGCCTTATGCCTAGAAAGCAACCACTACATTTTTTTTGGGGGGGGGGAGTGACATGAACTCCAGTCTGCATAAAATACATAACTAGGCAGCACATGGTAGGGTCTTCATGGACTGTTTATTCTTATAACCAGGACTTGGATGTAACCAGGTATGAAGCTTTCCTACTTATACTAAGTGCCAGATTCAGCTGGGTTCTGCTGTTATTCTGTTTGGCTGGATGGGATGAGATGAAATGGGATGGGATGGGATGGGACGGGACGGGACGGGACGGGACGGGACGAGATGATGAGATGAGACGAGACAAGAAAAGACGAGACGAGACGAGACAAGACAAGACAAGACAAGATAACCTTTACTGTCTTTTTTTCTGTGAACATACTGGCACACATTAAAAATGAAATTCTGATACCTGCTCTCAAAAGACACATACACACACTCACATATACATATGCTGTAAACATACATATACATATACATATTAATCACTATCCATTTTGAATATCAGAAAGAAGAGACTTGAGAGCCCACAAGGTTGATACCATATAGAATAAAACTGTGACTGAATTTAGATGTTTTGCTTCCTGTTGTTGACTAAAAAGATATCAGAAGCGAAAATTATGAAATTTTGGACAAACAGTGTGTCTTGATGCTAAGCAAAATGGTTTTCTGCTGTCTCAAAATGTTGCAGGAAATGAAATAAACAGATTTTCCTCCCTTTCTCCCAATTTTCCATCAGATGATGTCTTAACAATTCAGGACAAATGGTATCTAACTGTTCCAGCCTATGAAAGAAAGGCAGGAACCTAAACTGACATGATCTTTAAAGACAGATTGGAAGAAATTATGTGTCCAAGATGGCATACACATTCTGGTTGGAACTCAAAGACAGCCAGATGTACTCAGGATATGACCTTCCAGCACTAAAACTTATGCTGAACCTGTGTACTTCATATATATAAACCTGCTAATTACAAGTAGTAATGGAAAGTAACACTTTCATGCATTTAACCAATAAATATATTTGCATGCAAAGGAAACATGAAAGTGGACACAAGCAAGACTGGGCTGAAATCTACAAGTGGTACAAGAAAAAGGCTTTGGGGCAGTTCTAGGGACCAATCACAAATAAGATTAATAACAATAAAGCACTATGTGATATAATTAAAGCACAAAGATGCATATATGGAATAGTAACTGAATAATTCAACATGCATGTGACATTCTCTTTGTTGCTTCACATAGTTTTTTTATATCTTTAAAAAAGGCTTATGGTGATGTAAGAGGAGTGCCGATTGTTACATTTTTAAGGTGTATAATGTATAATGTATAAAGTATAATATAATGCTTATATCTAAGAACTATACAAGCAACAATTAGATTTCATTAGCTCAGGATACAGGATACAGTCACTCCCAGGAGCTTTACCACACTTTTGGTAATGAGGGTAGTGATATATCTATCGCATCGATGTTAGCATGTGGGTCACAATAAAGGACTTGGAAGTGATATATGCAGGTACTTGATAGAATAAAATAGAACAGAATAGAATTTTTTATTGGCCAAATGTGATTGGACACACAAGGAATTTGTCTTGGTGCATATGCTCTCTGTGTACATAAAAGAAAAGATACCGGTATGTTCATCAAGAATCATAAGGTACAACACTTAATGATAGTCATAAAGGGTACAAATAAGCAATCAAGAAACAATCAATATCAATATAAATCGTAAGGATGCAAGCAACAAAGTTACAATCATGCAGTCATAAGTGGAAGGAGATGGGTAATGGGAACGATGAGAAGATTAATAGTAGTGCAGTAGTGATGCAGTGATACCATGAAGTTGTAAAATGCTGTTAGTGGAGCATTTTGTTATAATATGAGAAAATAGGGAGCGCGTTTGGGACTTTGTGGCTTTGATTAGCTGTCACTGATTGGATTTCCTTTGCATGCAAAAATATTTATTTTTTATTTCAAACCATTTAGATGGTCAACTCTCACAAACAACCATTCTGGCCATTACCATTTTTTTTAAATGAATAAAATGGCCAAAAAAACCCCACCATATAAATAGACAAAATGCAGAATAAAAAAGATATCAGGATAGAAACAGCAAAGCTGAATACAAAACCCAGTTTACAATTGCTCCCTCTATTCCATAAAATGTAACCATGATTGAACCATTCTAATCATGGGAAATAACATGGATTCCAATGAAATTATTCAAAGAAATGTGTCTTCCTGTTGACACAATCCAGAAAGTCAGCACCACCAATGGTGGTTTGAACTGGTTTCCGTCCTAAACACCCAGCCAAGGTGAAGATTCTGGAAAGGGAGAAATAGAAGAAAAAGTTTCTAAAGGTTCAGGAACATTCAAATGTGGAACATCTAACTTTTTTCTGTAGCTTATAATATGCAAATTTGTAATCATTTCTTGAACTGATCATTTCTACAAAATTGAATGAATTGTATGAATGCTCAGAGTAACTTTGATGAACATTCCGTAAGAAATCAATACAATCTTGTGTCTGTTGCTCTAGGCTTCCCTGGGAGCAAGAGACAAGAATTCTGCTAGCTATAGAAATGACAAAACAATCATTGTTATCATATAATAAGCAGAAGCAACAACCCCAAAGAACAGGAGGAAGAGCCACACTAAGGTCATGGTCAGATAGAAAAAAAGAAAACTGACTTTGCAGATCTGTAACCTGACAAAGCTTCTCATTCAAGACCCTCCCTAGTTCTAACAAAGATGAGTGGGGAGGGGAGAGTAAAGCACATTCAGACTTTGAAGATTTTGTTTTATAATAAAAGTAGCATTAGAATACGTGACTTAGGTTTACATTGCAAGACAACAGAGATGTGACATCAACAATCAATCCTATTTTACATTCTCCCACAAACACAATCAATATGGCATAAAGCCTAGTTTATGTGTGCCCAGATGCTTATTTAGGGAAACCAGTATGTACTTGTTAATTTCTTAATGGCTGTATTACTACCTTGGCCCACCCAAGAATTTCAATTGGTGCTCATGCATTGTAATATGGAAACGAGTAGAGCTCTGTGACATTTTGTGTTGTCTTTACAGTGTCTGCCTTGAACATTTAAGGAACTTTATTTAATTTATTCAATTTAGGTGCCACCTGACTCCAGCTTGCTACATCTCACAGAACATCACCAGTCATGAAGCTTTCAGTCCTCCTTCTGCTGGCAGCAATTTCCTTTGCTTTGGTATCTTCAGGTAAGTAAGGGACATTCAGATACTCTGTTTGTTGTGAAAGGATTAGGGAGCTCTTTGAACCAGATGGAGTGTGAGCGGTCTCCTAGAAAGTGCTGAACTCTCACTTCCAATATCTGTCACCTCGGATCTTGAACAGAATGGGACAACTCACCACGGCTAACTTGCCACCGCCAAGAGCCTTGGATAGTACAGTGGTCTAAAGCACCCTGTTATTAACATCAGCTGCCTGCAATTATTGCAGGTTCGAATCTCACCAAGGCTCAAAGTTGATTCAGCCTTCCATCCTTTCTAAGGTAGGTAAATTGAGGACCCAGTTTGTGGGGGCAATAAGCTGACTTTGTATAATATACAAAAGTATGAAGGCTATTGCTTAGTGCATTGTAAGCCGCCCTGAGTCTCCGGAGAAGGGCGGCATATAAATCAAATAAAAAAAAAAAGTTGGCATGGGACAATACACTGAGGGACAACTCAACAGCTCAATTTTATTATTTAAAATTATTAAAATTATTTTAATTTGTATCATTCACATTTCATTTTGTTCCTCCTTTTGCATTCTTTTTTTTAATGATTCTATTCCATCATTACTTTGATATGAATGTAACTCTTGTTCCATGGCAAGTTGTCCCATGGTGAGTTGTCCTAATAAGACCCTGAGAAATCTAACTTTTTTCATTCAGGAAAACCCCGGAGAAGAGAAATATAATAGCCTGCCCAGATACAAAAAAAGGGAAGTTTGGAAGAACAAAAATGCATCCAGCTTCTGTATAAAAACACCTTTAGCTATTTACTCAAGAATAAACATGCATCTCTTTTTTCTTCCTTTCAAGCACTGCTTAAACCAAGACCCGGTGGTAAGTATCTTATCTCATGAAATATTATAATTTCCACTCCTTAAATATTGGAAGGGCTGCACAACATACCCCCCCCCCCATTGCTTCCATTCCCTTTAAAAGGTAGGATTCCGTTTTCCAGGTGTCAGTTTTTAAAACACAGTCAAATTGGTTTAATCGGAAAGAGAACAAGGCAGCAGATTGTGAGTTCCAGTCCTGCCTTAGGCACAAAGCCAGTTTGGTGAACATGAGCCAGTCATTCTCTCTCAGTCTTAGTAAGGAGGCAAAGGCAAACCACTTTTGAACCGTGCCAAGAAAATTTCAGGGACTTACCCAGTAAGTGGCCAGCAGTCAATTGTTACTCAAAGGATCCAAAAAACCCACTTCTTTAAGAGGCATTGCTGTCTGACTGTCTTAATGTTGATCTCAGAGACAGGCAAAATGGTAGTGATTCAGACGTTGGTCAGCCTCAATCCTATGGAGTCCAAGAGAAGAGGAACAATGTGGGTGAAGAATGGAAGTGATGTACTTCAGTAAGATTCTGAATTCTGCAATTAATATCCTCTCATTTTGTCAATATACTTATAAAATCAAGATTCAGTATGTTTGACAAGAGGGACTGTAATAAAATAAAGCTATTTTTTCTCTTTGGGCAAAGACATAGATGGACAGTCCATGGCCACTGGGATAAAGAGACACACTAAGCCTGAGATCCTCTGAAATGCCTATAATGTACATTAATTATATCAGGATTGGGTGGTGGAATTCTCATGAGCAGAGGACAACACTTGGCTCATTGTCTCAGGTTATTTCAGAGAAAGTGTCTGTCTTGGAGGGACGGGTTTGAAAATGCCGGTGGAAAGCTGAAAGAATTTCACAGTGCAAACCCAGAAATATCTCAGGATGACAGAGCTAGCGATATTTCTACTATGGAATAAATCTGTTTGGAGGTTGTTGCAATAGCAACAGCACTGAGACTTATATACTGTCTTACAGTGCTTTACAGCCCTCTCTAAACAGTTTACAGAGCAGAACAAAAAGCAATGGGTGGAAACTAATCAAGGAGAGAAGCAGCTTAGTACTAAGGAGAAATTTCTGATGGCACAATTAATCAGTGGAACAACTTGCCTCCAGAAGTTGTGAATGCTCCAACACTGGAAGTTTTTAAGATGTTGGATAACCATTTGTCTGAAGTAGTGTAGGGTTTCCTGCCTGGGCAGGGCTTTGGACTAGAAGACGTCCAAGGTCCCTTCCAACTCTGTTATTCTATTCTGCACAGATGGATTTAGGCAGATGTCCATGTCCCTGCTCCCAGATTGTTCCCTAAATGGTTACAAACTTCAGACTATCACTGGTGTTCTTAGGTTGAGACCTATGGGTGGGGTGACATTGTTTCCCCACTGGAAGTAGTAATAGCAACAACACTTAGATTTATATACTGCTTTACAGTGCTTTTACAGCCCTCTCTAAGTGGTTTATAGAGTCAGCCTATTGTCCCCAACAATCTGGATCCTTATTTTACTGACCTCGGAAGGATGGAAGACTGAGTCAATCTTGAGCCTTGTGAGATTCAAACTGCCAAATTGTAGACACCCGGCAGTCAGCAGAAGTACCCTGCGGTACTGCACCCTAACCACTGCGCCACTGAGGCTCATAGTGCAAAATATCTTCAAAAAGAAGATGTGGGGTCTCTTCTCGGGCATCCCTCCCGCTTATCTGAGGGTAGAGGATGGGCTACCTTCCACTGTTGTCTCGAAAGACTCCAGGAATCCCATTTTTCCAAACTTCTTTTATCCATTGCATAGTTGTGGGTCGAGGGACCAAAATTTTGTCTTCCATTTTGTAAACATATTCCATACACACAACAACTGTATCAGTTAGAAAGCTATAGAATGTAATGTCTAATAAAAACAGATTCAAACATTTTTCCCATTCTAAGTTGACTTTATGGGGAAAATCAATATTGAGGATTAGGGAAAACTCTGATATGGAAAAATTGGATGAAAGTAGAGATAGTCACTTTGGATCAATTGAGAGATGCTGAGGATAGATTTTTAGCACATGCTATGCTGAGAGACAAAATCATGTATCAAATAAAACTTAGAGCCAATATTTACAGTTATATCATTTGTTAACAACTTTGTTTGGACCACTGGCACTTTAAGCTTCTGAAACACCTGATATATTAGGACAAAAGGTTAAGTCCTTTAAAACTAAAGCAAATTCTATTAGTTAGATAGATATTTGTTATTAATAAATCAATTTGAGATTTAAAAAGGTAGGAGATATCTGGACTAAAGCAGTGATTCTCAACCTATTCTTCACCACGGACCCCCTTTAAATATCTTTTGTGGCCACGGACCCTTAAATCTTAACTCAAGATTTAAATCATAACATTTCTTCAAGGCTTGGTGGACCCCCTGTGATGATATCACAATTCCCCCAGGGGACTGCAAACCACACTGGGCTAAAGAATTAAACATTCCTATATTGCCTAGGCCAGTTATGGCTAACCTTTTTGCCATCGTGTACCATAGAGCCTTGGTAGTACAGTGGTCTAAAGCACCCTGTTATTAACACCAGCTGCCTGCAATTATTGCAGGTTCGAATCCCACCAGGCTCAAGGTTGACTCAGCCTTCCATCCTTTCTAAGGTAGGTAAATTGAGGACCCAGTTTGTGGGGGCAATAAGCTGACTTTGTATAAATATACAAAAGTATGAAGGCTATTGCTTAGCGCATTGTAAGCCGCCCTGAGTCTCTGGAGAAGGGCGGCATATAAATCAATTTTTTTTAAAAAAAGCGCGGGGAACGTGAAAAGGTCACCCACATGTGCGCCCACACCCCTAATTCAATGCACCCCACCCCTGCGCACCCCCATTTTTAGCACATGATGGCACAGTGGGCCCAGTAGACCTGTTTTTCCTCCTCCCTGGGCTCCAGAGGCTTTCTAGGAGCCTGGGGAGGGCGAGAACGGCCTTCCCCACTCCCCCGGAGGCCCTCCGAAGGCTGGAAACAGCCCATTTCCCAACTTCTGGTAGGACCGAAAGGCCCAAAAATCAGGTGGCCGGCACACACATGCGCGCTGGAGCTGAGGTACGGCAACTCTCACGTGCCCACTGATACAGCTCCATGTGTCACCTGTGGCACCCATGCCATAAGTTCGCCATCATGAGCCTAGGCAATGGGAGAGTGTCTTCACTTTTGCAACAAGAATGTCAATAGACCTTAAACTACAACTTACACAGCAACGAAAAGAATACTTTTATATTTTTACAATGTCCTATACTTATTAAATGTTGGGAGAAAGTTATTTATTATGTAAATGTGACCGCACAACAAAAGCTAAAATTTTCAGAAGTTAATATTCTTTTGAATTATACCCAGTACATGGAACTTGACAACTGGAGAACTTAAATGTATTTGTCATGCCATTACTGCCATTAAAATACCAAATTGCAAGTTTGAAAAGCATTTTGCAGTTTTATGACTGCAGTTGCCAGCAGTCATTTCCACCTGTTGCTTTGCAACTCCCTCATTGCCATAGGGCTCAATGAATTAAGTTTAGAATGAGATCATTTGCAGGTAACTTATAGAAGATGAAAATGAACTGCATAACAGAAACCTGTGTATGATTGAATGGAAGAGCTGCTGGGCAGGGACAGTCCCAGCCATTGTGTACAATTGAATTTTAAGAGGAAGAGTCGTTACATGTGGACATTCCCAGTCACTCAGCAGAAAAGACTTCGGTCCAGAGGCATTGAGAACCAATTTGGCTGGAGATGTCTCCTGCCACCAAGGATGATCAATGCCATGCTTTCAATGATTCACAACCCCTGGTGGCCCTGCCTTCTTGATCATTGGACAATGGATCAGGGTCCTTCTCTCACTCTGCCAGGGACAGGCTTCAGAAGCTGGGATAGGCAAATCTGACTGAGCGTCAAAGATCCATAACACTCAAAGAAAGTTCTGACAATAAATTAATATTAATAAATTAAATAAAATAAATATATCAAGATTAAAAGACTGTGAGCACCTTTGTCACAAAAAAACCATACATTATTCACATATTGCTATCAAGGTTCAGAAGAAGGAAGCAATCATGAAAGACCCTATATTTAAATAACTTGTAACCATTTTTGTGTTGAAGCACCCTTTTGTGATTGAAATACAGGCCATTAAACTAAACCTCTGTTCCAGAAACTTTTATGAATATCTTTCCTCTTTGCAAAATTCTACTTATGGGGAGTGATTGGCTTACAATAATATTGATCCAGGATTCTTTGAAACTTTTGGTGGAAAGGAAGATGAACCATCTAATGAATAACCCCTGAATCTACAAAATATAAAATCTAAGCCTAAAAGGTAACCTTTCACAACACTCTTAGAGACAGGAATGGTTTTGGTGAGGTACTTTAAAGTAAATCCATTCATATTGTTCAGGTATTAGCCGAGTCCACCTGTGATTCTATTAATGTCTGAATTATTTCCAGATGTTTGAATGACACTGATTTATCCCAAAATGTTAATTCACCAAAATTACCTATCCTCCAAGAAATTAAACTTGTTAATAGGCCATTTTGCTGGGTTGACTTTGAACTGGTTCAAAAAATCTTTATGTTGTTGAGTTGGGTTTTATATTTCTATTTTCACTGGAAATAACAGTGAGGAGACCAAAGTTTTCCATTTTGAACAAAGATGTATTCCCACACATTTGCAAAACAACTCTGTATCCAAAATGTCATGTTTCAAAGACTTTCCCTACCGTGGATCTCTTTTTTTAAACAAATGCATGAATTCCAACAATAAAACATATTCACAGCAGCCCTTTGCTTCATTTGAATGAATCCATTTCTTAAGGTATCTTACCTGGGCAGAAGCTATTAAATGCTTTCCACTTAACTGAATAAGTAGTATAGCATAGACAAAGCCTTTGGGACAGCAATTCACCTTAAATTTTTCAAGGTCACAATATTGATACCAGATTTGTTCTCCACTCTCAATTAACAATTCACTGTTTGAACAACCTCAGAAAAGCTGGACACCTTAACAAAATATTATTTAAAAGAATTAAAGTATATTTTTCCAAGCATATGTGACTTAAAGCTTCCTTCCACCCTTTCCATTGCCATGGTTGATTGTTGATCTAAGGAACACGGTGGCAGATTAAGCAAAAGATATTTGCATTAGGTACATCCTCTGGCAGTTAAGAAGATGAACAAATACCACGTTCTCTTGGAGAAGTTCACCAAACCGGATAGAGAACTGTATTCTGTGAATCCTCTTTAGTAACTTTCTAGTTTGCCTTACTGATCTTTATGTACACTGAGAGCATATGCACCAAGTCAAATTCCTTGTGTGTCCAATCACACTTGGCCAATAAAAAATTCTATTCTATTCTATTCTATTCTATTCTATTCTATTCTATTCTAT
>WNWU01000112.1:21553-37619 GCA_012654045.1 Ptyas mucosa | reverse complement strand
ATTCTATTCTATTCTATTCTATTCTATTCTATTCTATTCTATTCTATCCCACTGTGGTTGCCCTTTGGTTGAATACAGAAAATGGTGGGAGACCTGTGACCTCTTAGGCATCACTCAGACAAATCTATATCCCAGCAACAAGGAGAATAGTTAGGCCAGTGATGGCGAACCTTTTCGGCATCATGAGCCTAAACTGGAACGCGCATGCATGCACATGCATGTGCGTGCGCCAGAGCACCGTAAACCCGAAGAACAGCTGGCTGGCATGCATATGCCTGGTTTTTGGCCATTTTTCAGGCTGAAAATGGCCTGAAAAATGGCCTGAGAATGGCCTGGAAAATGGTCAAAAACAGGCCTTTTTCAGGCTGTTTTTGGGGCCAGTTTTCAGTTGTTTTCAGCCCGAAAAATGGCCTGAGAATGGCCTGAAAAACGACCAACAACAGGCTTTTTTCGGGCCGTTTTTGGGGCCGTTTTCAGGCTGTTTTGGGGGGCATTTTGAGGGCCAATAATGACCGGGAAAACAGCCTGGGTTTTTTGCCATTTTTCGGGCCATTTTCAAAGACCAGCTGGCCAGCGCTTATGTGCGCGCTGGAAACTAGAAGAGCAGTTGGCAACGGTGTGTGTGCCCACAGAGACGGCTCTACGTGCCACCTCTGGCACACGTGCCATAGGTTTGCCATCACGGGCCTATACTGTTCATATGTGGACATAGACAGGGTTGTAAAAAGCTCCCGTTTTGTACAGTATTCTGAGAAGGAAACAACGAACTAACTATTAATTCAAGTTAGCTATGCAAACCTGGAAACAAACTCCTAAAATTGTTATCTGTATTCTTTGGGGTAACTTCCACTTGGATGATTTCAGAGCTTCCAGTAGCAGTATCAGCATTTGAATTTGGAGGAGGAAGATTAGTAGGCTCCGAAGAATGTAATAAATGGCTGACATGTGAAGAGAGTTGTGGGTGCTCCTTCATTGGAGTTTGGCGGTTGGGCCATCATTTGTCTGGAATGATATAAGGTCTCCTGCCTGAGCAGTGGTTTGGACCAAAAGATCTCCAAGATCCATTCAACCCTGTTATTCTATTTTCTGTATTCTACAAGAAAGAATCACCTCAGATTCTACAACAGATTTCCTTTTAAAGGTATTGCAGGAGCGCCCCTCTCATTTATCTGCAGATCTTTTACATGATAGAACATTTATCTATAATATAAGTTTTTGATTAACTTTGAGAACTTGTGGTGGCCCAAAAACCAGAAGACTGTGAGTCCCACCTTAAGCATAAAAATAATCTGGGTGGTTGTTGCAAATCATGTCAGGGGGCCTTGGAAATTAGTAATAATTGACTGATATAGTGATATTTCTTGTTCTTCTGAATCAGCTAGGCATATTTGAGTCTAAATCTGAAGCAGGTGTCCCAAGGTCAAGAGCCAAGACAAAATTTTAGTCAGTCCTTGAGATCATTTGTCCTGCATATATGACTGTGTTTGGGTGGCCCCTGTGACAGAGTCCACTGCCTCCCTTTTTCAAGTCTGTGTGTGGGAAGATCAAAACTTGCTGACATTTGGCAAAGTTTCCAGATGCTTCTGGAATCTCGGTGGGGTAGATCTAAACAGTGAGTTAACTTTAATTTTGTGAAAGACTCTGCAGGGGGGAATTTGAAATGATGCTAAGTTTAATTTCGCCCTAAATGGCATTTCTCAGGTAATAATAGGCTGATCAAAAGACAACATTTTGATTTTGAACACCTGGAAGACATTCAACAGCAGATAAATCTATCTGTGTAGGTTGATGTTGAAGAAATTGTCTAGTTTGTCCAGTTCCCTTTTGAAAAAGCACCATTGGGCTAATCAGTAGTGTAATAAATGTGTGCGACTCATCAAGTTGCTCAGTTCCTCCATATTCACCACTTGGACAGCCATTTTGCAATCTATGTCAAACCTTGTATAGAAGTTCCTATACTGCCTAGGTTAACCAGTGATGGCTAACCTTTTTGCCATCGCGTGCCAAAAGCGTAGGGAGCGGGGGGGGTTGTGCTCACACGTGCCCACACCCATAATTCAATGCCCCCCCACACCTCACACATGCGCACGTGACCTCCCCATGCTACCCCCACTTTTGGCAAGTGACAGCAAAAAGGTTAATGGTGGGCCCGGTAGGCCCGTTTTTCACCCTCCCCAGGCTCCAGAGGCTTTCTTGGAGCCTGGGGAGGGTAAAGACAGCCTTCCCCACCCACCCAAAGACCCTCCAGAAGCCGGAAATGGCCCATTTCCCGACTTCCAGTGGGCCCGGAAGGCCCAAAAATCAGCTGGCAAGCATGCTGGAGCTGAGCTAGGGCAATGCTCACATGCCCACAGATATGGCTCCGCGTGCCACCTGTAGCACCCGTGCCATAGGTTCGCCATCACGGGCCTAGACAATGGGAGAGAGTCTTCACTTCCATAACGAAAGTGGCAATGGACCTTAAACTACAACATATGCAACAAAAAAGCATATTTAGAATTTATTGGACTTGGTTATGCATGTATCTAAAAGGATTGTTTAGGCCAGCATGTTGTTGGAGATGTAAGAAGGGCAATGTTTCCTTAAAACATATGTTTTTACAATGTCCTATATTTATTAAGTTTTGAGAGAAAGTGATATAGCAATAGCACTTAGATTTATATACCTCTTTACAGTGCTTTACAGCCCTCTCTAAGCGGTTTACAGAGTCAGCCTATTGCCTCTAACAATCTGGGTCCTCATTTTACTGACCTTGGAAGGATGGAAGGCTGAGTCAACCTTGAGCCGGTAAGATTTGAACTGCCGGCAGCCGGTGATCAGCAGAAATAGCCTACAGTACTGCACTCTAACCACTGTGCCACTGCGGCTCATAATATAATATATAAATGTGAAATTCTCAGAAATTAATATTCTTTTGAATTACGCCTAGTACATGGAACATGACAACTGAACAGTGTAAATGGATTTGTCATGCCCTCAATGCAATTAAAACACCAAATTGCAACTTTGGAAAGCCCTTTGCAGGTTTATGACTACAGCTGCCAGTGGTCATCTTCACCTGTTGCTTTGCAATTCCCCCATTGGCATAGAGCTCAATGATTTAAGCCTAGAATGAGTTCAATAGCAGGTGAGTTGTAGAAGATGAAAACGAACTGCATAACGGAAACCTGTGTGTGATTGACTGGAAGAGCCGCTGAGCAGGGACAGTCCCAGCCTCTCAGCAGAAAAGACCTCAATCCAGAGGCATGGAGACCCAATGTGGCTGGAGACAGGGGTGGGTTCTACTTACCTTTACTACCGGTTCGCACTGGGGCCGTGCACGCTCTTCTGCGCATGCGCAGAAGCTCTCTGCTGATGTTGGGGTCAGTGGGCAGAGCCTCCCGCCGGTTTTACTACCGGTTCTATAAAACCAGTCCAAACCAGGGGGAACCCACTACTGGCTGGAGACCTCTCCTACTGCCATGGATGATCAGGATGTCTAAATGGCTTGTTGTGCACTCAGTGCTCCATAACATCTGCTGGGCCTGCCTTCTTGACCATTGGATAATCAGTCTCCTCATCAGTCTGCCAGGGGCAGACCTAACAAGCTGGGATAGACAAATCCAGTATCTCACTGAGAGTCAAAGCTCTGTAACATATCCTCCTTTCATTTGGCCCATCTGCCAAGACAGTTTATCAGGGTGAAGCCACCGTTGCGAACCGGTAGTAAAGGTAAGTAGAACCCACTCCTGCTGTAGAGTATTGTATTTATGTGCAGGAGATCCAATGTTAGAATCAATATGAAAAATTATGGAAAACATTGCCTGGGAAAGATTTTTTTATTACTATTATTTGATTTATATGCTGCCCTTCTCCGGAGACTCAGGGCAGCTTACCATGCGTTAAGCAATAGCCTTCATACTTTTTGTATATATTCATACAAAGTCAGCTTACTGCCCCCACAATCTGGGTCCTCATTTTACCTACCTTTGAAAGGATGGAAGGCTGAGTCAACCTTGAGCCTGGTGGGATTTGAACTTGCAGTAATTGCAGGGCAGCTGATGTTAATAACAGTGCTTTAGTCTGCTGCGCCACCAGGGCTCTTTTGTTACCCCCAAATCACTTCAGAACAAATGATGTTGGGCTATTGGACATTTTAATAAAATCCCTTCATCACTACTCAAAATGATGCATGACCTGTAGGACCCATATTTCTGTTGGAGACTATATCTCTTCGTACCTATAAGCTACTTGAACTAGATCAGGGGCGTCAAACTTATGGCCCGCAGGCCGAATGTATCACATACTGGCCACGCCCACCCCCAGTTTAGCGAAAGGGAAAAAAGTTGTGATACATCATGTGACGACACTGTGACACCGCGAGTTTGACACCCCTGAACTAGATGGATAAAGAGAAGCATCTCCACAATTCTTGCACCTGTTTTCTCATCTAGCCTCATTAGTCTTGTTCTCTCTCCAAGATGTATCCTGTTTCCCCCAAAATAAGACATCCCCTGATAATAAACCCAATCTGGCTTTTGAGCGCATGGCAATAAGGCCAAGCGATTTTTCAGGGTTCAAAAAAATATAAGATAGGGTCTTATTTTCGGGGAAAACACGGTAATTCAGATAGAACTGAGGCTTTTTTGCATTCATGTATTCTTCATTACTCCAGCTCTTCCTTCAGAGATGACGAAGTAAAAGCTTCTTAGCATTCACATATAGTTGGATTAAACCCATGTATTAAATATCTGCATTTTTTTTTCTTTGAGTGGAACATTCAGCAACATGATTAGTAACATTTTGCTTATCTTCAGAAGCATATCCTCCAGCAAAGACTGTGCTGAATTCAGATCTTCAAAAGCTATTGAATGTAATAATACAAATAATAATTAATGATCTCAAGCAACTTTACCATCAATTAAGTCATCTTTGCGTTATCTGTTTAAAGTAAGCCTCTACTATTAATCTTCAGAGCACCAATATGGTGCTAGAACTTTAATGCATGGAATTGGGCCACAGAGTACATGATTAAGATCACGTTGGTAAAGTTGGATACCTGTTTTTTGTGCAATCACTAACTTCTATGCCAGTTCTATCAAGAGACCCATACAGTCCTCTTCTTTTCTCAGTGGGTTACTCTTCATCAGATTCTTCACTGGTTTCATCTGGAGAGGTAGCCTCTGGAGAAGAATGATGTCCAAAATGGCATAACTCTTGAGGGCCAACATTGTCCCACGTCTTCTTTCTTGTCCCACCTAAGTGGAAAGAAAGCCATCCTGGCAAGGATATTTCTGCATTTTTCCAAGAATAATATGGAGTTTCACAGTAGCTGCAGGAAGAAATCACCGGAGGTGTCTCTATGAAGGCAGTCCTGGAAGAAACTACCCTTCTGTCCATTCTACTGTGACAAACTGAATCCTTCATGGGCACTGCTTGAGTTTCACCTTCCAGATCTTCCATATTAAATGGAAATCGACCTTTGTGACCCTTGTGTATCACGTCCCACATTTCCTGTTCCACACAATTCACAGGAGACTGCACACTGAATGCTCTCAGGGGCCATTCTTTCTGGGATGAGGTACACAAGCGCATAGCTTTTTGCAGGGCATGGAGAGGAAATGAAGACTCTGGCTGGGAAGGAATATTCCAGGAATCCGGGATTTCTGGAAAGGCCCAGAACAAGTGGCCAGGTGAGATCTCCTGCACTGGTGTCTTAGATATATATGAATAGAGGCAGAAGCAATCATCAGCTGTTTCACCCACAGTTTGGACATCTCTGAACCGACCTGAAAAAGGAGCAGGGAGATGCGTCAGAGGGGGGGGGAGACTTCACTCAGATTGAAAAAGCACTAACTGCTTCTTGATCTTTCAGATTTCACATATTTGCCGGCAAGACTCTGCAGTGCACATTGCCAGTTGAGAGTAAACATACTGGTATGATGACAAATATTCGAATGTTTGCACTCCTATTTAAGCAATGCTAATTTAATAGCACTATGTCCACCTTGGATGGTTTGGGCAAATTAACATACAGAAGCAACACTTGATTCCCATCTCTATTCCATTTTTGGATTCCTTGTAAATGCTGGATTTTGCATAGGTTAGCTAGTCACTGGGTGTGAGATGGGCAGCCATATAAATGTGTTTAAAAAACAAAAATTGTTTTTGCGCATGAGTGAATAGACCCCCGTTTGTGTATGCACCGCACAGGCAGCTACCATGGTACAGTATGTATGACCAAAAAAAAAAATAGCCTCTGTATTTTTCATTCCTTGTGCAACTTCAAGATTTTATAAATCACAACTGGCAATATTTATGGCAAGTGCAGGATCCTGGGGATGATGTGATCCCCTTTTGCAAGCTTCTAACAAGCAAAGTCAATGGGGAAGTCAGATTCCCTTAACAACTGGATTACTAATTTACCGACTGTAGTGATTCACTTAACAACTGTGACAAGAAAGGTCGTAAAACAGGGAAAACTCACTTCGCAAATATCTCACTTAACAACAGAAATTTTGGGCTCAATTTCGTTGCAAGTCAAGGACTACCTATAGATATAGGTGCAGACTAGGAGGCACAGAGATACACCTGGGGATAATCATTTTAAAATTAGTGTTAAACCCTGGGCATGCTTATTCTTTCACTCAAAGGCGGGAAACACATAATCTTCCACATATTGCTGAACCACAACTTCCAGCTTCACATGCTATAGGCCAGTGATGGCTAACCTTTTTGCCATTGCGTGCCAAAAGCATGGGAGCATGGGGAAGTTGTGCATGCGTGTGCCCACACCCATAATTCAATGCCCCCCCCACATCTTGCACCCCCACGCCTAACACACACGACCCCCCCCCACTACCCCCGCTTTTGGCACCCGACAGCGAAAAGGTTAATGGTGGACCCGGTAGGCTTGTTTTTCACCTTCCCCAGACTCCAGAGGCTTCCTTGGAGCCTGGGGAGGGTGAAAACAGCCTCCCACCCCCTCAGAGGCCCTCCGGAGGGTGGAAATGGCCCATTTCCCAACTTCCAATGGGCCCAGAAGGCCCAAAAATCAGCTGGCCGGTGCACACATGCGCGCTGGAGCTGAGCTAGGGCAATGCTCATGTGCCCACAGATATGGCTTCGCGTGCCACCTGTGGCACCCGTGCCATAGGTTCGCCATCATGGCTATAGGCTGTGCTGATTGGAGTTTTTGGGAGTAGTACTTCCTCAATATCTGATCAACCATAGATTCCCTACCCTGTTCATGAATTGTTAACCTACTGCCTGTTGATCATTTCCAGGGATGAGAGAACATCTAACATTTTCATGCAAAGTCGATGTTTTGCCATTGAACAATGGCCTGTTCCTACCAAAAAAGGGAGGTCTTCTCACGTTCTGAGAGCCCACTTTCAGAACCTCCAGTCCAGTAGTGAAATTCAATTTTTTTTACTACCGGTTCTGTGGGTGTGGCTTGGTGGGTGTGGCAGGCCCCACTCCTGGGGGAAGGATATTGCAAAATCTCCATTCCCACCCCACTCTGGGGCCAGCCAGAAGTGGTATTTGCCGGTTCTCAAAACTACGCAAAATTTCTGCTACTGGTTCTCCAGAACCTGTCAGAACCTGTTGGATTTCACCCCTGCTCCAGTCATGAAGGAGACACTTACTTACTAACATCAGGCAAGGATCCTCCATCTCGATCCGCTGGATTTGAGCTCTTAGAAAGAGAGGGAAATTTATGCCCTCAGCTTGGGATGGAACAGAGAAGAACCGATCGGGAATCCAAGTGGCAGCCTGTGCTAATTCTTCTGTGAATCCCAAGTTGCCAAGAATGGTCTCAGCATCAATCTGACAGAGGTCCAGCACTTCTGAAATGCTAAAAGGGAGATGATGGCGAGAGGCTGAATTCAGGGAATGATTAATCATTTATTGTTGTTGTTGTTGTTGTTGTTGTTGTTGTTGTTATTTCACTGTCTACAGTTTATCTCCACAACAATAACCTCCAGAAATTAAAAGTCACTAAATAAGCTTCCATGGCTGAGATTGGACTTGAATCAGATTCTTTCCAATCCTACGCCAACATCTCAACCACTATACTACATTGGTGGTCTTATACAAGCTTTATTTCTCCCAATTGTATCCTTACAATAGGTTGTGAGATATGCTTGTCAAAGAAGAAGGGATGGAATGTAGTGAGGAGGTGGATCCCAAGGTGGGAATGGGGTGCTTTCCAGAGGAATAAGAGACAACTCAGTCCAATATTTGGTGTGAGAGAACAGACCCTCCCTAATAGTTCTCAGAGTATATGGTAAATGCACATAGTAGAATGCTTTGTCTGACAAGATTCAGTTGATAAGTGTGGACACAATAAAGAACTCACCTTGGAAGAATGAAGTGGTGATTTTGGGGCCTATCATCAATCTAGCCAGACTAAGCGCTCTACTATCTGCTTCTACCATTTACTTTGATACTATTGGGGAGGGGCTGTCTTCATCCTCTTTCTCTCACACCAAATATCTGGACTGTCTCTTATTCTCCTGAAATGCAGCCAGCCCTTCTAGGAATCCACCTCCTCATGAAATGCCTATGGAGATTTTCAATCATCCAGGACATGGTTGTCCCAAAGGTGCTTTTGTCAGGAGGCAACTGGATTTTTTGGTTTTTCTTTGAAGATGTTTTGCTTCTCATCCAAGAAGCTTCTTCAGCTCTGACAGGATGGCGAGGAATGGAAGGATTTATACTCCTTGCAGACAGCTGGTCATTTGCATTATTTTTAGAGAGTTGTTGAGGCCACCTGGAGGTTTATCTGTGTCATCAGGGTCACCTTAGTAGTGCAAATGGACAGAGGGGTAGGGATACGACATCATCTATCTCCAATCTACTACACAGTCCTTTCAACAGTTCCAAGAAGGCGCCACACTGATTTGCAGGTGACCCTGAGGACACAGATAACTTCCAGGTGGCCTCAACGTCTCTATAAAAGAATCCAAATGATCAGCTATCTGCAAGGAGTATAAATCCTTCCATTCCCCACCAGCTGAAGAAGTTTCTTGGATGAGAAGTGAAACATCTTCAAAGGAAAAAAAAACCCAGAAATTCCAGTTGCCTCTTGAAAAAGCAAGACACTTTGAGACACTTCCTCACTACATTCTATCACAGAAGGATCCATAAGGTCTTGACTGTATCCTTGGCTAGTAGTCTCCACTTATATATGGTAAAGGATTTGTATCCTTTTATTCAAGCCAAGTCTTCCACAAACAAGCTTCAGGCTTACCTGGAACTGGTCTTGTTAGTGCTGTCTGCCATGTCATCGGAAGCCATGCAGGAATCTAGATGGAGATCCCAGGTTTGGAAGGCCAGGCAGCAGCTTTGGAGACAGTGAAGAGAAGCCCTGGATCATCTGGCCTGTAGGAAACATTTGCTGAAGAAGGCAGATGGACAGGCTTGTGGTTATGCCAATAGCCACATTAAAAGAAATAAGCATTATCAGAGGGGAAATGAGTTAAAAGAGAGTAGTGGGTGGAGTCAAAGCAATCATCCTCATTTTCATCTAACACACTGAATACCTGAAAAAAAATAAAATGAGTACAGTACTAAGGGTACAGCTACCAAATCTGGCCTGCAATAATGCAGATAACCATTGGATGGCAGCAGAGAGACACTGAAAATGATCATTCTTTGCTACTTTCTAGTTGTCTGGATTCCTTTTCTAATAGCTCTAACTAAGGGAAACTTCGAGAATAATAGTTTCCTTTCTGAGGGTGATTAATATCCCAGTTTGGGGACATAGTCAAATGCACAAAGTTCTGAATAACCAACAATGACATCAATTAACTCAGTTAATTTAGTAATATTAGCACAATTTCCAAAACTAAGGTAAATTATTATATTATGATTCCATATACCTAATCGTAATTATTTTTTCCACTTCAGTGGGATTCATTCACACCCATAAAGAGCATTAGAGCAGCATTCCTCAGAAACTGTCAAGAGTAGGCAAGCTTAATAAATTAAGAGTAGCAGCACTGAAATTATGTTTCCATTTTGTCAGCAAATATGGGTTCTATCATTCAAAAGTAGGGAATTGAAATCCAGTGTATGTTAAGGATATTGGAGTCGTGATACATAACTGGGATAAAGCTACAATCTATATTTGCAGAAAAACACCAGTTGATTTAACAGGATTTTCTTTTCAGTAGATTTGCATAAAAGTTTGCTTGATTTCTATTTCTTACCTGGATTCTACTCTGGTTTTCTCCAGGAGCAGCATTGCTGGAAAGAGGATGAGAAAGAGGTTTTTGTCATTAAGGAAGCCAAACAACACCAAGCATCTTCTATAAAGAGCAGAGATTCTATGGATCTTGTTCCATCACATTGATTAATCTAATTTTCATATCAATTAATTTTGTCCTAGTCAGATTCCCTTTCCATTTTGGAAAATAACCTAACATGTAAAGTACACTGCCCATCATCTGAGCATCCAATAGCAAAATAAGGTTGAGATTTAAATAATAAAGCTTTTGAAAACTTTTAACACAAGGGTCCTTAACCCCTGGTACTGGTCCTTGGCCTGTTAGGAACTGCGCCAAATCCATTCTAAAACCTGGCTTACTGCATGACCCACCATAATAATGGGTCATCTCAGCTTCGCTAAATCAAGGCTTTCATGGTTCTGAATGGAAACGGTGACATTATGCTGTGAAGCAAGTTCTGAACATTCATGGTACTTGGTTATTATCTTTAAAGCCCTACATGGTTTGGGGCTAGGTTATTTGAAGGACTGCCTACCCCCCCCCCCCAATTACATCTACTCAGCACTCCAGAGGAAGAAAGGAAGGTATGTTGTTGCAGGGCCCAACTATTACGGAAGTACATCTGATGGGACATAGAAAAAAGGCCTTCTCTGTGGTGGCTCCCTCCCTTTGGAACATCATTCCCCCGGAGATAAGATTGCTCTACCATCTTGTTGCTTTTCCTCAAGACCTTAAAGACATGTTTTTTTTTTCCCAGTGGGCTTGTGGACCCCACTTGGTACCTGTCAAGTGGATTGTCTGATTGTGTTTTCTCAATATTTAATGCTGTATTCCACCTGGAGACATTGGGTGTGAGTTGTGGCTATATAAATATGAGAGAGAAGGAGGGGAAGCAGGGAGGGGGGGGGAGAGAGAGAGAGAGAGAGAAGGAGGGAGGGAGAGAGAGAGAGAGAGAAACAGGAAGGAAGGAAGAAAAGAAAGAAAGAAAAGAAAGAAAGAAAGAAAGAAAGAAAGAAAGAAAGAAAGATGGTATGTCATGGATATAGATGTAGGTAGATAGATGTAGATAGATATAGATATAGATATAGAAGGAAGGAAGGTAGACAGACAGACAGACAGACAGACAGACAGACAGACAGACAAATGAGAGAGAGAAAATAATATTGCCTGGGGAAATCTGTGACCAACTTTTTGCTTAACCATCAAGCTCTTGGAGCTCTGATACTGTCTATTAACTATTTTGCTTCTTCCGTCACAAAATTTTATGGCAATCCTAACACAAAATCACAGGAGCCACTATTTTCTAGTTTAAAACACACTAGGTTGGACCATCCTTCCCTGGGGCGGGAGGGGTGGAGGCGAAATAGAGTAAAGGAAACAGTGACGACAAGCTAATAGCTATTTGGAAACACTTTTGGATCAGTCTATCTCACTATATCATACGCACTCCACCTCCACGACTGCAAAAATAACCAACGCCATATTCATTTCTATGCTTGCAAATGAGAAGTGTACCCATTTTGGCTCAGTTAGCAGTGATAATAATTGGGCAGACTGTTCTCAGCTAATGTCAAAACCCCAGAAGAATCCAGACCCCTCTGGCACCTGTTCTAGAACCTGCTGTTTTTCAGTCTGAGCAAACATTTGCTAGGAAAATTCTTGTCTGTTCTTCACAGCCCAGCTGCTTTCTTACCAGTATTTCTGAATAAGATAGTAAAACTTCCTTGGAGTTCAGCTCAACCATACAAACGTATACATGGAGATGGAGCATTTTTGCCTGGATCCCAAGGGAAGCAAAGTGGCTATGAATGCACACACACAGGGCCGGATTTAGATGAAAAGAGGCCCTAGGCTATTCCACTTATGAGGCCCTTTCACCTCCCATTTTTAAGTTTGTAAATTTTGCTAACAATTTGAATGTAGGCCCCTCTTGATCTTGAGGCCCTAGGGCCGTGATGGCGAACCTATGGCACGAGTGCCACAGGTGGCACGTGGAGCCATATTGGTGGGCACACGAACTCAGCTCCAGCACCCATGCGTGCGCCAGCCAGCTGATTTTTGGGCCTTCTGGGCCCACCAGAAGTCAGGAAACACACTGTTTCCGGCCTCCGGAGGGCTTCTGTGGGGGTGGGGAAAGCTGTTTTCACCTTCCCAGGGCTCCTAGAAAGGCTCTGGAGCCTGGATCGAGCGAAAAACGGGCCTAGACTTATGGATGTGGGCATGCGTGCGTGTGACCCCACCATGCTCCCTCCGCTTTTGGCACGCGATGGCAAAAAGGTTAGCCATCACTGCCCTAGGGTGAAGCCTAGTTAGCCTAAAGGAAAATCCGGCCCTGCACACACATGTAAAGCTAGTCAGGGATAGCTCTTGAAGCAGCAGAGCAAGCCTTGCAAAACCAGCTACTACACTGTCCAATGCTTTTTTATCCTAGTTAAATTGCATGCTTGTTTCCTTTTCAGTTATACAATGGCTCCCTCCAGTGGACAAAGCATGGATCAGCTGCTTTTGTGAAAAAGCTGAAAGTAAGTTACCTGTTATTGACTTCACATTCAGGGCAATATTTGGGAAAAATTAAAATAAGTATTTAAGAGAAGAATGCATATAAAAAACACATTTTTAGGAGGAGAGTATATGCAAATCACCCTACAAAATGGCATGGCTTCCTGTGTACTCTGAAACACGCACCAGCATATTCTTAAGAAGTAAGTCTGAAGACCGGGGTCAATGGCATAGATGACAAATAAGTTTATTTAGAACTGCAACCAACAATTGGCCCTTGGCCACAGTGTGCAACCACAAGGCACAAACTTACAGATGAATATATTGTGTGGGGCAGAGGTGGATTTCAGCAGGTTCTGACCAGTTCTGGAGAACCGGTAGCTGAAATTTTGAGTAGTTCAGAGAACCAGTAGTAAAAATTCTGACTGGCCCTGCCCCCATCTATTGTCTGCCTCCCAAGTCCCATCTGATCAGGAGGAAATGGGGATTTTACAGTAAACTTCCCCTGGAGTGGGGAGGGAATGGAGATTTTACAGTATCCTGCCATGCCCACCAAGCCATGCCATGCCACACCCACCAAGCCACACCCACCAAACCAGTATTAAAAAAATTGAAACCCACCACTGGTGTGGGGCGCCTGTAACTTCAGTGATTATTTAAACTGTACCCATACTGTATAAAGCCAGGATCAGGGCTCACATAAGCTGGAGAAATGTTTTACCCCTTCTTCTTTTTTTTGAGCCTTGATAAAAAATTTAAAAGTCTACTTCAGGTTAAACGTGATACATTTTGCCTTGATAAACTTCAGAACTTCATGGACATGTTTGCAGTTGTCTTGAACAATCATGCAGATTGACTTCCTCTGGGATGACTTCCCAACCTTGTCTATAATATTGGTATAACTTGGAGGTCTTCTATCTAAGTACTACCAAGCCTGACCCTGTTTAGCTTCTGAATTTAGACTTGTTGGGCTTACTTGGTGGCAGAAGCAGCAGGAGTTACAATACCAGGAAGCTGGGTTCAGCTACCTTTTAAATTTCACATAATGCTTAGAGCCGAGCAAATAACATTTCTACAGCCAAGAACTATATTTTTTGTTTATAAATTATGTTAACAGCCAATCACTCTGGTAATTATGATCAAGATATCATGATGTCACTGGAGAGGAATTGCTGCCCATATATTCCTATTTGTTGCAAGGTGGAAGAATGGGGAACATTTTAAGAAAAAGAATGCTTTACATCTATCAGAAGCATAAGATATCTATCTGGCATCCCATTTTACAAAGAAGCCACAGAAAATGGCTTCAAGAGTGGCAAGCAGAAACTGAAAAGAACACATGCAGAGTCATCTTTGGTAAGAAGGGTGATTATATAAATCTAATAAATAAATGAAATCTAGCTACAGATTAAAGCTCAACCCTCCTTAGAATGAAAAAATACATCATTATAGAAAATAAAATGATAGATACAGCCAGTGCAGAATTGCTCTAAGCAGTTATCTAGGATAGTAGTTATCTATGGTAAAGGGGTCAACTATGGATTCAACTGGTTCTGATAAAAACATCTGGGTTAAAATGGAAACATCAGAATGACTCAAATCAAATTTCAGCCAAGTTGATTTAGATACCTATTTAGATACCAATAATGATGGCCCTGGTGGCTCAGTGGTTAGAATGCAGTACTGCAAGCTAATTCTGCTGACTGCTGGCTGCCAGCAGTTTGGCAGTTCGATCCTGACCGGCTCAAGGTTGACTCAGCATTCCATCCTTTCCAAGGTCAGTTAAATGAGGACCCAGATTGTTGAGGGCAATATGCTAACTATGTAAACCATTTAGAGAGGACTGTGAAAGCACTGTAAAGCGATATATAAGTCTGAGTGCTATTGCTGTTTCCTAATCAGCCCAGCTTTGAGACTCTGAATATCCCACCTGTGCAAGAATTTAAACAAGAGCTAAAATATCTTGATCGATTGGTTGTAGGAGAAGGAGTGGCAGAACCTGCGGGCTGAGTTAAAAGAGGGATTAGTCTAAAATCCCTACATAGTCTCAAGCGAACTAAATCCAACCTCCCTCGAATTCCGTTGACCCTTATCTAACTCTAAGCAGGTGCTAATATATTAGTTCAAAAGATCCTGTGCCTGAGTATAGCAATAAATCAGTTTAATTGGAGTAGCAATTAATCAGTTTAATTAAACCTGTCATAGGGGGACCTGATCTTTCACCTTGACTTTGGTTGGTTTTATAAGAGTTTCTGTACCCTTAAATCTTCTCCTTCTTTGTATGACTGCAGATCAACTTACTACTTTTTACCTTGTCTTCCAATTATTTCTCTCGTGTATGTCATATGTTTTCTTACTCTTTACTTGTTGCCCATTTCATCCTTGTTCTTCCTGACTTTTTTCTTTCCATCCCCTTCAATTTATCCCCTTCCTCTCCTCTACCCAGCCAGCACTTTCCTCCTCAAGCCTGTCTCCTCTGTTGCCTGCCTGCTGCCTTGCTATTCTTTCTATCATCATCACTAGTTATGAAAGCTAGTCCTCCTCCCTCTTTCCCTTAATTTGGATCTCCAGCTTAGGATCCAATTCTTCCCGAGTTCAGGACTTAGCCTTCACCTTTCCCTCCTGTCTCCTGAGATGTCATGGACCTTCTGGTACTACTAAAGGGGACAAGGAAGGTGTCCAGGAAGAACCCAATGGGGTGCATGAGTGTGAACATGCGCATAAATGTTTTTTTGTGTCACTCAAACATTCGGTGTGTTGTCTCTGTGTAGGAATGTGTTGAACATCTGGGAAGAAGTCTTCAGGCAACTGTGTAGTACATAAGGTAGCTTTGGGTCATCACACTCTCTCAGTCTAAAGTACCTCTGGACACCCTCATATAAGCTATCAAATGGAAGGAAGGAAGGAAGGAAGGAAGGAAGGAAGGAAGGAAGGAAGGAAGGAAGGAAGGAAGTCTACATGCTGCCCATTTCCTAAAGCAATCTCCTCTTCAGAATGTTATTTTAAGAAAATGCAAATATTTTATCCATGATTTATCCACTGGAGAAATACTTAAAAGTTTTACAATTTTTCAAACTTTGAACGTGTATATAATTTAAATTCAACTTAGTCTGGGTTCTGAATATCTATGCAGTTTGTTCTGTGGTAGGTCTTGGAATTTGGAGGAAGTGAACGCAGTGGGGGTATTCTGTAAATACATATGTAAAATCATGACAGTATAGTTAATTAAACTGAAGACAGCATTCTTCTCTGTGTTGGGTTCTTTCACAGATACTGTTTGTGTTTACAGCTATACTATTAGAATAGAATAGAATAGAATAGAATAGAATAGAATAGAATAGAATAGAATAGAA
>WNWU01000112.1:592-11144 GCA_012654045.1 Ptyas mucosa | reverse complement strand
AAATATGGGAATTTGAGAATCTAAAATAGCTAGTGATCCATATGATCAGCAAAAGCCAAACTTAATCTAGGGAATTCTGGTCTTTGCTACCTAACAAGAACATCCTATTGTTCCTACTTACACACTGCATCCGGCTTTATAGACAAAGCAAATGTTACAAATACAATCCTATATTTCTAATCCTCTTGCTCTTCTCCAAAGAGAACCGATCCAGTTGGGATTGCCCCTTGGGATTTCTCTGGAAACTGGGGAAGGGGAAACTTAACAATAAAATTTAGGCTTCTGATTTTGCTTGTCATTTAGTGATGTGAAGACTACAGCACTAAGGATAATCTAAAAACCAAGGCATGGCCTGCTAGGGCTGAAATGGAAAGGGAATCCTGATGATAGACATCCCCAACTAATGCTCTCCCAAGAAATGTCCTCTAGGATGGGACTACAACCTGCTCACCTCAGCCATAACAGTTGGAGTTCTGGGAACTGAAACCCTGGATTTCAAGTGTGCGGAAGGTTGCCTTACCTCAGAGTTCAATTTCTTTCTTTTGTGCCTTTGGGAGTCTTGTCCTGCATTGAAACATCATCCTCTTGTTCTACACACAACCAGTTCTACCTCCCCAGTATCTTCCTTACTCCCCACTCTCTTTTTACCTCAGTTTTAAGTTTACAATCAAAACCAAGAAACTTCCTCCCCAAATCTCATAGCATGTGCTTCTTAAGATACCGCAAGCCACACCTTGAGTCTCCTGATGCCATCACTTACCATCCAGGACAACTGGGAATGGTCTCAGGAAGATCTGCTCCTCGAGCTGGACCTCCTTCCTAAAGATATCCCATCCGTCCTGGCTCTTTAGCATGGGGCTAATAAATATCCTTGCTAACGTCTGCCCTCCCCCGACCATATCTGCGTCAGCAGAGAACAGAGGAAACTGATCTGTTTATAAGAGGAAACTTTATCTATATAAGTACTCATCCGTGTGTGCATGTTTCTTTTCATGTAAAACCTCAAACAGTGCCCTACATCCGCATTCGCTCACCCCAATGAGGAAATGCTTAATGAGCTGCCAAGTGTTGGCAGTAAGGAGAAACCTTCAGTTCTTCAGCTCATTATTTTTCATATATACACACAGCTTTTTATGATGCTTCTTTAACTCTAAAATAACATTTCTCTCAAGGGAAGTACCCTAGATCTCTTGTACATCGCAGATGACAAGTAGAATCCTCAGTATGTCCAGACAGGGCTGACAATCCAAAGTCTTTACATCGACTTCCCCCAATTTGGTACCTCCCAAACATCTTTGCTGGAACATCCTATGAGTGGTCAGTTTGGTGTGATGGTTAAAGGCTAAGGTTAGGACTGAATAGATGCAGTCAGTGGAAACTCACTTGATGACTTTGACCAGTGTCATTCACTCAGCCCAATCTATTTCATAGGGTTGTTGCTGAAACAAGACATAAATCTAACTAATAACAACACAACCTAGGAACTCTTAAGAATTAGTCCTTAGTTATGCTGCATGGAAATTTGGGGAGTTGAAACCCACATCTGGGAAGTGGCAGATAAGAAAACGTTAAAGGGCTGTTGCAGGGATGAAATGCTCCTGGATCGGACTGGATCGCTCAATCTGATAGCGATCTTGGCCGGTGATTCAACAATCCAATAGCGATGGCAGAGCAAAGCTCCGCCCACCTGCCCGGCTGTCATTACTTCCTGGTTAAAACCAGGAAGTAATGTGTTTTTTACCTTCTGCGCATGCACAGAAGGTTTTGCACATGTGCAGAAGGTCTCTGTGTGTGCATGTGACATGCGTGCACACGTGAGCAAAGTAAGCACACGCACAGCGCGTGCACTTCCGAACCAGTAGAGGAAGGTAAGTAGATTTCACCCCTGGGCTGTTGTGAATGAGGGGGCACTTCCACGCCTCTAGTGTTTCTACTCTTCAGTACCCACCAAGGCAATAATCATGATAATCCACTCTAGACTACCCCCATATATTCTGAAGGTTAAATGCTACGACAGAAGAAAAGCTCCCACCAGCAGAGGTGTGAGATGGGTGAAACAAGAGTTCTCACCAATGGAGAAACAGACTACATTGAAATTTTGGAAATTTTCAAGAAAAAAAAAAGCTTTATTATGATTTTGTATGCACAGCGATAGAGACAATCATAACCAAGCTCATCTCATGACTGAATTCTTTTTATGATCAGTGAGCATTTTAATTCACTTCCTCTTAATCTTAGTACATCAAATGAGTCTAACCACCTTTGAGATGGAGGATAATTTCATAAGGATTTACTGTTTGTCCTGACCAAAAAGGCCTGAAGGCCATGGATTAAGGTAGCATATGTTCTCAAAGCATCAGCTTCCCTCAGGCAGAGTAAATGCTTAACCAGCTGGAAATGCCATTGTTCAAGAGCCCACTCCATTTAATCCTTGATCTCCCCCTCCTCCATCAACAATCGAGAAAGGGAGGGGGAGGGTTAAGAGGTTGAACAAGATGGCATCCTGTCAGCCTCATCATATGTTTCATTGCTGGCTCCATCATTTCTTCAGTCATCAGCTTTATCTGCATTTCATCACTGCTTGCTCCATCACTCATCCTTTTCTTGCTGTATTATTTTCTCACACTTATTATCTTGCTTTATTTAAAAAAAAACAAACAGCTGCCCAAAAACTATTGACAAGCCCTGGTAGATATATGACACCTTCAGCCATTGCTATTCCTTATGAGTACTGCCTATCAGTAGAACCATTTATCTCTGTGTGTATGCAGAGTCTGTATTATGGTTGTATAATCAGATGCCTAGTGTCTGATTTTTCCTGCTGCCCAACATAAAATTAAAATTAAAGAGGAGGAGGGTATCACAGTGGCCAATAGGAGCTAACCAAGTCCCCTGCTATGTCTTCATGTCACTACTAAAGTGTTGCAATCATGGATCGATCAAGGTTTGTGTTGGGAGAAGATGGAAAACACTACATCAATATCTGAAATGGTCGACATGTTCATAAGAAATGGTCAGTAAGGAATCTCCAAGGTACATTTAGCGGGACAAGTGATAAGCTCAAGGGAAGCCTTCTAGATTCTCAAAATAAACTAGAAAAAAATGGCCCCACCCACTGGAGCACTTCTTTCTTCAAAAATGGTCAAAGCTACTCCAATTTGCATCAATACCTTTTACCAGTTACAGAGAACAAGGAGTAGAAGCAACTTAGCAAGGTTTCAGAAAGACTTTATTCCATCCCTGCCTATAAATGATAGAACTAAAGCCATATCATTGAGCTGCAACAGCTTCTAACAGCCAATCCATGAAAGCATTGATACTCCTAACCATTTCCAGAGGAGAGGGGCACTGTTCAAAATAGGCATCAAACAGGCATTTGGACCTTCTAATTTCTTGGCCTTGGTAGCTTTGGGATTCCAATGCTGGAATAATACATGCTAACGAATAGCTGCTGCTGAATTTAATTGGAAAAAAAGCAGAAGCTTAATGTTTAGAGGGACGTTGGGAGCAAACACTGAGTTCTACTTTAACAGTTGGCATCTTAAATGAATTTCCATCAATAATTGAAAATCCTTACATAGGAACTGCACAGGGCCCAGTTACACCCTAAGGCAGATGAAGAAAACAGTGGGAATACTATTTTATACACTGTGCCTAAGCTTAGCAATGAACAGTGGAATGCTAGTTCTTATCAAGATATTGAGATATAGTTATGAACTCAGATGCTGCCTTTTAGATTGAAACTGTGGGGTGAGATTAAAATGTATTATGAGAGGAAGGAAGATTTTTTTTTTTTACTCAGATCCTCAGATTTTAAAAATATATGTGTGAAACTCAGTTCTGAACATATAATTCAGTTTGAATCTAAAACATTGAAACGAACTACTCACTAATGCAGGTATACAGCCCTACTTTTGCTCCAAGCAATTGAGATTGCCTCTTTCCTTCTGCCCCCATCATTACTTTTATTCACACAGCAACCTGAAGAAATAGGCGAGACTGAGAGGTAGAGAGTGACTATTTACTTTCATGACTAAAAGGAGGTCTGAACCGATGTCTTGCTAGTTATATTTCAGCGCGTTCATATTTGATCTACTGTAGAATATTTGATCAACTGTAGAAGGCACGAAACCGTGAACGGGGTGATAAATTGAGAGCTGTACTTTTCATTCTTCCCAACCTAAGAAAAGAAAAAGTTTAGATAAAGGGACATAGGTCTCTGTTTCTCTGACCCTAATCAAAAGAACACTCTGAAAACAAAATAGGTTCAAATTTGGTGGGGAGAGAGAACCAGGAAAAGAAAGATGGTGTTGGAAAAAATATCCATCTAGTTCAGTTCCAATCTGGGATAAAAACACTGGAAACATGGAGGCTGATTGGAAAGAGGGTTTAATGGTGAACAGAACCACCAAGCACATGGTCCTGGTGCAGCTGACCACATGGAGTTGAGAATGAAGGTTATTTATACCTTCTCTTGGGCCTTGCACTTGAACTTCCTGTTCCTGTGCAAGAACATGTATTCTATTGGTTGTTGTAGGGGTCATAGCTAACCCTGTAGATTGTCTGAGACATTTGGTTGAAGCCTGCAGGATGATGCAATGTCCTCAAGTGATTTTGCAATGTGGTGAGCTCTGCTGCTAGATAATCCTATTACGTCCTGGAGGGTCATGTCTTAATACCATCACCCTGGAGCTGGAGGTCTTTTCTCTTGTACATAGGCTGGCCCAGTCCTGCTGGGACTATTAAAAAAGGAAGGGGCTGCTTTCCAAGAGCATGTTTCTCTTTAGGGAAATATAATATTCTGGCTTTTTAAATATTTCTCAAAATATTTCACCAAGGAGGGGTGACTTCCCTCCATGGTGTTCACCAAGATCAAGGCAGTGGCTTCAGAAAAATTAATCCAGAAAAATTCCCCCTTGCATTCCTATGCAGTTGGGTAACGACTTTGAAGGTTGCAGGTAGTCCTCAATCTATTATCACAACTGGGACCAGCACTGCTATTGTTAAGCAAGGCGATTGTTAAGTGACTTGTGGCCCGATTTTATAATTCTTTTTTTGCCACAGTTAGGCAAATCACTGCCACTGCAGTTGTTCAGCAGCAGTGAATAAGACAGTTGTTAAATGAATTCAGCTTTCGCCATTGGTTTTGCTTATCAGAAGACAGCTGGGAAAGTCGCAAGTGCCAATCACATCACCACGGAAAGCTGTGACTGTTATAAATACATGCCGGTTGCCAAGGACCCAAATTTTAATTGTATGACTGTGGGGATGCTGGTTGTAAGTGTGAGGACTTTTCTTCAGTGCTGTTGTAATGTCAGATGGTCACTAAATGAACAGTCGTACATCGAGGAGTACCTGTATTGTGTATCAAGAGTCAGTTGAAATGTCCTTACTGACTGTTCTTAATTTTTTTAAAAAGAATCCAGAGCAGGCAGGGGTGTCAAACTCAATTTCATTACGGGCCACATCAGGGTTGTGTTTGACCTTGGGGGGAGGGGGAAGATGGCCAGGGTGTGTGTGCCCAGCTCAACATCACTCTACCAGCAAAAATGGAGCTCAGGGGGACTGCGTACACTGCCGCCCCCCTCTCCCCTGAGCTCTGTTTTCATTAGCAGAGGGTTGCAGAAGGCCATTGCAGCCAAAAATGGAGCTCGGGGTGTGTGTGTGTGTGTGTGGCTGCGCACAGCCCTCCGAGCTCCATTTTCGCTGGCAGAGGCACCATAGGCCGGTCCTTTGCTGTTTCCAGGGCGACCCTACGGGTCAGATCTAAGCACCCCCATGGGCCGGATTCGGCCCACAGGCCTTGAATTTAACACCCCTGCTCCCAAAGGACTCAATTATTCAGGGAAAAGTTCATTTGATAATTTTATTGTGTAGTATGCCATGAAAACACAAGCCAGGGTGGACAAGGGATAATAAGGCAGCCATAGCTGATTCCAATTTTTCTGGTTTACAAGACAGAACAAATGGCACTCAGAGACTTTTGCAGGATGGATATGCACGTTCTCGACAACTTTCATGCAATTTACACAGCTCCATTTTTAGATGCACTCAAATCTTCAGGCAGACAAAGTTAAAGCTGTTGAACTCAAAAGCTGGATTAAAGAGGGAAAACATGGATCTTGCCAGCTCTCTTTTGCCAACATTCCAGGTCATTTACTGCACGGTGGAGAGAGAAATACATATTTGTTATGTGTAGCCATAGCAAGAAGTCAATTTCCAGAGTCAGGGATATATACATACTGAAATTCATCAACTCTGCATGTACTTAAAGAAATGCTTCATGGTGACCTATAGCTTGTGTCCCTGGGATTGAACATTTCCTCTGACTACTATGCCAATCAATCAATCAACCAACCAACCAACCAACCTTTATTATGATCACAGACCAGCATAAGGATAAGAAATATTTTAAAAACAGAAAACTAAAAATTACATTAAAAGCTTTTTAAAAATCTAAAATATTTTTTAAAAGTAATAAAAAGTAACATTGGGCCTCAAAAACAAACTAAAACTATCATAATAAATAAGAGTTTATCATCATGGTCCAGACATTCATTAAAACTAATTTGTTACATTTTCTCTTATGACATATTTTGAGGGCTGCTGCACAAAACCTTGTGACACTATATGTCGTAGGAGGATTAGTATCTGAGAGCAGCCGGGAGGCCTAAAATTGCCCTAGGCACTCTGGGTATTTATACAATAATAGTAAAATAAAACTAGTATAAGTGTCTGCCTAATATGCACACTGAAAATGTACATGTTTTGTTGTTTCTAGGAGTCCAGAGTCACAGGGGTGTTGTCTCTCTAGGTAGGGGATGTTTCTATATTGGCCTTCAAGGACAACTGAGGGGAGAATGTGGACATTGTGCCAAAGTAGAGACCTTTTGATGATTAGATACTTCAAGATTCATTAAGTATGGCATAGAGGAGGCAGAATACTTATTGGGTTCACTGACAATAAATGTTGGGGATCTGGCTGTTTCTAATTGGTGTTTTGTGTCCGCTCTATGCTGCTTAATGACAACTTTGGCCTGATCATATCACACGCTAAGCAGATCTTGAGAGAATCTCAAGGATGAGATTTTAGTTGTCATTGTCCTTTTCCTGGGTGGGATGAAACCAAGGGAGAAAAATATAACCTAAGCCAGTAGTTGAGTATGGCTACTTCACACTTTAGCCTTTACTTCCATGAGGCCTTTCTCTAGTCTCAAGATGGCATTTGAGATACATTTTGGGGTTTAAAGGGCCAATAGAATTTGGATTAAACAAATTCTAGTGGTACAAAGTTAGAGAAGTTGGAGAAGGGGCTCAGTTGGGCACCAAAAAGAAATTATGCTATTGGCTTGGCTTCAAATAATTTAAATGCAGCAGGAATTTAGTGGCCATCTCTTGTCTTAAGGATGGCAGATGAGTTCTTCTGAGCATTTTCAGCTATGTAGTCACCATGGGGATTACTATTTGCAGAAGAATATAAGACTACTCCCAGATGTTTGATACAGGAGAGCTGCTCGATCTTGTGACCATCAATCTTCCAAAAGCGAATCTGGTATCTTTTGGCAAATGCCATGATTTTAATTTTCTGATAGTTGAGCTCTAGTTGCTCTTCCTTACAATATTGTACTAGTGCTTTCAGTGCTCTTTTAAGGCCAATGCGATACGGCATCGTAGCCTACTTTACCTGACTAGGTAACATCTTCAGTATTAGAAAGGAGTGGGGTTTGCTCCCTGTTTGTGTATCTAATTCCTTGCTTGCCAGTGTTGGTAGCAGTATTGTTCTCTCCTTGGTAGTTCTTTGATTATGCTGTTATTTACTGCACATTTGTTTGTCTGAGTTGGTAATTCCTGGATTAGGCAATTTATTGCCTGATTGTTTGTCTGAGTTGGTAATTCCTTGATTAAGCTGTTGTTTATTCTTGATTGTTTGGGTGTTAATCCTGGTGCTAATCTCTTCTTATACCAGTACTGATTGCTGGTGAGGTCCTCTTCTGGTTTTTCATTTCCTGATGAGCGTTTTTATTGTCTCTTTTGAATAGAGTATATATGTTATTTACATATATGTGCCTGTTGATGGCTGACTTGTCTGAATATCAAGCTTTCAGGAGTCCCCACATTTTTGGATTTATCTTGGTTTGGGTGCTGAAAGTTTCTCAGGTGAAATCATGATTGCGTTGGTCCATGTGTCATGAGATTAAGGAATTTTCACTGTGTCCTCTGACTACTAGTTGGTATATAAATTTTGAGCTGTAACTGATCAGTCATAATGCCAATGGTGAGGCAGTTGGATTCTAGAACACCTGGAGGATAATAGAGTTCCTAGCCCTTCCACCTTCTCTCATGTTGTCCTAACAGAAATGGCTACTTAAGAAAATTCTTATGCCAAAAACAATAATTTGTCTGGAAAGATAGTGATAGGAGGCAAGAAATTTAGAAGACTGAATTTTGTTCACTGAAACTGTGCTTATGGTATGTAAAAAACTGAAATGTCCAGGTTCTGTATGATAAATGCCATTCTGTACCATTGTAATGAATGTACCTTATGTACTATGTGCGCCAGGAACTCAGGGTGCTGTCACAGGACCTAAAACCCTTATATTGCCCACTCATCTATTGTCCCTCTTTGGACCGCCAGAGTTACAGGAAACTTATGTTTCAAATACTGAATCTTAAACTGGAATTTCAAATTAGAAATGCAAGTATATTTGGGTTACATTTTAATCAAAATCAATACAGGAAAATGCAAGTTAAATGGAAACACTAAATTGTATTATTATTTCTCATTCAAATCAGTGGTGGGTTGCCCCTAGTTCGGACAGGTTCGCAAGAACCGGTAGTAAAACCAGCGGGAGGCTCTGCCCACTGACCCAGAGGTCATCAGGAGGTTTCTGCGCATGCAAAGCTAGTGTGCGCACACGGCCCCGTTGCAAACCGGTAGTAAAGGTAAGTAGAACCCACCCCTGATTCAAACCCAACGCCTGGCTCGGATTTTGACCCAAAATTTGGACTTCCTTCAAATTTTGCTGCTTCTTCTATTTACTCTTAAGGTTCCAAACAAGGAGCAAGGAAATAATGTTTGCTAAAATCTTAGTGGTATCATCCTTGGCTGATCAGATACATTCAGCTGACTATATTCCAAATGACAGAGATCATATTAAACTGAATGAGGAGAAAGTTATTTAGCTCAGGTGTGTGTGCCTATAAAGATTGGTCCCCAGAGACTGATCAGTTCCTTCTGTTTTCTTAAACATCACTGGTCCCAGAGGAGGTGCAGGAAAAAAATGGAAAGTGAAATTGGAGGATTTGCTGTAACGTTCTGAGTTTGCTTTCACCTTCCTGGCAGGAAAGGCTTACAATTCAGTTCTGATGCAGTAGGAAAGCATGTTGGACTGGTCATTGAACAAGGCTCTTCCTTCCTTGCCTTCCAAATAAATGAATCAAGCAGGAATGGGAAAGAATGTCCAGGACCCTATGATAAGAGTTAGCTCTTCTAAGGCTAAGCAGATCTGGGTCTGGACACTTTCTGGATGGCTGATTGATGAGATTTCTATCATAATATGTTCTACTGAATTTGCTAGAGAAAGAGTGGGATGGAATTAAAATCAATACAAGTTCAGAGTCAAACCCCAGTAGGTGTGAGAATTTGAGAACTTTTTCCACAGATTCACAAAATGCTTTGTGCACTATAAATAATTCTGAAATCTTTAAGATCGGATTAAGTGTCCATTTTATAACATAGAGCCAGCTTTATTATTTTCCTTACAAAAACATCACAATCGTCTTAGGTTTTCATTAGCATGAAATATGCTACTAGCTTACAAAACTATAATTCTCTCTACTTAACTGAGGTTCATTTCAATAATCCTCTTAGGCTGCAATCCCATGTTCTCTGGGAACAGATTCCAAAGCACCATATAATTTTTTTTATTTTGTTTTATTTTTCCTGAGCTACAGTGAGACCTGTGGAGGATCTTTGATCCTAAAAGGGGGAAATTGATATTTTAAAAACCCATTTATAAATACATTCCCCAGTTTATTCCTTGCAAGACTGAGTTTCTGACCTGAGAATGGGGACAAAAGGAAGACAGCCAAGGGAATTTACTGGACGTATTATTTTCCTAATTCCCATTCTTTCGCCCTTACTTAAAGAGGACTTCATACCAGGCCGGAAACTAAGAAGAAGAATATCATTTCTTCAAGGAAGAGAGAAAATCCTGCCTCCCTTCTGTTTTATAGAGGTTACTGCATCAGACTATCCCAGGAGCAAAGTTACCCCATTATTGTGTAGGATTGATTGTCTGATAACAGAATGTTGGAAGGCACCTTAGAGGTCTTCTAGTCCAACCCCCTACTCAAGCAGGAGATCCAGTTGTCCAATCCAATAATAATAATAATCAAACATCAATATCAGCTTATCCCAGGTCTTTGGTAAGGAGTCAATAGGTGGACAAAATGCCAAAACTGGTCTGAACATCTGCCTGATGGGGCAACAAACAATATAATAATAATAATAATAATAATAATAATAATAATAATAATAATAATAATAATA
>WNWU01000111.1:858025-881049 GCA_012654045.1 Ptyas mucosa | reverse complement strand
TAATTCCCATAAAAGAACTCACACAGGGGAGAAGCCATATAAATGCCTGGATTGTGGAAAAGGCTTTACTCAGAGGGGTAATCTTAATTCCCATAAAAGGATTCACACAGGAGAGAAGCCATACAAGTATGCGGAGCTTGGAAAGAGCTTCAGGATGAGCAATGACCTAATTTCTCATACACAGATCCATTTGGGTGAGAATCAATGTAAATTCCAGAATTAATTGGTAAATTCTATGTATTTCCTTCTTTGTATACTGAAGCTACAGAGCCATGATGGCGAATCTATAGCACACGTGCCCAAAATGGCATGCGGAGCCATGTCGCCTGGCACGTGCGCAGTTGCCCATTCCTCTTCTGGGTTTCTGACATGCATATGCGCGTGATGATCAGCTGGCCTTTTTGCATGTAATAGTGCCGGAAACTAGAAGAGCAGGTCTTCCATTTTCCTATGTGAGCATGCATGCCGGCCAGCTGATCATCGTGTGCGCATGTGTGCCAGAAACCCAGAAGAGTAGCTGGCTGAAACCGGAAGTTCAGTAGTTGAAACTGGAAGCGCAGTATTTTTGGGAGCACATGTGCCCTGGGCAGCTTCTCTACCTGGTTGCGGCATAGACGTGTGCACACATGCGCACTGCTATAGAGGTTTTGGAGTCTGACCATCACAACCCGTAGCCCCAGGGAGATGAATTTACAAATAAAACAAAAGCAATGAGAATGTGTGGTTTTAAGGTAGCTACTCTTGCCTATCCATACATTTTTTTCCTTAAGTTTGTACATTCTGGTTTCCAATTGGAAATAAAAGTACAAGAAAATGGGCATTTTAATCTTTTCAGATCTTCTCTATGCAATTTTATGAAGGTATTTTTATTGTGGGTTTTTTTTTTTTACAAATGAATTTCCCGCTCCCCAGTTGTCTGTTCTTCCCATCTAATCATGGCCTCGGGAGGGATCCATTATCATTTCCCATAGTTTAAACTTTGCTTCTTTTCCTTAGTCATTTGTTTTTCCCTCTTTTGCTCATTCCTTAATATGTTTACAGCTTATTTATTTATTTTATTTTTATTTTTATTTGATTTATATGCCGCCCTTCTCCGGAGACTCAGGGCGGCTTACAGTGCGTTAAGCAACAGCCTTCATACTTTTGTATATTTATACAAAGTCAGCTTATTGCCCCCACAATCTGGGTCCTCATTTTACCCACCTTAGAAAGGATGGAAGGCTGAGTCAACCTTGAGCCTGGTGGGATTCGAACTTGCAGTAATTGCAAGCAGCAGATGTTAATAGATGTTATCAGAGGACCCTACACTTCTCTGTCCTCAGAAAATATTAAAAAAGTTGCAGCAGAGATTCTGGGAACTGAAGCAATACTATAATTCAAGGGGAATTCAAATTTTATTGGTATACAAAGTGGGATGGAATGTGATACTGCATTTTCCCACTGAATAATTCTGATATTTAAATTAAAAGTGACAACTAAGGATTTGTTTTTTTTTAATTTTGCATAATTTTCTCTGTGTTTTCTGTCTCATCCCAAGTTAGGGATACTCAGTGGAATGAGAATGAAAGCGACCCCGGTGTGCTGACATTGCAAATGATCAAGCAAGAAGGGGCACCTTTGGAAATTAGTGAGGACCAAAACAACATGAAATCAAGAAACATTACAGAAAACTGTTTCAGTTCCTCCTGACCAAACAGACAGAAATGAGGATGGGAACTTCCTCTGGGATGCCTAAAAAATATTCCAATTTGCATCCACGGTGTAGAATATTGAAACCTGAAACAACCAATATGAATGCAGAAGCATGGAACCTTTTTCAGTCAAAAGTCTCTCATGATATGGGAATATTGTCACATATGTATAAATATAGTGTGTGAAGGGCTTTAGGATGAAGAATTCTTTTCACAAAGGTGTCAGAATGGCGAGAAGCCCCCGAAATACATATACAAAAAACTTTCAAACATTAGGGCCTCATTTCCTTTGTATGTGGACTAAAATGTCTACATTTGATTTCAATAAAGTTAATTAAACACCAATGACATGGTTACTTTCCAGGCATGTATTAAATTCTTTTTGGCTGTATTACTTCAGCATCCAGTAAGTAAGTAGTAGAATTTTAACTTTGTACACTAAAACATTTAAATTTGTACAATAAAGCAGTTTTTGTGGGAAAAATAAATGCTGTCTTTGTGCCGTATGTTTGGGTTGTGTATAAGAAAAACCCTAACAATTACACATGAAATTTTTTGGAAGGATTTGAGTGGGAAACAAATTTCAAGGTTTTAGAGGTTCCTGCTGGTTTGAAGCTCTTTATTCAAATGTTGCTCTTGTATGGTTCGGGGTCAAACTAACGAAAAAGTCATCAATTCCATTTTGGTGTCCTTTTTTAAATTAGAGAAGTAGAAATCAGATTGTCATTCAAAATTACACAGCAATTAGAACCTGGATAGCTAAAAATGGATGAAAAAGTTAAATCCATTCTTTTAAACCATTTTTACCCTTCATTTTAAATTCTTTGTTTTACTAAGTGTAGCTAAAGCTCTTTTCTGCTTACCTCGTCTCTTCCAGATGCAGAGGAATCTCTTCATATCACTGGAGTTTTTGGTTCTATAAGCCTAACACAAACTTTTTCTGTTTATTCATAATGTAAACATTCTAGTGGCCTTAATTTCTTCAAACGGTCCTTCCAGTCACATTTCCTGAGATGGATTTCCTATTAATCCCTATGTAAAAAAAATGGTTTTTTCCTCATTGTATCTGAGATTTATATTCCTTTTCCGTCCTTTTCCTTCATTTTACAATTCCAAATTTTCTCTGGTCACAGATGAGAAGCCATTTTCCTATCATTTCTCCACCAAGGTGCCCTGTAGGTAAAATTCTGGAAGATCCACCAGTTTGACCTTATTCTCCATTTTGGGAGTGATTTTCTTTTGATATTTTTTTTTCCAGCATTATTTCCGATGTCACAAGCTGCCACTTGGTCTTTCCAATTCTTCTTTGGCACCCAGAGCCATGAATGTGAGAAGGGCAGTGGTATATATTGAATTAAAGAAATAAAAACTGATAGAAATCTGTTTTCCTGACAGGAAATATTTTCTTTTCTCAGAAGATGCTTCCATCTTTCTCTGAGAAGCTACCATTCAGAGGGTCCTTTCCTCCTATTTTCATGCCCATCATCCCTTTCCTCCCCATCCACAAAGAAGCAGGCTTCTTTCCCGCCCTTTTGGGGAATCCTGATGTTGCGTGCAGATCCCTCCGCCAAGAGAAGGGAACACCAGGCATTTCATCACTGGAGGGCTAAGGTCATAGCTGGCTTTGCAGCAGAGAAGGGGAGTGGCATCATTTGCTGCTCTAGGAAGTCCTCCTCCACATTCAATCCTGGGTCTCATACTCCCCAGCCGTCCTCTCCATGCAGAGGGAAGCAGAGTTCCAGAGCAGCAGCAGCAAACAACCGGGGACTCCAGGAAGGCAGTGGGGATTCCAAGGAACCATTCCAAATCATCAGTCTTGGTGACAGAACACAGAAACCTGCAATTCAAATAGAATTAGAAAACCATGAAAGAAACTAGTGAAATGATTGGAAACCAAAAAGCTCATCTTCCTTTGATGTTCCAATGCAACATTTTCTTGCCCGACAAAAAGAAATAGAGAAAAAATATACTGGGAATACTGTAAAAGGGTTAAAAGACAAATTAGGTATAAATGAACGCTGTCATATCCAAAGCAAAAGAGATTATATATGCACAATCAATGGGAAACATTACAATTCAACTTTCACTGTTTCTTGTGAAAACACATCCCTTATATCTAATAAAATGATCCAGAAAAAAGAGAAACCTTATAAATGTTTTGAATGTGGAAAATGTTTCAGAAGAAGCGCTCGACTTACCATAAAAGGATCCACACCGGAGAAAAGCCATATATGTGCACTGAGTGTGGAAAGACCTTTACTCAGAAGGGTAATCTAAATTCACATAAGTGGATCCATGCAGTGGAGAAACCACATAAATGCAAAGACTATGGAAAGACCTTTATTCACAGCAGTGACCTTACTTGCCATAAAAGGATCCACACAGGAGAGATACCATATAAATGTAAGGAATGTGGAAAGAGCTTTACTTATAGAAGTCAACTTACTTACCATAACAGGACCCACACAGGGGAGAAGCCATATAAATGCATGGAATGTGGAAGGTCCTTTTCTCAGAGTAGGTCCCTTACTTTCCATAATAGGATGCACACAGGGGAGAAGCCATGTAAATGCATGGATTGTGGAAAGAGCTTCATTGACAATTCAGCCCTTAGGAAACATAGATGGATCCACATAGGGATGAAGCCGTATGCATGCATGGAGTGTGGAAAGAGTTTTTGTGAAAACTGATCCCTTACAAAACATAAAAGGATCCACACAGGGGTAAAGCCATATAAATGCAGAGTGTGTGGAAAAGCCTTTACTCACAGCAGTCAAGTTAGTTCCCATAACTGGATCCATAGAGGAGGGAAACCATATAAATGTGTGGAATGTGGAAAGGACTTTACTAATCCCGATCTTCTTAATTCGCATAAAGGAGTCCACACAAGGGAAAAGCCATATAAATGTGTGGTGTGTGGGAAGAACTTCAGTAATTATTGTTGCTTTACATTTCATAAAAGGATCCTTCAGACCAATAAAGGAGAATATTTGTAACTCAGGGTTGAAATGCGGGGGTCCTTTATGCTCTCTCTGTTTGGTTGTTTTCTTACAGATTTTTCATTACTCCAAACTAGTTAATATCATTAGTACATGTGTCACTGATGACTAGCACTGATGATATTAGCTAGGTTGGGTAATGAAAAATCTGTAAATCTTGTTCTACATAGTGGATACAAGTAATATACAGAATTGCTTGAGTTGTGAAGACACCAAAAGTATTCTGACTTGTATTCACTAGGTAGAATGAGACTTAAATCAACCAGTATGAATGCAGAAGCATGGAAACTTTCTGTCCAAGGATTCGGATTATGTGAGAATCATCACATAAGCTATTAATACAGAGAGTATAAAAATGCTTCAGGATGAAAATTTCATCTAGTAAAAAAAGCCAAAATGACAAGAAGGCCCCAAATGAGGACCCGGTTGTGGGGGCAATAAGCTGACTTTGTATAAAAAATATACAAAAGTATGAAGGCTATTGCTTAACGCATTGTAAGCCATACTGAGTCTCCGGAGAAGGGTGGCATATAAATAAAATTTAAAAAAAAATTGCATGTACAAAATATTTCCTTTAAGCATTGGGGACATATTTTGACTTTCTATGGTGTGACAAGGGCTAGGAAAACATTTAGTCTTAAATGAGTTAGATGACAGATTAGAAGGGGACCTCACCAAATTTGAGGATGACACAAACTGGGAACACCCCAGAAGATAGGCTCAAGATTCAAATGGATCTCGACAGAGCTGAATACTAGGCCCTATCTAACAAAATGAAATTCAGTGGAGAGAAAAATAAGGTTTTACACTTACGCAAGAAAAAACAAACATATATGTACAGATTAGATGAAACCTTGCTCAATAGCAGTAACTGTGAGAGAGATCTTGAAGTCCCAGTAAACAATCATTTATATTTTTTGGCCAGCAGCCAAAAAAGCAATGCAATCCTAGGTTGCATTAACAGGGATAGAATCAATATCATATGAACTATTAGTGCCATTTTATAAAGCCTTAGTAAGACCACAGTTAGAATACTGCATCCAGTTTTGGTCACTATATTATAAAAAAGATGTTGAACTCTGGAAAGAGCGCAGAAAAAAGTATCAAAGATGATTAAGGGATTGGAGGCTAAAACTTGAAGAACAGTTGGAGAAATTGAGTATATCTAGTGTAGTGAAAAGAAGGACTGGTGCAACGTGATAGAAGTATTCCAATATTTGATGGGCTGCCACAAAAATGAGTGGGCCAACCTATTTCTCAAAGCATCAGAAAATAACACAAGAAACAATGGATGGAATCTTATCAAGAAGAGAGCCATCCTAGAACTAAACAATTTCCTGAAAGTGAGAACAATTAACCAGTAGAACAGCTTGCATTCAGAAATTGTGGGTGTTCCATCACTGCCTTAATCATAAGTCACTTGCTATTAACTTCAAACCATCACTAAATGAATTGTAAGGTAAGGACTACTGTAGAGGGAACCTGGACAAGGAAAGAAATGGGCTGAAGAGAAAATTCCTTTGAAATAGCTTTTTAACCACATTTCCCCCACCTTTTCAATTCTTTGTTTTCCTAATTGTAGCCATATTTCTTTTCTTGCAAGGAATCTCTTCAGAGTGATAGAATTTTAAGCTCTTTTGAGTAAACATTTTCTCTTTTTTTTAATTCATCATCTAAAGATGTTCCAATTGCCTTAAAATCTCCAAAGATCTTGAGCTTTCTAGTTTTCTGAGGTGAATTCCCTACTCAACCCCCATGTAAAACAGATTTTATTTTGTTTTGTCCCTCATAGTGTTTGAGCTCTAGATTCCTTTTTCAGTATTTGCTTTCCTTCATTTTTAAAATTCTCCTGACGAGATGTCATTTTCCCTTTTTCATTTCTCCATCAAGGAGTCTTGTTGTGAGGTAAAATTTCTAGAACATCCATCAGTTTCAGCTTTTTCTTCAATTTGGAGCTGGTTTTCTTTTTCTTCAGGATTAATTTCTTTGTCACAAGCTGTGACTCGGTTTTTCCAATGATTCTTAGGCGCTCAAAGCCAACAATTTGAGCGGGGCACCTGTATATATTGAATTAAAGAAATAAAAATCTCCATTTTCTTGACTGCAGCTTCCCTGCCTGTGTCCCCTCATCCAGCCTCATCTTCCTCCTCTTTCAGGCTAGAGTTTGAAAGACCCGCAAGACACAAGTTGTGTTTCCAACAGAGGCTCCTGGTCCTCGTCTTCTGACCGCCCGGCCGTTTCTGACAGGATTTGGACCTTTTTGAGGCCGCCTCCAACCTCTGCGGAGCCTTCAGATCGGCTGTTCTTGAGGGAAGCGAATTCGGATCCTCCAGAGCGTTTTTTTTCCCTCCATCTCCACAGACCATTCCCGGAGAGGAAGATGGAGAAAGTGGCGCCTCTGGAGATGTCGAAGCTTTTCTCGGGCAGAGAACCATTGAGAGGGGCCTTTCTCCTACTCCCACGCCAATCACCCGCGCCCTCCCCTCAGACACTCTCCTCTTTCTCGCCCTTTCTGGGAATCCTGGCACTTTGCGCATATTCCTCCAGGGGGCTCCCTCTGCCAAGAGAATGGAACACCGGGCGATTACATCACCTGCCGCTCTAGGACGCCGCACTCGCTGCCCTTAACCCTCTGAGCTCCGCAGGAGGCGGAGAGGCTGCGGGAGAGTCTGGCGGGGGGAGGGAGGGGATACAGACGTGCCCTGCGTGAGGTGGGGGCTCTTCCCGTGCAAAGGCAGGCGGAGGAGGGAGAGACCCACGCCCGGCCCTCCAACCCCGGATCCCATGCTCCCCAGCCGGAGGGGGAGAGAAACGGGGAAGCCTCTCTATCTGCCTCCTTCCTGGCTTTGCTCAGGGGGACCTCGGCCCTGAGCTGGGATGACCCGCTTGGGGCTCCGAGCAGGTTGTGTGAATTTGCCTGCGTGTCAGAGGGAGACTCGGCTCTCTAAAGGCCACCCTGAAAAAGGGAAATGGGGCATCCTCAACTTGGATCGTTTCCTGACATTTGAGAATAGAAAGGGAAAATATACTCATTGGGTCTTGAGAGTCCTTGATGGACAGTCCCATGTTTTGCACCAGAAACACACACACACACAGAGAGAGAGAGAGAGAGACAGACAATTCATTTGCTCGAAGCCACTTCAATATCAGAAAAATATTTCTTTCCATGGGAATGAGTATTATTCAATGGTTAACTTATCCGCTTTCTAATTCTTGGGATTTATTTTCTTTCTCATCTCAGATGCACAAAGTGAAAGTGGAAGTCATCCAACATTATCTCTTGGGCAAAGAGGGCTGAATAACCTTCTGCAGTCAGACCTGCAGCTGCAGGAAGGGTCCTATGAATGAAAAGGCATTTGGAGATCCACAAGATTCTTTGGACCTATTTGGAGTTGCATTACAAAACAGAGATAGAATGGAGACACAACCTTTAGCAAATCAAGGGACTGGAAAAGGCCCTTCTGCTATTCAGCCTGGGAGTTGTTGGGAAATGTGGGCAAGAGCTGGGCAGAAGATCCTGGAGGAGGAAACCATCATCCATTCAGAAGTTCATCCTTGCCATTTCAGGAGCCTCCAGTACCAGGAGACTGAGGGTCCTCGGGGACTCTGCAGTCGTCTCCACGACTTTTGTAGGCGATGGCTGAGACCGGAAAAGCACACCAAAGCCCAGATGCTGGACCTAGTGGTTCTGGAGCAGCTCCTGACCCTTCTGCCCTTGCAGATGGAGAGCTGGATGCGGGAATGTGGAGTAGAGACCAGCTCCCAGGCAGTGGCCCTGGCGGAAGGCTTCCTCCTGAGCCAGGCAGAGGAGCAGAAGGAGCAGGTTGAGCTGCAGGTGAGAGACCTTTTTTTTTTTTATTGAAAAAGTTTTAACAATACAAATTTTTCCCCCTTTTCCCCCCCCTCCCTAACCACAAATGTAGAATACATATAAAAAGAATATATAAATCCTTCCCATCCCCACCCTAACCCTCCCCCTCCTCCCTCTTCCCTCCCCCCCCTTGACTTCCATTATATGCAATATTAATATTCCCAAACAATATATATGTTATTCAAACTTCCATATCTTTTTTCCTATATTTACTAACATATTAACATAGTCATCTCAGCTAAAAGCGATATAATATTTTCTAGTCTGATACTTATTCTGTACATACTCAATCCATAATTTCCATTCCTGTATATACTTCTCATGCGTCTGATCCTTTAAAAAAGCTGAGACCTTTGCCATTTCTGCAAATCCAGCCATCTTCTGGGTCCATTCATCAACCGTCGGTAAAACATCACTCTTCCAATGTTGGGCAATCAACAACCTAGCTGCTGTCACCATATACAAAATCAATTTAGTTTCACCCAATGTAAAATCTTTAACTATACCCAATAAGAAAAATTGCGGAGAAAATTGTATTTTTTTCTTTAAAACATTTTGCATAACCCACCAGATTTTTATCCAAAAAGCCCTCACTTTCCTGCAAGTCCACCAGATGTGATAATATGTAGCATCTAAACAATCACATCTCCAACATTTTGGCTGCACATTAGGGTACATGCACGACAATTTCTTGGGATCTAAATGCCATCTATAAAACATTTTATAAAAATTTTCTCGTAAATTTTGTGACTGTGTAAATTTAACGTTCTGAACCCATATTTTTTCCCATGTTTCCAACATAACTGGTTGAGAGAAATTTTGTGCCCATTTAATCATACAATCTTTAACTAGCTCATTTTCTGAGTCTCTTTCTAACAAAACATTATAAACTCTCTTAATATGCATTGGACCTGTCCGCTTCATCTGTTCAACCAATTCTACTTCATATTCCATTAAACCAGTTTGTTGATCTTCTTTCCATCTCATCTGTAATTGATTGTACTGCAACCAAGTCAATGATTTCCCTTCTTCCAACAGCATATCCAAAGTCTTCAATCGCCACCTGCCCTCTTCAAAGTAAAGTAACTCTTTATATAAAAACCCCCCGAGTGACTTAATATTTGTATTCCACATGGTATCAGCGAGATCCAGCCAAAACGGAATCTTATAATCCCAATTAGTTCGGTGTCTTCTCCAGACTCTCAGCAAGGCATTTCTAAGTAAATGACTGTTAAACACTTTATCCACTTTGGTATCATAAAATAAGTATGCATGCCAACCCCAAACCAGGTCATGGCTTTCTATATTCAACAAGTCAGTCTTAGTTTTCCCAAACCAATCACTTAATTGTATCAATGCAGTTGCTTCATAATATAGTCGAAGGTTTGGGAGTTTAAGACCACCTCTCTCACGAATATCTTGCATTATTTTCAATTTAACTCTTGGCTTTTTATCATTCCAAATAAATTTGTTCAGTCCTTTTTGCCATTCTAGCAATGGTTTGTCTGATTTAAGCACCGGTAACATTTGAAATAGAAAGATCAATCTAGGTAAAACATTCATCTTTACTGCTGATATTCTTCCAAGCAGTGATAACTGCAGTTTCTTCCAGTTTTGCATATCTTTTTGTATCTTTTGCCACAGAACCTCATAGTTATTTTGAAACAGTTTAGCATTGGAGTCTGTGATTTGTACTCCTAAATATGTGACCTTTGAAACAGTCTCGAAGCCTGCCATTCTTTCCAGTTCCTTTTTTTTGCTCTCTGTCAGATTTTTGACAATCATTTTAGTTTTCTTCTGATTCAACCTGAAACCAGATACCATGCCATACTCTTCTATAATATTTTTCATCTGGATTATTGAATTCATAGGTTGTGATAGGGTAACAACCAGGTCATCTGCAAATGCCTTAGTTCTATAGTCCTTTTGCCTTATAACTATTCCAGTCAAGGAATTCGAGTCCCGTATTGCATTGAGTAAGACTTCTAAAGTTAAAATAAATAATAGCGGGGATAATGGACAACCTTGTCTGGTGCCTTTTTGTATGTTAAAATTCGATGTTAAGCATCCATTGATAATAAGTTGTGCATGTTGCTCTTGATAGATTGCACCAATCGCTTGTATAAACCGCTCCCCCAAATCCATTTTTTCCAAAGTCTTAATTATAAAGTTCCAATTCACTCGATCAAAGGCTTTTTCCGCATCCAAAAAAACCAGCACTGCAGAGATCTGTTTATTCTTATCTAGATAGTCCATTAAGTCTATAACTTGCCTAACATTCTCCTTCATATATCTGCCTTCAATAAATCCTGCTTGGTCATGATGAATTATCTTTTGAATAACTGGCATCAATCTGTTGGCTAGTACTTTTGCAAAGATTTTATAGTCTGTGTTTAATAAAGATATTGGTCTATAATTTTCTGGTTTCTTAGGACCTGATTCTTCTTTCGGAATCAATGAAACAAAAGCTGTTTTCCATGAGGAAGGTATCTTACCTCCTAGTTGTATATTACGAAATAAATCTTTAAGATGCTCAATCATTTCTTCTTGTAAAGTTTTATAATAAATTGCAGTTAAGCCGTCCGTCCCTGGAGCTTTAGCTGTTTTTAATTGTTTTATAGCAAAACTGATTTCCTCCACTGTTATCAATTGTTCCAAACTTTTCTTTTGGCTCGTTGAAATTTTTGAAACTCTCTTGTTTTCCAAATATTCATCTACAGTAATATTCTGTATATCATCTTTAGCATATAACTTAGTATAATATTCCAAAAAGGCTTTTTTAATTAGATCTTGTTGATAAACTTCTTTATCAGCATATTCAGTACTATCAATAATTCGTGTCGATGCTTGCTTCCTCAAAGTATACGCCAACCACCTGCCCGGTTTGTTAGCATTGGAAAAAGTATTATGCTTTGCAAATTGTAAGTTAGTTGCCGTTTGGTCTGCTATAAGCATTTGAAATTGATCCTTCAGAAGTTTTATAGCCATTTGCAATTTTCCGTCTGTTGGTTTTTGTATCAATTGTTGTTCTTTCTTTTTTATCTCAGATTCCAATTGTAGTCTTTTCTTCTGCTGACTTTGCCTGTGTTTAGAATTCATTTGAATTAGTACTCCCCGCATATATGCTTTAGCTGCATCCCAAACTGTTTCAATAGGGGTGCCTTTGTTCAGGTTAAATTTAAAAAACTCCTTTAAATGCTTTTTGAGTTCAGTTATATTCTTTTCATATCTAAATAGATTCTCATTTACTCTCCAGGATCTTCTTTCTCTTTTACCCATCTCGATTTCCATCCAGACCGGACTGTGGTCAGTCAAAGTCCTAGGAAATATCTTTATTTTCTTTACTTTAGAGAGTAAATTAGGAGTTAAGAGAAAAAAGTCTATTCTGGAAAAGGATTTGTGCCTGTCTGAGTAAAAAGTAAAGTCCAGTTCATTTGGGTTTCGAATTCTCCAAATATCTTTCAATTCCAAATCCTCTTTCAGTTCAAAAAAAGCTTGTGGTAGTTTATTCCCTATTTTGGCCGTGGTTTTTTTATCCAATCTAGGTTGGATTACTCCATTCCAGTCGCCCATTATTATAATGTTTGAGTAGTCCCAATCCAGAATTTTTAAATGAAGTAGCTTGTAAAAATTTTCCTGCTGTTGATTTGGGGCATATATTCCGACCAACAAGATTGGTCCAACATCTGTAATAACTTCAACTGCAATATATCTTCCATCTTTATCTGCTTCTATAATTTTTGCTACAAATTTCTTATTTATATATATCACCACTCCATTCTTCTTTTCCTGATTTGAAGCAGCAAATTGCGTTCCCAATTTTGAATTTATCAAGTATTTCTGATCTTGCAATTTTACATGAGTCTCCTGTAAACAGATAACATCATTATGAAATTGTCTCAAATAGTGAAATATCTTCCTTCTTTTTTGCGGAGAATTCAATCCGTTTACATTCCAAGACAAAAATTTAAGTGCCATTTGACCCTGTCTGAAGTTTTGAGAGCAATTGTTGAAGATTCTCTCCTACAGTAGGAATCTTCGGTTTAGCTCCTCCCATGACTTCAGCTTGCTGTTTATCTTTGGTTCTTTTCTCACGCTGTGGCTTACTATATTCTTGCTGCTGTTGCTTCATTTGTTTAGACATTGCTCTGGTTATGCGTTGCTCTTCCACTTTAGATGTTGTTACTTCCAAAGCCATCGCCTCCTCTGTGATAGTTTTAGACATTTCTTCCAAAGGAGAAGCTTCGAATGGTGCAAAAGGATCAACCACAACACCACCTACTGCTCCCATTAATTCTCTTGCCTCCCTTTGCGACTGCCTTATTTGTGCTTCTGTTTCTTGATCAATCTCGGCTTGTAGTTGAGCTTCTTTATCTATTGGTGAAGATGTGCGTGGAGGAGGAGAACCCGCTTTCAAAACATTGTAATAAAATTCTTCTGCTTTTTCAATAGTATTAAGGCGGTATCTCACTCCTCGCAGCCTGAGTATTATACCTATTGGGGCATCCCACCTAAATTGTATGTTCTGTCTTTTCAATTCTGTCACCAAAAATCCAAAATCCTTTCTATCTCTTAACATTTTAGGCGGTAGTTCTTTAAAAACTCCAATCTCACTTCCATCAACTTGAACTGTTGTAACAAAAGAATTTTGCAGAATTTCATTTCTCATTCTTCTATCTGTAAAATATATAACCACATCTCTAGGCAGTTGTCTTTGTACCGCCACACGAGAATTAACTCTGTAGACCTTGTCCATCTTGCACAAAACCAGATCTGGTTCCACTTTCAACATAACTGCCAAAGCCTCTGCACAAATTTTCCTAAGATCTTCCCTGGTGTTCTCTTTAACACCTCTCAATCTGATAGCATATTCCATTGATCGAAATTGCATCATAGTAATCTCATTTTGCATTTTTTGTGTAACTTCTTCAATTTCTATAATTTTTGAGTCAGAAGCTTTGAATTTAGTCTCCATCTCTGAGGCAAGATTCTCCACTTTTTTATCAATCTGCAGCGCTACCTCAGACAGGCCTTTAACCACTGTTTGAATATCTTGTTTAAGTGAGTCATATTTCTCTTGAAACATTCCTTTAAGCTCCTTCTCTGATCTTTGAATTTCTTTAATAATGATATCATATTGGCTTTCTTCCTTTGTCTGAGATTGCAACTGCACTGTTTGAGGCTGCTTCTGTTTATGTGTGGGGGAGCCCCCCCCTGGTTGCTTTGTTGCCATTTTACCTCTTAAAGATCTTCCTTTTCCACAAACTCTAGCAACTTTTCCCAAAAAGTTCTCCAGATTCAATCAGGTCTATAAAAGTCAATTGGTATTTTTATTTTATGTTATTTTGTTTTTTAGATACTTCTGCCGCTTCCAGCCGGATTTGTTACTTTAAAATGTAGCCGGATACAATAATCAAATTACTTTCGCTTTCAGCTCTCTCAACTAAGAGCAGGCGCCATTTTTTTTCCTCCCCTTTCCTCAAAGCCAAATCACTTTCACTTTAAAGACTCTTTAAAATAGTCCAAAAAGCTTCCAATACTTGCTGTTTAGTGAGAAGTTTGAAATCTTCCTTATTTTTCGTTGTTATTGGTAATGCTGCCGCGCTGTCTTGTTCTGCTTTAAAGCAGAGTTTCCCAGTCGTCCGGAGCTTCAGCGGGGTGAATAGGGAGTCCCACCCTGTTAACTCCCCAGAAGCAAGAAAAGCTTTCTGGGGGTCTCACAGGGGACTCTACCTGCAGCCGCCGGCTCTCCTCACAAGCCCTTTGCGGTCTCGGAGTTTTTTGAGCTGTTTCAATTGCCGAAACGGCTCTTTTACGGGCGTTCGGGCTGGCGGTCTTCAAAGGACCGTCTGCAACAGCTGACGGCAACAGCGGAAGTCCCAGGTGAGAGACCTTTGATTTGGGAGCCCGGAAGGGATTTGAAGGGAATAAAGAATGTGCTGTATTTCTTAACCCTTCTCTACCAGGGTCCTTTACCTTTCATAATATGTGAAGGTGTCTTACTAATTCATATAAGATCGTCTTTCATTATTCCTTCTATAAGATAGATTTGAACAACTGTGGTTTTCTTACCCACTTTAAATGACAGACACTGGGAAGGCTCCAGAAAACAAGAATCCGCTTCATGTTGTGTGTTCATTAATTCTTCTTTTCTTATTCCTCCTGTTTCAAGCCCTTCATTATGGGGATCAGAGATCCTGAAGGAAGGAGGACTCTGTCAAATCATCCTCAGGAGCTGTTTTTCAGGAGGATCCCTCAGGAAGATCTAAGTCAGGACACCTCAGGAGGTAATTGAAAGTCCTCCAATTCCCCAGAGAGATCCCAGCTGTCTCATCTTCTCTGTGTATTCTTCCTTTTCCCTTAATTATGTATTTTAAAATTCTGTATCCCTTACAGGGAAACAAAGGATCGCGTTTTCTGGCCTTTATGGTGGAGCTGAAACAGAGGTTGAATCTCCAAATCAAGTAAGAAAGATATATATATATGTGTGTGTGTGTGTGTGTGTGTGTGTGTGTGTGTGTATATATCATACACATACTGACCTTTATGGTGGAGCTGAAAAGAGGCTAGGAAGCAGAGGCAGATTTTTTTTTCTTGCGCTAATCAGGATGTGCTGAAACTGAAACTGAAACAGGCTGTTTGCTGCAAGGAGGCAAATTGCTGAGAGGCAGAAGCAGAGGCAGATTTTTTTTGCTTCTGGTTTTCCTCTCAAAAAAGGTAGCTGCGTCTTATAGTCCAGAGTGTCTTATACTCCAAAAAATACGGTAGATCAAGCAATCCAAAAGAAAACCGAGGTTCCTTTCACTGAATGGCATTGAAGTCCTTCTTACCCTCTGAAGTGAGATTTTCTCCCACCTTCCTGACTTTCATAAGAGGCTTAAGATCTGTCTCTGCCAGACAGTTTGGAGTCCCAGTGGGGGAGTTTCACACTGGAGGTGGTTGACTAATTAAAAGCTAAACCCCATTCCCCGCCCTTCATGTATTGGTTCCCTCCTTCTCCTCTTGTGTTAGATAAAAAATGACAAAGGAGATAAGATAAAATCATTATTTTTAAATGTTTTTGAATCTTTTTATAGAAATAGCAGTAATAGCACTTCATAGTGCTTTATAGCCCTCTCTCAGCAGTTTACAGAGTTAGCTTATTGTCCCCAACAATCTGAGGTCCTCATTTTACTGACCTAGGAAGGACAGAAGGCTGAGTCAATCCTGAGCCAGTGAGAATCGAACTGCTCGCAGTCAGCAGCATTATCCTTGCAATACTGCATTTATTTATGCTGTATTTTTCCTGTAAACTGCCCTGAGTTGTTTGACACTAGATGGGCAGCAAATAAATTACATAATAAGTAAATAAAGTCCTGCAGAATCAATATTTTTTTAATTAAAGGTTTTGGTTCTGTCCATTTTCTCACCTGAAATTTGGAATACACCCAAACAAACGTTTAAGTTAATTCATATCTTTGCTTGGGATTATTTAGGAAATATTGTGCGAATTCGTCTGGGCCTGTTTTCTTCTTTTCATTGTTCAGGAACATCTTGTATCCTTTGAGGAGGTGGCTGTGTATTTCTCCAAAGAGGAGTGGTCTCAGCTGGATACTGACCAAAAAGCACTGCATTGGGAAGTCATGCTGGAAAATCATAAGAACGTGGCCTCTTTGGGTAAGAGTTTGCTACTCTCCAATTAGAGAATTTGGGAAGACATTAAATGCCATCAGCAATTCTTCATTAAAAATCCCCATGCAAATGTTATCTCCTGGCCTGGGAGTGAGAGGAAAAAGATTTGGCCTTCTCCTCCTCTGAAGAAGAAAAGTGGCCAGTGGCTTTCTGCTTTGATACATCTGCTGATTCCCCCGCGCACCCACCATTTCTATTTCAATATACCAGTGAGAAATAAACTGCTTGCTATGATGAGATGCTCAACTCCATCAAATTTCAGCTTTTTTGGCTTAGATGCTTCTGTATCTGTGCTATGAAAGACTGTCATTTCTTGAGCTGACTTTTGTTCTGTTTCATTTCTATTCTGAGCCTTGGGCTTAAAAGTGAAATGGTTCCATTTTCCCATTACAGACATGCTATTTGGGGGCTAATACAAGAGCTCTACATGTTTTTCTCTGCAACTATGTGATTTTTGGCAAGAGAAAAATAGAATAACACAGGGAACATATTTTGGGTAGGAAGAAAGGACCTTCGACAGATTGATTACTCTGTGCTGGAATTAACCCCCTCCAGTAAACGTTAGGTTTTCTCCTGATACCTCCATGGATGTTTCCCCTGATTCTTCCTTAACTAAGAGAAGATGACATTTGAACGTTTAAAATATTGACACAGAGCTAAATTTCAGAAGGAAATGTTTGAGTTCCTACAGATCGCTTTCCCTAACCTTGCTGTCATTTTCATTTCTCTTTTCTTCTGAAGGTGATAATGGACAGGAGAATAAAGATTCCTGTGAACTGTTTCAAGTGATCAATGCTGGAGACAGAATGTTTCCAATTCAAATGAAAAAAGAAAGACATGAGAGAAACCAGTCAAATGATTGGAATCAAGAAAGCACATCTTCCATTGATGTTCCCATACAAGACTTTGTTGCCCAACAAGGAAAAATAAAGAAAAGCTACATTGGGAAAAGTGTGAAGCTAATTCAAGATAAATTTGATATAAATCAACATTATCCAACCCAAACCAAAGGAGATCATGTATCCAGAAACCTTGGAAAAACCGACAATTGGACTTTCACTTTTTCTTATTTAAATGGATCCCTTACATCTCATAAAAACACCCACACAGAAGAGAAACCATACAAATGTATGGAGTGTGGAAAGGCATTCGGTCAACACAGAAATCTTACTATCCATAAAAGGATCCACATAGGGAAGAAGCCATATAAATGCATGGAGTGTGGAAAGAGCTTCTGTGAAAACACATCCTTTATGAGACATAAAAGGATTCATACAGGGGAAAAGCCATACAAATGTCTGGAATGTGGAAAGGACTTTACCAATAACAGTCAACTTACTTCCCATAAAAGGATTCACACAGGAGAGAAACCACATACATGCAAGGAATGTGGAAAGAGCTTCAGACATACTGTTTCCCTTACTTACCATAACAGGATCCATACAGGGGAGAAACCATATAAATGCGTGGAATGTGGAAAGAGTTTTGCTAATAGCAGTCATCTTACTTCTCATAAAAAGGTCCACACAGGGAAGAAACGATGTAAATGTACAGAGTGTGGAAATAGTTTCAGTGACAGCTGTTCCCTTACATCTCATAAAAGGATCCATACAGGAGAGAAGCCATATAAATGCCTGGAGTGTGGGAAGACCTTTTCTCATAGCAGTCAACTTATTCCTCATAAAAGGACCCACACAGGAGAGAAGCCATATAAATGCAAGGAGTGTGATAAGACCTTTACTCATAGCAGTCAACTTATTTCCCATAAAAGGACCCACACGGGAGAGAGGCCGTATAAGTGCAAAGAGTGTGGGAAGAGCTTCTGTGAAAATGCATCCCTTATGAAACATGAAAGGATCCATGCAGGAGAGAAGCCATATAAATGCATGGAGTGTGGAAAATCTTTTACTCAAAGCAGTCATCTTACTTCCCATAAAAGGATTCATACAGGGGAGAAGCCATACAAATGCAGAGAGTGTGGAAAGAGCTACAGTCACAGTGTTTCCCTTACTTACCACAACAGGATCCACGCAGGGGAGAAACCTTATAAATGTTTGGATTGTGGAAAGACTTTTACTCAGAGTAGTCAACTTACTTCCCATAAACGAATCCACACGGGGGAAAAGCCATATCAATGCATGGAATGTGGAAAGGGCTTGTATGACAATGTATCCCTTATGAGACATAAAAGGATCCACACAGGGGAGAAGCCATACAAATGTGGAGAATGTGGGAAGGGCTTCACCCAACAGGGTAACCTTAGTTCCCATGAAAGGATGCACAGAGGGGAGAAGCCGTATAAATGCAGACAATGTGGAAAGAGCTTCAGTCATAGTGGTTCCCTTACTTATCATAACAGGATCCATACAGGAGAGAAACCATATAAGTGCTTGGCATGTGGAATGGGTTTTACTGTTAGCAGCCACCTTACTTCCCATAAAAGGATCCACACAGGGGAGAAACCATATAATTGCAGACAATGTGGAAAGAGCTTCAGTGAAAACGCATCCCTTATGAGACATAAAAGGATCCATACAGGGGAGAAGCCATACAAATGTGTGGAGTGTGGAAAGAGCTTCAGTCATAGTGGTTCCCTTACTTCCCATAAAAGGATCCACACAGGGGAGAAGCCTTATAAATGTATGGAATGTGGGAAAAGTTTTACCACTAGTAGTGATCTTACTTCCCATAAAAGGATCCACACTGGAGAGAAGCCATATAAATGTGTGGAGTGTGGAAAGAGTTTTACTAATAGTAGTCATCTTACTTCCCATAAAAGGATCCATACAGGGGAGAAGCCATATAAGTGTGTGGAGTGTGGAAAGAGCTTTACTACTAGCAGTGATCTTACTTCCCATAAAAGGATCCACACAGAAGAGAAACTATATAAAAGTGTGGCACATAGAAGGAGCTTCAGGAGGAATGATCTAATTTGTAAAAGTGAGATCCATTTGGGTGAGAACTCATGTAAATTCTACATTTAGTTGTCTAAATGCATGCATTTCCTATTTACATATAGAGGTAGTCCTCTTATGAACATTCACTTAAAGACTGTTCAAAATTATTGTGCAGCCCCCAAAAGCTATTTATAACCCAGCCCATATATTCCAGTGATGGTACATACCCCTCCAATCACATGTGATTTATGTTATATTTTGCATCACGATAAGCCGACTGCAACATTCATGTAATATGGGGGAGATTACACATCCTTGGTCACATGAGGTAATGAAAAACTATGATAGGAATCCATTGACTTGCTTAACAATTGTAGTGTATGGGTCCTTGGTGCTCTCTGAGCTTGGTTCATTGCTTGTATGTCCCCGCCAGCTTGAGGCTGGAAGTAGTACTACACAGCTACGACTCCAAGCTGGCTGGCCATTTCGGATTCTTAAAAACCCTGCATTTGGCCAGGAGAGAGTTTTGGTGGCCCAGAATGAAGGCTGATATAGAGAACTATGTGAAAAGCTGTGCCACCTGTGCAGCCATGAAAATGAGACCAAGGGAGCCTCCTGGATTCCTCCAACAAGTGGCAATCCCCAGCAGACCTTGGGAAGTCCATGTGATGGACGTGTGAGTGTTGGGCAGGGACTTGAACTTTTCTTTGGGTGGGGAAAACCTGGAAATTTTCAGATTCGGGTTTTCCCAGATGTGCCAATATGACATTTCTAATAAAATGTAACTTTGAGGAAACGCAAGCTTCAGAGTTTTCTTTTGTTGGGGGTATTACTTGGAACCCTGACATAATATTTAATATCAATAAGAGAAAATATTTTTTCTTAAGTTTACATTTATCTCCTTTTTCTTTATTTCATCTCAAGTTAGGGATATTCAGGAGAATGAAAATGAAAATGACTCCATTGTACTGGCATTGCAAACAATGAAGGAAGAAGGAAGTTCTTTGGAAATCTGTTGAGACCAAAATAAAATAATCTGACAGTAACAAAAACTACTCAGAAATGACAACAGGAGCTCCCCCTAGAGAATATGAGGATACCCCCCCCCCAAATAATCCAACTTGCATCCATGTGATGGGTGAAGAAAGAAGATCTCAATCAACCAGTATGAATGGAACATTTTTCAGTCAAAAGGTCTCTGTATAAAAAAATTCAGGGTGAAGAATTTTTCACAAAAAGAACCAGGATAACGGGGGAAAAACCCAAATGCATGGGCAAGATTTCAAGTATTAGAGCCCCCTTTCCCCCTTCCCATGATATAACAAGGGTTAAAGAAAGCTAACAATTTAAATAAAATTAATTAAATATCAACGGTGCATTTACTTGCTAGATATGTATAAAATTCTGCTTGTATTAAAAATTATTTAACAAAAATATTTGGAAGGATTTTGGAGAGGGGGAAATCTCAGGTTTTCAAAGTTTCATGCTGATTTGAAACTTAATTCAAAAATTGCTGATGTCTGATTCTGGGTTAAACTGAAGAATGAATAATAAGTGGGTTGAAAACACAAAAAAGTTAACTCCTTTAAAAATTAATTTTTAACAACTAACTTTCCTTCATCTAAATTTTGTGTTTTGGTAAAAAAAAATTAAATTTTGATTTATATAGATAAACTTATTTTTCTCTTGCATAACACCCCTAATGCAGACAAATCTCTTAAGAGCAGTTTATACTTTTAACAATAACAAAATTTATATGTCCTGTTTTTGTTTATTAATGATCTAAAGCACGGATGTCAAACTCAGTGCATCACATTGATGTCACCTGAAGCTTCACGACTTTTTTTGCCTTCACAGAGCTGGGGTGGGCATGGCCTGTGTGTGACACATCCAACCTGCAGGCCACCAGTTTTGACACCCCTGATCTAAAGGTATCCCCAGTTGCCTTAAATTCTCCAAGAGTCTTAAATTTCCTACTCATACTCCCTGACATTATTCCTTATTCAATTCCTAAGTAAAACATACTTTTTTTTTACTCATGATATTTGAACTTTATATCCAATTTTCCGTTTTTTCCTTCCGTCATTTGGAAATTCTAGCTTTTCTCCAGTCACAGGCGTGTCACCATTTACTCTCCCTTCATTTCTCCACCAAGGAGCCTTGTTTTGAGGTAAAATTTTTGAAATGTCCACCAGTTTAAACTTTTTCTCCATGTTGATCTTCAAAAAGATCATAATAATTCAAGATTATTCTTATTGTTAGGAGTTGCCACTTGGTGTATCCTATTATTCTTAGGCACCCAGACCTAAGAATTTGAGAAGGGCAGCTGTATATACTGAAATAAATTTCATTCCTCACCATCCAATCAGAACTGAAGAAGCTTCTTGGATGAGAAGTGAAACATCTTTTTAAAAAACCCAGAAAGTCCAGTTGTCTCTTGAAAAAGCACCTTTCGGACAACCATGACCTGAATGACTGAGAATCTCCATAGATACTGAAATAAATAAAAATCTCAATTTTCTTCACTGTGGCTTCCCTGCCTGTGTCCCATCTTCCTCCCCTTCGGGCAGGAATCCTCAACAACCGCAAGACACAAGCTCTGTTTCCCAGAGATTCTCCTGGTCCTTCTCTTCTGAAAGTCGGTCTGTTTCTGACAGGATTTGGACCCTTTTGAGGCCTCCCCCAATCTCTGCCCAGCCTTGAGGGTGGCTGTTCTTGAGGGAAATGAGTTCAAATCCTCCAGAGAGATTTTTCTCCATCTCCACAAATGGTTCCTGGACAGGAAGAGATGGAGAAATTGCTTCCACTGGAAAACACAAAGTTTTTCTTGGGCACGGAGGAATTGAGAGTGGTCTTTCCCTCTATTCCGATGACCATCATCCCTCCCCTCTCCCTTCCTCTCACACGCGCTCCTCTTTCCCGCGCTTTCTAAAATCCTGGCACTTTGCGCCAAATCCGCAAGGGGGCGCGCTCGGACAAAGAGAAGGTAACGTCAGGCGGTTGCCCAATGGGCGAACGTCATGGCTGACATTCCAGAGGAGGTTGCGAAGGAAGTGACATCATAAACGCTTGACGTTCTAGGAAGCCGCACTCGCTCTCCTTAACCCCTGGGGATCCGCAGGAGGCGGAGAGGCAGCAGGAGAGTCTGGCGGGGGGAGAGCCAGACGTGACCCGGGTGAGTTGGGGGCTCTTCCCGTGCAAAGGGAGGCGGAGGAGGGAGAGACCCGCGCCCGGCATTCCTCCGGCTTCCACCCAGGTCCCATGCTCCCCAGCCGCCCTCTCCGTGCAGGGGGAAGCGGGGATGCCAAGAAGGCTGCGGGGATCCGGGGTTCCCTTCCCTTACCCTGGTCCGGGGTGGGGGAGGGGAGGGTCGGCCTTGCGGAGGCCCAGCAGGAGAGGAGAGAAGCCGGGCGAGGAGGAGGCAGGATTCGCACCAGGCTCCCTGTCTCCGGAGGGGGAGAGAAGCGGGCGGCCTCTCCAGCTGCCTCCTTCCCGGCCTTGCTTGGAGTGGGGGAGACCTCGGCCCTGCACTGGGATGATCTGCTTGGGGCTCCAGGCAGGTTGGGTGAAGTTTGTCCAAAGGCTAAATAACACTTTGTAATTCTTAATATTTATTTTTCTTTCCATCTCAGAAACAGAAACTGCAAGCCATTTGTGGTCTTTGGAAGGCAAACTTTTCTCTTGGTGAAAAAAAAAAAAGAGCGGAATCCCTTGCAGGGATCAGTCCTGCAGCACCAGAAATGGTCCCGTGAAGGAAAAGGCATCTGGAGACCCACCAGAGTCCTTGGAGCCATTTGCAGTTACTCTGCAGGACAGAGAAAGGATGGAGACACAACCTTTTGGAAAGGACAGAGCCGGAAAAGGCCCTTCAGCTGCTCAGCCTGGGAAGGGGGGG
>WNWU01000111.1:829770-857625 GCA_012654045.1 Ptyas mucosa | reverse complement strand
CCCTCCCCTTCTGCCTCACAATATCTCAATGCCCATTGGCCATCTTCCACATTGCCCTTTTTGAAAAGCCTTGTTCATGACCAGTTGTTCAAAAAATAAGCAAATCATATTGAAAAATAAAGCAGAATTTTAAAATCCAAACAGAATGGCCACATAGACCATGTAATCGCAGTACCTTGGGTGCAAAATAATTTCTAATCCTCTGATTTGTGCCTGGATTAGAAGATCAAACATTTCCACTTTGCAAAGGCTGAGAAATTACCTTCACAGGGAATTATCTCTTCTTTGTTTTCTCTCATTCAGCCATTGGCTCAGACTACTGATCAATAAATGATAAATCAGTTGATCCAGAAGTGGGATTACTTCACTGAGAAGCACTCTAAATTCTGCAAAATCAATCAACTTGATAAAACCTGCTCCAAATATTTCTTCAGTCAAAGAAATTTTCAGAATTGTCCATTTTCTCACATAAAAATAGGACTTGTGTGAAGGACAGCCATGTAAGTTGGTGCGTACCTTTGCCATGGAACAATGGAGCAAAATAACAGAGTTATTCAGAGTTGGTAGGGATCTTAGAGGTCTTCTAGTCCAGTGGTCACCAACTAGTGGTCCGCGGTGCACCCGGGTGGAGGAGCTGCTCCGGGATGAGCAATGGCCAGCCCTGTGACTAGAGCTCTGGAATATGGGATTTGCCAGGCAGCTCTTGGTGGGGCTGTAAATCTCCACTGTAGGGGGAGGTTCGTACAACTTGCAACTTTGCAGCGCAGCCCTTGCTGGCCGGAATGAGGTAATAGTGCAAAGGGGGGTGGCGGTGCAGGCAGGCTGAAGCAACAGGTGGTGGGAACTGTGGCCTGTTTCTTCCCCCTGTTGTAGCTTCCTGTTGGCTGAACCCACCTGTGGCTGTCCCCGCCCCTGGCCCTCCCTTCTCAGTCACTCCTCGCCTGCAAAGGGAAAGGGAGTGGGGGATGGAGGTTTGCTCCATATTCCAGAGCGGGAGCGAAGCTTCGTCTGTTGCTGGATCTCGCAGCCCTTTCTTCCGGCCCTTGTTGGTGCTCCACGCATCTCGGTCTTTCGGGGAGATGCTTGACTTCCTCTCAACCCCAAGACACTGGCTGGCCCATGAGATAAGAGAGAGAGAGAATCAGAGAGAGAGAGAATCAGAGAGAGAATGAGAGCGAGAGAAAAAAAAGAGACAGAAAAAATGAAAGAGAGAAAGAATGAGAAAGAGTCGGAGAGAAAGAAGGGGAGAGAGATGAGAGAGAGAAAGGGGGAAGAGATGAGACGTGGAAGGAGGGGAAAGAGGAAGAGAATGAAAGAGAAAGAGACAGAATGAAAGAGAAAGACAGAATGAAAGAATGAGAGATAGAAAGAAACAGGATCAGTATGAGAAAGAGACAGAATGAAAGAGAATGAGAGAGAGAGAGAAAGAGAATCAGAATGAGAGAGAAAGAAAGAGAGAAAGACAGGGAATAAGAGAATGAAAGAGAGAGAATGAGACAGAAAAAGAGACAGAATCAGAATGAGAGTGACACAATTAGAGAATGAGAAAGAGAGAGAGAATGAAAGAGACAGAATGAAAGAGACAGAATGAAAGAGAAAAAGAGACAGAGAGAGAATCAGAGACAATGAGAGGGAATGAGTGAGAGAGAAAGGGAGAGAGAAAGAGAGAGGAGGGAGAGTGCTTGTAGGACCCCATCCCGTCACTGGGAGTGCAGGCGCTTTAGCAAGCAGTGCCCTGGATTCGTATTAGTGGTCCGCGGGATTTCAAATTATGAACTTGGTGGTCCCTGAAGTCCAAAAGGTTGGGGACCTCTGTTCTAGTCCAACCCCCTGCTCAGACAGGAAGCTCTATAACATTTCAGATAAATGGCTGTCCAATTTCTTCTTAAACAGCTCGTGTTGAAGCATCCACAACTTCTGGAGGCAAGTCATTCCACTGATTAATTGTTCTCACTGACAGGCGATTTCTCTGTAGTTGTAGATTAGTTCTCTCCTTGATTAGTTTCCATCTATTGCTTCTTGTCCCGCCTTCAGGTGGTTGTCTGGCCTTCAGGTGGTTTGGAGAATAGATTGGCCGCCTCTTCTTTGTGGCAGCCCCTAGAGATCTTGTGACACTGCTATCATGTCACCCCTTAGTTCTTCTTTTCATTAAACTAGATGTACCCATTTCCAGCAACTGTTCGTTATATGTTTTAGCCTTCAGGACCCTAATCGTTTTGGGTGTTCTTCTCTGCACTCTTTCTAGAGTCTCAATATCTTTGTTACATCTGGCAACCAAAACTGGATGCAATATTCCAAGTATGAAACCAATATTGGATGCCAACTGCTGTCTTACCAAGGCATTACAAAGTGATACTAACACTTCATGTGATCTTGATTCTATCCCTCTCTTAACATAGCCTGTGATTGAGTTGGGTTTTTTGGCAGCTGTAGTATATTGCTGATTCATGTTTAAGTGATTGTCCACTAGGACTCCAAGATCCCCGTTGCACTTTCTACTGTTGAGCCAGGTATCACCTATTCCATGCCTGTGCAGTTAATTTTTCTTTCCTAAAGAAAGAACCTTGCATTTCTCACAGTTGATTCTCATTTTGTTAGATGGGGTCCAATCTGTCAATCCTTCTATCTCTTTAGCTTACCTTTGGAGTGTTGTTATTCCTGTCAATTAGTCCTTGGCTGCAAATTTGATAAGTTCCCTTTCTATCCTCTTGTCTAAATCATTGATGAAGATGAAGAGATCTTGCAAATTCTCCTGTTCTGTTCTTTTTTCCGTGTTCAGGGGAGTCTTGTGTCCTTTGAGGAGGTGGCTGTGTATTTCTCTGAGGAGGAATGGTCTCAGCTGGATCCTGACCAAAAAGCGCTGCATTCGGAAGTCATGCTTGAAAACTATAGGACTGTGGTCTCTCTTGGTAAGAGTTTTCTTGTTCCCAATCCAAGAGTTCAAGAAGACAGATTATTGTTTGTTTTTTATTAAAAAATCACTAATCAGATATCGTCTCCTAGGAGGGAGAAGGAAAGGATCTGGCCTTCTTGTACTCAAAGGAAGGAAAGAGTCAATGTGTCTTTGCTTACATCAGGAGTCCTCAAGCTTTTTAAATGGGGCAGTTCACGGTCTCTCAGACTGTTGTGGGGGCGGGACTATAGTTTTAACTGCCTAATGACCGGCTGGGTGGGCGTGGCCAGGTGGGCATGTCTCTGGGTGGGCGTGGCCAATTTAGCAGTCCACTTTGCCCTTGTCCTTTCTACGCTGTACTTGCTGAAAGGTATCTATTTATTTAATAAGACCCCCCTCCCTGAAAGGAAAAAGAGTGGAAACTTTCTTGCCATTTGCCTAACTTCATTAAAACAACAGCTTTAGGTTCCTTAAAATAGGCCATTAACAAAAGAATAAAAGAAACAGGAATTGTTTGAGAAATTGAGATCATCTGTAGGCAGACAAACACAAACACTGATTTGCTGTCTCACACACACACACACCACAATCTGCTTTGAAAGGTAAATATTATATATAAAGGAAAAGTTAGGGACAGAATATTTTAGAACCACTGCCAGAATTATGAATGTTGCAACACTAAAGCCGTCCACGCTTACAAATGACAGCAGAGACGCTGCAACGTATGCCCTACCTATTCCCCCATCCCACCGTGCTGAGGCTTTCCCTGCAATGATGTAGCGAGCCAGTGGTTCCTTTGCCTATCTGTCTGTCTGTCTGTCTGTCTGTCTATCTATCTATCTAAAGAAAGAGATATTTTCTAGATATTTTCAAAGCTTTCATGACTCAAGGATATAGAAATTATCATGTCTATATCACAGCAGGGTAGGTATGCAAAAAGAACATGATGGAATTTTGGAAAAATTTGGAAGAAAATTCGTTGACTTTCTATAGTTTGAGCTCTCTAACCTTCTAATCATTTTCATTTCTCTTGTCCTTTGAAGGTAATAATGGGCAGGAGAATCAAGATTCCTGTGGACTGTTCCAAGTGATCAACGCTAAAGATGGAACGGAGAACTTTGGAATTCGAATGGAATTCAAAAGCCATGAGAGAAGCCAGTCAAATAATTGGAATCAGGAAAGCTCATCTTCCACTGATGCCCAACAAGAGAAAATAAGGAAAAAATATATTGGGAAAAGTGTGAAGCTAATCAAAGATAAATTACATGTAAAAGAAGACAAAGGAGAAGGTGGTATAAGACACAACAGACAAAATTACAATGAGATATTCATTCTTTGTCTTGGAAATAACTTCCTTACAACTCAAAAAGTGATTCACACAAAAAAGGAGCCTTATAAATGTTTGGAATCTGGAAAACATTTTAAAACAAGCAGGCAACTTACTTCCCATGAAAGGATTCACACTGGGGAGAAACAGTTTTCAGAAGCACCTGTAGCCCATGCAGCCCAATCCCTCCAGGCAGCAGGAGAGAAACCCTATAAATGCATGGAGTGTGGAAAGACCTTTATTCATAGCAGTGGACTTAGAAACCACAAAACAATCCACACAGGAGAGAAACCATATAAATGCATGGAGTGTGGAAAGACCTTTGCTCTGAGCAAAAGACTTACTGTGCACAAAAAGATCCACGCAGGGGAAAAACCATTTAAATGCATGGAGTGTGAGAAAACCTTTACTCATCGTGGTCATCTTATTTGCCATAAGATGATCCACACAGGGGAGAAGCCATTTAAATGTACGGAATGTGGAAAGAGTTTTGCTCGAAGAGGTGATTTTATTTCCCATAAAATAATGCACACAGGGAAGAAGACGTATAAATGCATGGAGTGTGGAAAGACCTTTGCTAAAAGAGGTAATCTTATTACGCACAAGATGATACACACAGGTGAGAAGCCATATAAATGCATGGAATGTGGAAAGACTTTTGCTCAAAGAGGTAATCTTATTTCCCATAAGATGATCCACACAGGGGAGAAGCCGTATAAATGCATGGAGTGTGGAAAGACCTTTGCTCAAAGAGGTAATCTTATTTCCCATAAGATGATTCACACAGGGGAGAAGCCATTTAAATGTATAGTGTGTGGAAAGACTTTTGCTGAAAGAGGTAGACTTATTACCCATAAGATGATCCACACAGGGGAGCAACCATTTCAATGTATGGGGTGTGGAAAGACCTTTGCTCAACGCCGTTATCTTGCTTCCCATAAAAAGATCCACTCAGAAGAGAAACCATATAAATGTATGGAGTGTGGAAAGACGTTTATTACGAACAGTGCTCTTACTTCTCATAGCAGAATCCACACAGGAGAGAAACCATATAAATGCATGGAGTGTGGAAAGACGTATACTAAGAGCAGTTCTCTTACTTCTCATAGCAGAATCCACACAGGAGAGAAACCATATAAATGCATGGAGTGTGGAAAGACGTTTATTACGAGCAGTACTCTTACGTCTCATAGCAGAATCCACACAGGAGAGAAGCCATATAAATGCATGGAATGTGGAAAGACCTTTGCTCAGAATCGTCATCTATCTTCTCATAAAAGGATCCACACTCAGGAGAAAGTATGTAGAAATTCTACTTTAGAGTTACATACCAGTCCACAAAGCTTTATAGCAGCCTTTGAGCAGTTCACACAGTCAGCATATTGTCCCCAGGAATCTGGATCCTCATTTTACTGACCTCAAAAGGATGAAAGGCTGATTCAACCATGAGCCGGTGAGATCAAACTCCTGGCTGTGGGCAATTAGCTTGTAGTACTGCATTCTAACCTCTGACCCACCATGTCTATAGATTTTTATGTGTGCACCTATTGTGCCTTTCTGATCCACATGAGACAAGGTTGAAGCCAATCAAGTGAAATTTAATGCGGAGAATTGTAAGATTTTACACCTGGGTGGGAAACACAGATTACTGGAAACGTGGCTCAAAAACAGTAACTGTGCAAGGAACCTTGGGAATCCAAATGGATGATCACTTAAATATGAGTCACCTGTGTGCAGCAACAGCCAAAAAATCAAATATAATCCTTGGTTGTATAAATATTAGAGGCATAGAACCAAAATAAGATGAAGAACTGTTGCAAGATTTGGGTTTGGCTAGTCTAGAGAAAAGAAGAATTAGGAGTGGCGTGATAGCAGTGTTCCAGTACATGAGAGGCTGCCACAAAGAGGAGGGGGTCAATTTATTTTCCAAACCACCAGAGGGCAGGTCAAGAAACAATGCAGGTGAACTAATGGAGAGAAGCAACCTGTAATTAACAAGAATATTCCTTACAGCGAGTTCTGTAATCCGCAATCCTTTCTTGTGCATTTTTGCTAAGTAGGAGGTTTTAAAGCAAGCAGGAGCATCAGTGGAAATTGAGGTTATCATTTGGCCTGAAAGTGATGTGTGCCTGCCAATATTTAAGTGGTGGAGATTCCCCAATCATTGCAAGAAACTCCCTCTGATGAGTATATCCACTAGAGCAGTGTGGCAATCAGAAATGCATTACTCCTTAATCCCTTAGTATTGTTTCAGTTTTTCTTACTTTGCTTCATATTGTCCAAATCTGCCTTTTCATCCTGCTTCATATTATGTAATGCAAATAATAAATGAGAAACGTTATAGTGATGCTGATGTCAGCGTTCCAAGGAATGCAGAACTCCGAGGCAGGCAGCTTTTGTAAAGAACAGATTATTGGATACTTTATATTGGCACAACTGATGGAAGCTGACTGACTTTTCTCAGTTTTCACCTAGTTAAAAGTAAGCTTTCCTTTCCCCCAAAGTCACTGGTCATCCTGTCCAATCCATGTCCTGTCCAGTTTCCTGGTTACTTGCTCCTGCTCTAGCCAGCCACCTGTGAGAATGCCCTTGGTTCCCACAGGAAAACTTTATTGTTTTGGCTCAAAACCGCATCTAAATATTCCCCTCCTCCCACCGTTGGTCTGGCAACTCTGAAGCCTCCAAGATTGTTTCGGCTAGGTTCATTTCAGGGTTGACAGCTGAATTAGAAAATGCAACTCATGGGCTCTTTCTCCTAATTTTGTGGTGATCTTACCCAAAATAGGGAACATTCTCGTGTTGCCCATCTGTGAACTCACACAATCTTATCAATACCTTTATAAAGTAAAGTCTGCAGAAAAGGACACAGTATTCAAATTAGGGACTGACTGAAGCCTTATGTAGCGGGTTAGGACCTTTTCTTGATGGTGATATACCTGGTGAGGTATCCCAGAATTTTGTTTGCCTTCACAGCTGCCTGGTCACACTCTTTACTCATTTTGCAGGTATCATTTTTTCAGTGCCATAGAAACTTTGTTCACACAGTTGTGTGAAAAAAGTGCTGCTTGAACACAAAATTGTTCTAGCGTTCTGGATGGAAATATGCATAGCTATGTGTCTCTTCCAGCCTTTGTCTACACATGGAGCGTTGAAGCAAGTAGTTTTATTAAGAGAAAGCTGCAGTAGAGAAATATGGATGTATATTAAGTTCCCCTAGCTAGCCAGCCTATTGGCCAACTCAGTCCTCGATTTACAATAATATATTTATTATGTAACCATTTGACATTACAATGGCATTGAATTAATGATGGTTCTGACTCCCTCCCTCCCTCCTGTCCTCCCTCCTTTCCTTCCTTGTCCCAAATTAGGGATACTCCAGAGAAGCGGAATGAAAACCACTCTAGTCACTGTGCTAACATTACAAATGATCAATCAAGCAGGAAGACCTTTGAAAATCATTGAGGTCAAATTAATGTGAAATTAAGAATTGCTTCAGAAAAGTACTTCAGTCCTTTTCGATGAAACACACAGAAATGTGAATGGGAACTTTCTCTAGGATATGAAGATACCAAAAATAATCAATCTGCCAAGGAGGAAATCTGTATCTCATGGTTGAAATGAGGAGTCCTTGGTGCTCTCTGAGCTTGATTGTTTCGTTGCAGACATTTCATTACCCAAACTAGGGAACATCATCAGTGCACCAACCAACCTCAAGGGGCAACAAGGGCCCCTCAATCCAACTTCTGCCTGCTGTATCAAATTAAATCTGAGTCAACCAGTATGAATGCAGAAGCAGGGAACCTTTTTCGGTCCAAGACCTATTGTGATGGAATAATGATAGGTGTCAATGTAGATTGTGTGCAGAAAGTTTCAGGTTGAACAATTGGTCAACAATTGGTCTTTGGCTCATTGGCCAGAATGAACAGAAACTGAGAAAATGCATGGGCAAAATATATTTTTCTAGCATTATATTTATCTTTTTATGGTGTGCCAGAGGCTAGAAAAAAGGATAAGGGTAACTTAAAGAAAGTTAATTAATGATGTGTTTACTACTGTGTTTTCCTCAAAATAAGACCTACCTTAAAAATAAGCCGTAGCATGATTTTTCATGGTGCACGGAATTTAAGCCCTATCTGCAAAGTAAGCCCTACTTTGCAGCAGCATCAGTGGAGAGTAGGGAAGGGGCATGGCCAGAACAGGTGGTGGTGACCACATCTGCAGGGGCTAACAGTGTTCAGAAGCACCTTTAGCCCGCGTAGCCCAGTCCCTCTAAGCAGGAAAAAGAGGCAGAGTTGTGGGATGAATCACATGATCTGTCCCACCATCTGTCTTTGGATGCAGAGTGTGCAGTAGAACTGGAGGATGAGGTTAGTGGGGTTGAGAGCCCAGGGATCGCGACAAGGCACTATCTCCTGTGCCACCACTTGTCTTGCCTCAGAGCAATGACACCAGCAAAAACAGGTTTGGAGGAGGCATGCGATCCGATCTGGTGGACACAGTGCGCAGCCGCTTGCCTACTCTGCCCTTTTGATTGCCTGCAGTTCTGATGGGACAGGCGGCTGCATGGTGTGTCCAGTAGGCCGGATCACATCTCCACCAATCCTGCACCTCTGTCTTCATCCGTTGGTGGTGCTGCCACTGCTGCAAGGTGTAGTCAAGCGGGGTGGCGCCACGTCATGGCCACTGCCCACTCGACCCCCGTCATCCAACCTGGTTCTCCAGCTTCACTGCACACACTCCACAAGCAAAGACAGACGATGGAACAGCGGCTGGGAACAATGGGGTTTTTCATTCCTCACCTCAGAAGCAAGGGGAAGGAGAAGGAGGGAAAGGCGAGTGGTTGCAGATTTGAGAACCCGAAGCAAGGGTCTGTTTCTTGAAGATTTATCCCGATTCTCCCATCCCCTTTGAACTTGGCCTCCCTCCTCAGAGGGAGATGGAGGGCTAGCCTTAGCTGAAGCACAGGGGGAACAACGCTGTGCAGCTAAGGATGCAGGACTCTCCTGCTTTTCCATGAGGAGCCACATTGTACAAATAAAAAAGCCACTCATTCCAAGTCAGCTGGAGTGCCTGCGCTCTGCTAGTGGGCCCATCTCTTTCTTTCCCCGGGAGTGTCTTGGCACAGCGTCCCCTTGATGGCCCTTTTCTTCCCTGCAGTTCCCAGGGAGGGAGAGGGGAGAGAGAGAGGAGGGGAGGAACAGTGCTATGTTTTATTTGCATGCTGTGTCTCCTGAAAATTATCATGGAGAGGCGAGTGAACCTCTCATCATTAGCTGCCAGGTAGATGGCTAGGCTGTTCTGAACCAGAGGAGAAAGCTCGGGGTGAAAAGCTAAGGACAATGGTCTTGCCTACCTCTCCACGAGACCTCTCGGGAGACACATTGTGCAAATGTAAAAGCCTCTCCTTCCAAGTTAGCAGTTGCGCCTGAATCAAAAAGAACCGCAGGTCTGGGTGCCCTGTTTGTTGCCCCCTTTTCAGAAAGTGTTTCAACACCAGGTGTTATTCAGATCACATCCCCGATCACATCCTGGATAATAGCAGCTGCGCCTTCTCCCTAAACATGTCAGGATGTGATCTGAATAAGACATGGCTTGACCATCACTTCCTGACTTTCCGAAAGTGTGCTTGCAGTAGCTGCCTTAAATGTACTTGCAGTGGCTGCTGTATACAGAGTGGCTGGACCTGTGCCTGTGCCTCTGTCTGCTGCCAGTGCCACCCGCAACAATCCCAGTTGCTGCAAGCGAGCAGTGATCATCTCAAAAGCGAAAAGCGGCACTTATCTGCTGCCCCTTGCACTGTAGAAGGTGGCGAAACATAGAGAACAGCCACCCACCCTTTGGGAAAGAGCATGTCAAGCCAGGTCTTATTCAGATCACATCATAGCATATTTTGGAAGATCAGATTTAGATTTAGATATAGATTTATTAGATTTATATACTGCCCTCCTCCCGAAGGACTCAGGGCGGTGAACAGCCATCAATAAAACAGGTATAATACAAAATTTCAAAACAAGTTAAAAAACACATTAAATAGATTTGGCCCACTAATTAAAGCACCCCTATTTTTAAGAACAGATTCGGATTAAAATTAAACAATTAGGTCAGCCCCGGTTGATAAAATAAAAAGGTCTTGAGGAGGAAGATGCAGCTCCTATTGCCCGTGTTGGGGTTTGCACGGTGGTGGCAAGATACTGCAGGATTTATATTTATCTCCCTTGCAAAACGTAAGGATGAGTGAATCCTGGTTCTTGCTTTCAACCACAACACTTGCAGCCACTGACACAAGCGACTCTTGGGGGCTCTTCGCCCTCCTGACAGCACTACTCTTGGCCACCCAGCTGGGCTGCTCCTGGTTGACAGGGGGCCAGAGTTCTCAACAACCACAAGACACAAGCTGTTTCCCAGAGATTCTCCTGGTCCTCCTCTTCTGACCACCCGGCTGTTTCTGACAGGATTTGGACCCTTTGGAGATCTCTGCCCAGCCTTCCCTTCCTGAGGGAAGCGAGTTTAAATCCTCCAGAGATTTTTTTCCATCTCCACAGACGGTTCCTGGACAGGAAAGAGAGTAAGATGGAGAAATTGCTGCCTCTGGAGAGCACAAAGCTTTTTTTGGGCAGGAAGGAATTGTGAGGGGCTTTCCACACTATTCCCACGTCCATCATCCCTCTCCTGTCCGTTCTCCTCAGGCGCGCTCCTGTTTCCCGCCCTTTCTACAATCCTGGCACTTTGCCCCGAATCCACCAGGGGGAGCCCTCTGCTAAGAGAAGGTAGCGTCAGGCATTGGTCCCCTGGAGGGCGAACGTCACAGCTGCCTTTCCAATGCTGACAGCGACGGGAGTGACATCACAACCGCTTGCCGCTCTAGGACCCCGACCTCGTTCTCCTTAACCCCTTGGGCTCCGCAGAAAGCGGAGAGGCTGCGGGAGAGTCTGACAGGTCCCCTGGTGAGGCTCTTCCCTGGTCCCATGATCCCCAGCCGCCCTCTCCATGCAGGGAGAAGCGGGGATGCCGGGAAGGCAGGGGTATCCGGGGCACCCTTCCCTTACCCGGGAAAGAGCCCAAGGGAGGGGAGAGGAGGGTCGGCCTTTCGGAGGCTCAGCACGAGAGGAGAAAAGCCGGGCGAGGAGAAGGCAGGATTCGCACCAGGCTCCCCGAAGGCCCCATCCTGTCTCCGGAGTAGTAGACAAGCGGAGACGGCCTCTCCAGCTGCCTCTTTCCCGGCTCTGCTCAGGGGACCTCGGCCCTGCTCTGGGATGATCCACTTGGGACTCCTGGAAGGTTGGGGGAATGTTGTTCAGTGGTGAAATTCTCCACTTTGTAATTCTTGGCATTTATTTTTCCTTCAATCTCAGATACAGAAACTCGAAGCGAAGCAAAAGTTTCTCTTAGGGGGAAAAAAACGAGCAGAATCCCTTTGCAGGGATCAGTCCTGCAGCACCAGAAATGGTCCCGTGAAGGAAAAGGCATCTGGAGACCCTCAGAGTCCTTGGAGCCATTTGCAGTTGCTCTGCAGGACAGAGAAAGGATGGAGACACAACCTTTTGGAAAGGAGGGAAGCGGAAAAGGCCCTTCAGCTGCTCAGCCTGGGAAGGGGGGGAAACTCTGGAGAAGGACTGGGCAGGAGATCCTGGAGGAGAAAACCATCCTCCCTTCAGAAGTTCAGTCCTGGAAGTTCATCCAATACCAGGAGGCTGAGGGTCCCCGAGGACTTTGCAACCAACTCCATGGCTTTTGTAGGCGATGGCTGAGACCAGAAAAGCACACCAAAGCCCAGATGCTGGACCTGGTTGTTCTGGAGCAGCTCCTGTTTCTTCTGCCTCCAGAGATGGGGAGCTGGGTGCAAGAGTGTGGAGCAGAGACCAGCTCCCAGGCGGTGGCCCTGGCTGAAGGCTTCCTCCTGGGCCAGGTGGAGCAGCAGAAGGAGCAGGTCGGGTTGCAGGTGAGAGAGTTTAGGGAGCTCAAAAGGGAATAAAGAATCTATTTGAATACTTCACCCCTGCTTCCCATGCTTCTGGGACATGCATAATATGTGGCAATGTCCCATCTATTCTTGTAGGACATTGTTCCATTGTTTTCTCACTCAACCTCACTGGTGGATATTGGGGGATTTGAGGTTGCATTTTGAATATAAGAATGACTTCGTGTCATGTGATGTACATTAATTCTGCTTCTTTTTTCCTTCCTCTTATTTGAAGTGCTGCACTGTGGAAATCAGAGATCCTGAGAGAAAGACAAACCCATCAAATCCCCCTCAGGAGCTATTTTTCAGGAGGATCCCTTGGGAAGATCAAAGTCAGGACACTTCAGCAGGTAATACAAGATCCTCCGATTTCCCAGAGAGATCCCGTCTGTCTTACCTTCTTCTCTTCTGTAGTATACCTTCTCTTATTTTGTTAAATATGCATTTTGAAATTATTTATTCCTTACAGAGAAACAAAGAATGAAGTTTTCTGTTTTTTACAATGGAGCTCAAACTGTGATTGAACCTCCAAATCAAGTAAGAAAGAGAAAAGTTATTAGATTTGTATTCTCCTTTCCTTCAGCAAGTGAAGTGGGTGTGCAGAGTTCACTCTCCTTCTATTTCCCTCCCTTGTTTAGAATGGATTATTTTTGTGTTCCTGTGCGACATGGACAGCATAATAGCAGGTTCAAGTTGCTCTCAACCAGCATAGCTTCCTCTGTAGATTATTATTGGACACAGTGGTTTGTTATTTCTATCCTCAGATTCTGTTTAATTTTTGTTTTTTAAAGACCACTGGTTAACTAGTTCTGCTAGGTACTCTTCAAACTATGAATTCACAAGAAGTAATTTTTTAACAAGTCCTTCAACTAATAGGAATAAATGTATCATTGTAGTAGTGACTGCTAGAGACCCATTCTTTTTGTCATTCTTTGAATTCTGCAAGGCTAATGAAAAATAACTAAATACTCATATTGCCACTTTACCGTTTTTTTAAAAAACCTTATTTATAATCAGTTGTTTCAAAAGTAAGCAAATCATATAAAAAATAAAGCAGAATTTTAAAATACAAAGAGAATGGCCACATAGAGCATGTAATCGTGGTACATTGGGCTACAAAATAATTTCCAATCCTCTGATTTGTGCCTGGATTAGGAGAACAAACATTCCCACTTTGCAAAGGCTTAGAAATGGCCTTTGCAAATAATTTTCTCTTCTTTGTTTTCTCTCATTCAGCCAGTAGCTCAAACTACTAGATCAATAAATGATAGACAGAGCGATAAATTAGTTGATCCACAACTGGGATTACTTTATTGAAAGGCACTGAAAGTTCGGCAGAATCAACCAACTTGATAAAAGTTGCCCCAAATATTTCTTCAGTCAAATAAATTTTGAGAATTGCCCATTTTCTCATTTAAATTTAGGACTTGTGTGACACACAGCCATTTAACTTGGTGCAAATCTTTGCTTTGGGAATTTGGGAACAATGGACCAGAATAACAGAGCTGGTAGGGATCTTGGAGATCTTTTAGGCCAACCCGCTTCTCAAACAGGAAGCGCTATATTATTTCAGATAAATGGCTGTCTAATTTCTTCTCCAGTGTTGCACATCCACAACTTCTGGAAGCAACTCATTCCACTGATTAATTGTTCTCACTTTCAGGAAATTTCTCTTTAGTTGTAGATTAGTTCTCTCCTTGATTAGTTTCCATCCATTGCTTCTTGTCCCACCTTCAGGTGCTTTGGAGAATAGTTGGCCTCCTCTTCTTTGTGGCAGCCCCTTAGATATTGCAACACTGCTATCATGTCATTCCTTGTCCTTTTTTTCATTAAACTAGACATACCCAATTCCAGCAACCATTCTGTATATGTTTTAGCCTCCAGGACCCGAATCATTTTGGTTTCTCTTTCTAGAGTCTCAAGAACTTTTTTACATCGTAGCAACCAATATTGGATGCAATATTCCCTGTGTGGTCTTACCAAGGCATTATAAAGCAGTACTAACACTTCATGTGATTTTGATTCTATCCCTCTGTTCATGCAGCCTATGATTGAGTTGGGTTTTTTTGGCAACTGTAGCATACTGCTAACTCATGTTTAAATGATTGTCAACTAGGACTCCAAGATCCCTGTTGCACTTTATACTGTTGAACCAGGTATCACCTATTCTGTCCCTGTGTGTTTAGTTTTTATTTCCTAAATGTAGAACCTTCTATTTTTCACCATTGATTTTCATTTTGTTAGATGGAGCCCAATCTGTCGATACTTCTATATCTCGAGCTTATCTTCTGGAGTGTTGGTATTCCTATCAATTTAGTCTTGTCTTCAAATTTGAGTAATTCCCCTTCTATCCTCATGTCTAAATCACTGATGAAGATGAAGAGATCTTGCAAATCCTCCTGTTCTGTTCTTTTTTCCGTGTTCAGGAGAGTCTTGTCTCATTCGAGGATGTGGCTGTGTATTTCTCTGAGGAGGAATGGTCTCAACTGGATCCTGACCAAAAAGCGCTGCATTCAGAAGTCATGCTTGAAAACCATAGGCATGTTGTCTCTCTGGGTAAGTTTTCTAGTCCCCAATCAGAGAGTTCAAGAAGACAGATTATTGTTAGTTTTTTTATTAATAAATCACTAATAAATTAATAAATCACTAGATCCGTGCCAATCTGGTTTCAGGCCCGGATATAGCATGGAGACAACATTGGTCGCGCTGGTGGATGACCTCTGGAGGGATCGGGACAGAGGTTATTCCTCTGTTCTGGTCCTATTAGATCTTTCAGCGGCTTTTGATACATCGAACGTGGTATCCTGCTGTGACGCCTCAAGGGGTTAGGAGTGGGAGGCATTATTTTGTGGTGGTTCTCCTCTTCCTTCTCGGGTCGTATGCAAGCGGTGTTGACGGTGGGGCAGAGGTCGACCATGAAGCCCCTCACTTGTGGGGTGCCCCAGGGGTCGGTCCTCTCGCCTCTTCTGTTCAACATTTATATGAAGCCGCTGGGCGAGATCATCCGTGGTTTTGAGGTGAGGTATCATCAGTATGCTGATGATACCCATCTTTTTATATCCACCCTGAACCAGCCCAGTGATGCCCATGACGTGATACCAGATCTGGCTGAAGAGCCCTTGCAAACAAATGAGACTTTTGAGGAGCGAAATAGCCATTTTTGAGCCTCCCCTTTCGAGTCTCGGCGCAAAGAGCATTTACAAGGCAATGGGAGGCTTCAAGCAAAGGATTATGCCCCAAATCTCATCACTGGGATCAAGGAATGGGCCGAGCGGGAGTCTTGCCTGCCAGACAGACACCATGGAGCAGCTGCTCCAAGCTACACAGGGGAAGAAAGCTTGTTTCAAAATTGTTTCAGTTCTCACAGGTCTCTGCTGAAATTAACCCACCCCAATAAATCTTAAGTTTTTTCCTAATTCCTTCTTGGGTGGTTCCCCTTATTATTCCTTAATTGAAAATTGACTTTGAGTGAGATCGGGCTTGATAAATTGACACTTAGAGTTTGAAAATTAATGAGTAGTTACGATCGGCCTTTCCTCTCCCCTTCTCTCCCTCAAGCTAGTCCCACAGATGCCTCTCCTCTCCCCTTCTCTCCCTCAGGCTTGCCCCATAGATCCTCTCCTCTCCCATTCTCTTTGTCGGGCTGGTCCCACAAAAACCTCTCCTCTCCCTCAGGCTGGCTCCACAGAAGCCTGTCTTATCCTACCCCCTTCTCTCTCTCAGGCTGACCCCATAGACCCTCTCCTCTCCTCTTCTCTCCCTCAGGCTTTCAGCCCCTTCTCTCCATGGGGCTTGCCCCACAGAAGCCTATCCTATACTATCCCATTCTCTCCAGAGTTATTTTCAAGTTGGGAGGAGGAGTAGAATGTCTAATTAGCATCAGAGTGTGTTATAATAATATAGGAAATACTAATGCTCTGATATGTCATTTCAAAAAATCCTTTCCCAGTGAGCACCTAGAAGCCAAGAGGAACATACGTGGCAAATTTCAAGTTTGTAGGCTTTACGGTTCTGGAGCTTTTGTGATTAACGCATGAGTGGTTTTTGCTTTTATATATATATAGATTGTAAAGAAAGATATTTTATAGATATTTTCAAAGCTTTCGTGACCCATGAATATAGAAATTATCTTGTCTACATCAAACCACTGTAAGAATACAGGATACAACATAATGGAATTTTGGAAAAATTCAGAAGAATATTCATTGACTTTCTACATTTTGATCTTTTTCTCTAACCGTGTTATCATTTTCATTTCTCTTTTCCTTTGAAGGTAATAGTGGGCAAGAGAATCAAGATTCCTGTGGACTGTTCCAAGTGATCGATGCTAAAGATGAAATGGAGAACTTTGGAATTCGAATGGAATTCAAAAGCCAGGAGAGAAGCCAGTCAAATAATTGGAATCAGGAAAGCTCATCTTCCACTGATGCTCCGATGCAAGATTTTCTTGCCCAACAAGAGAAAATAAGGAAAAAATATATTGGGGAAGGTGTGCAGTTAATCAAAGATAAATTACATGTAAACGAACACACTTTAACACAAAACAAAGGAGAACATGCTATAAGACACAACAGACAAAATTACAATGGGACATTGATACCTTCTCTTGGAAATAACTTCTTTACATCTCAAAAAGTGATTCACACAAAGAAGGATCCTTATAAATGTTTGGAATCTGGAAAACATTTTAGAACAAGCACGAATCTTAAATCCCATGAAAGGATTCACACTGTAGAGAAACGGTGTTTAGAAGCAGCTATAGCCCATGCAGCCCAATCTCCCCAGGCAGCGGGAGAGAAACCATATAAATGCATGGAGTGTGGAAAGACATTTGCGCAACGCAGTGCTCTTAGTTCTCATAAGATGATCCACACAGGGGAAAAGCCATTTAAATGCATGGAATGTGGAAAGACCTTTGCTCAAAGAGGTAATCTTAAATCCCATAAGATCACCCACACAGGGGAGAAGCCGTATAAATGCATGGAGTGTGGAAAGACCTTTGCTCAACGTAGTTATCTTGCTTCTCATAAAAAGATCCACACAGGGGAGAAACCATATAAATGCATGGAGTGTGGAAAGACTTTTCCTCGAAGAGGTCATCTTATTTCCCATATGATGATACACACAGGTGAGAAGCCATATAAATGCATGGAGTGTGGAAAGACCTTTGCTCAAATAGGTAATCTTATTTCCCATAAGATGATCCACACAGGGGAGAAGCCATATAAATGCATGGAGTGTGGAAAGACCTTTCCTCGAAGAAATCATCTTATTTCCCATAAGATGATCCACACACGGGAGAAGCGTTACAAATGCATGGAGTGTGGAAAGACTTTTGCTCAAAGAGGTAATCTTATTTCCCATAAGATGATCCACAGAGGGGAGACGCCATTTAAATGCATGGTGTGTGGAAAGACTTTTGCTGAAAGAGGTAGACTTATTACCCATAAGAAGATCCACACAGGGGAGCAACCATTTCAATGTATGGGGTGTGGAAAGACCTTTGCTCAACGCCGTTATCTTGCTTCCCATAAAAAGAGCCACTCAGAAGAGAAACCATATAAATGCATGGAGTGTGGAAAGACGTTTATTACGAGCAGTGCTCTTACTTCTCATAGCAGAATCCACACAGGAGAGAAACCATATAAATGCATGGAGAGTGAAAAGACGTTTATTACGAACAGTGCTCTTACTTCTCATAGCAGAATCCACACAGGAGAGAAGCCATATAAATGCATGGAGTGTGGAAAGACGTATACTAAGAGCGGTTCTCTTACTTCTCATAGCAGAATCCACACAGGAGAGAAACCATATAAATGCATGGAGTGTGGAAAGACGTTTATTACGAGCAGTGCTCTTACGTCTCATAGCAGAATCCACACAGGAGAGAAGCCATATAAATGCATGGAATGTGGAAAGACCTTTGCTCAGAATCATCATCTATCTTCTCATAAAAGGATCCACACTCAGGAGAAAGTATGTAGCAATTCTATTTTAGAGTTACATACCAATCCACAAAGCTTTATAGCAGCCTTTGAACAGTTCACAAAGTCAGCATATTGTCCCCAGGAATCTGGATCCTCATTTTACTGACCTCAAAAGGATGAAAGGCTGACTCAACCATGAGCCGGTCAGATCAAACTCCTGGCTGTGGGCAATTAGCTTGTAGTACTGCATTCTAACCCCTGACCTACCATGTCTATAGGTTTTTATGTGTACAGCTATTGTGCCTTTCTGATCCACATGAGACAAGGTTGAATCCAATCAAGTGAAATTTAATGCGGAGAATTGTAAGATTTTACACCTGGGTGGGAAACACATTACTGGAAACGTGGCTCAAAAACTGTAACTACGAGGAGCCTTGGGAATCCAAATGGATGATCACTTAAATATGAGTCACCTGTGTGCAGCAACAGCCAAAAAATCAAATATAATCCTTGGTTGTATAAATATTAGAGGCATAGAACGAAAATAAGATGAAGAACTGTTGCAAGATTTGGGTTTGGCTAGTCTAGAGAAAAGAAGAATTAGGAGTGGCATGATAGCAGTATTCCAGTACATGAGATGCTGCCACAAAGAGGAGGGCGTCAATTTATTTTCCAAAGAACGAGAGGGCAGGACAAGAAACTGCATGTGAACTAATGGAGAGAAGCAACCTGTAATTAACAAGAATATTCCTTATAGCGAGTTCTGTAATCCGCAATCCTTTCTTGTGCATTTTTGCTAAGTAGGAGGTTTTAAAGCAAACAGAAGCATCAGTGGAGATTAAGGTTATCATTTGGCCTGAAAGTGATGTGTGCCTGCCAATATTTAAGTGGTGGAGATTCCCCAATCATTGCAAGAAACTCCCTCTGATGAGTATATCCACTAGAGCAGAGTGGCAATCAAAAATTCATTACTCCTTAATCCCTTAGTATTGTTTCAGTTTTTCTTACTTTGCTTCATATAGTCAAAATCTGCCTTTTCATCCTGCTTCATATTATGTAATGCAAATAATAAATGAGAAACAAAACCATAAGGAGAACGGGGTTATAGTGATGCTGATGTCAGCGTTCCAAGGAATGCAAAACTCCAAGGCAGGCAGCTTACTCAAAGAACAGATTATAGGATACTTTATTTTGGCACAACTGATGGAAGCCGACTGAATTTTCCCAGTTTTCACCTAGTTAAAAGTAAGCTTTCCTTTCCCCCACAAGTCACTGGTCATCCTGTCCAATCCATGTCCTGTCCAGTTTCCTGGTTACTTGCGCCTCCTCTAGCCAGCCACCTGTGAGAATGCCCTTGGTTCCCACAGGAAAACTTTATTGTTTTGGCTACAAAACCCCATCTAACTATTTCCCCATCTAACTATTCCCCTCCTCCCACCGTTGGTCTGGCAACTCTGAAGCCTCTAAGATCGTTTCAGCTAGGTTCATTTCAGGGTTGACAGCTGAATTAGAAAATACAACTCATGGGCTCTTTCTCCTAATTTTGTGGTGATCTTACCCAAAATAGGAAACATTCTCGTGTTGCCCATCTGTGAACTCACACAATCTTATCAATACCTTTATAAAGTAAAGTCTGCAGAACCAGACACAGTATTCAAATTAGGGACTGACTGAAGCCTTATGTAGCGGGTTAGGACCTTTTCTTGATGGTGATATATCTGGTGAGGTATCCCAGAATTTTGTTTGCCTTCACAGCTGCCTGGTCACACACTTTACTCATTTTGCAGGTATCATTTTTTCAGTGCCATGGAAACTTTGTTCACACAGTTGTGTGAAAAAAGTGTTGCTTGAACTCAAAATAGTCCTAGCGTTCTGGATGGAAATATGCATAGCTATTTATTTATTTATTGGTTCGATTTATATGCTGCCCTCCTCCAGAGATTCAGGGCAGCTTACAATGCGTTAAACAATAGCCTTCATACTTTTCTATATACCTGCTTAGTAGGGCTTTCGCCCCCCCCCCCAAGCGGTGTTCTTTTTTACACAAAGTCAGGTTATCGCTCCCACAATCCGGGTCCTCATTTTACCTACCTCGGAAGGATGGAAGGCTGAGTCAACCAAGCTATGTGTCTCTTCCAACCTTTGTCCACACATGGAGCGTTGAAACAAGTAGTTTTATTAAGGGAAAGCTGCAGTAGAGAAATATGGATGTATATTAAGTTCCCCTAGCTAGCCAGCCTACTGGCCAACTCAGTCCTTGATTTACAATAATATATTTATTATGTAACCATTTGACATGACAATGGCATTGAATTAATGATGGTTCTGACTCCCTCCCTCCCTCCTGTCCTCCCTCCTTTCCTTCCTTGTCCCAAATTAGGGATACTCCAGAGAATCGGAATGAAAACCACTCTAGTCACTGTGCTAACATTACAAATGATCAATCAAGCAAGAAGACCTTTGGAAATCATTGAGGTCAAATTAATGCGAAATTAAGAATTGCTTCAGAAAAGTACTTCAGTCCTTTTCGATGAAACACACAGAAATGTGAATGGGAACTTTCTCTAGGATATGAAGATACCAAAAATAATCAATCTGCCAAGGAGGAAATCTGTATCTCATGGTTGAAATGAGGAGTCCTTGGTGCTCTCTGAGCTTGATTGTTTTGTTGCAGACATTTCATTACCCAAACTAGGGAACATCATCAGTGCACCAACCAACCTCAAGGGGCACCAAGGGCCCTTCAATCCAACTTCTGCCTGCTGTATCAAATTAAATCTGAGTCAACCAGTATGAATTCAGAGGCAGGGAACCTTTTTCGGTCCAAGACCTGTTGTGATGGAATAATGACAGGTGTCAATGTAGATTGTGTGCAAAAAGTTTCAGGTTGAACAATTGGTCTTTGAAACAAGGGGCCAGAATGAACAGAAGCTGAGAAAATGCATGGGCAAAATATATTTTTCTAGCATTATATTTATCTTTTTATGGTGTGCCAGAGGCTAGAAAAAAGGATAAAGGTAACTTAAAGAAAATTAATTAACGGTCTGTTTACTACTGTGTTTTCCTCAAAATAAGGCCTACCATAAAAATAAGCCATAGCATGATTTTTCATGGTGCTCGCAACTTAAGCCCTATCTGCAAAGTAAGCCCTACTTTGCAGCAGCATCAGTGGAGAGTAGGGAAGGGGCATGGCCAGAACAGGTGGTGGTGACCACACCTGCAGGGGCCAACAATGTTCAGAAGCACCTTTAGCCCGCGTAGCCCAGTCCCTCTAAGCAGCAAAAAGAGGCAGAGTTGTGGGATGAATCACGCGATCTGTCCCACCATCTGTCTATGGATGCAGAGTGTGCAGTAGAACTGGAGGATGAGGTTGGATAGTGAGGTTGAGAGCCCAGGGATCGCAGCAAGGCACTAACTTTGCACCACCACTTGTCTTGCCCAATGGCAATGACACCAGCAAAAACAAGGTTTGGAGGAGGCATGCAATCCAATCTGGTGGACACAGTGCGCAGCCGCTTGCCTACTCTGCCCTTTTGATTGCCTGCAGTTCTGATGGGGCAGGCAGCTGCATGGTGTGTCCAGTGGGCTGGATCACATGTCTCCACCAACCCTGCACCTCAAAGGCTTCGAAGGGGTGTGTGTGTGTTTGGCGGTGCTGAAGTGAGCCATGCGATTGGCCCCTTGCCTTCGCTGCCCCCGCAACCTCTGCCTCTTCCTTCTCTCTGCCAACAGAAGTTGGAGAGGAAAAGGCAGTTGCTTCGCCAAAGGTTTCTCCGGATTTCATCCCAAATCAGCCGCCCTCACTGGAAACATGGAAACTGGTCTCGGGGACACTGGGAAGGCCGCGTGGAAGTCAGGGAAGCATGGCAGGGCTATGAGCTGTGGGGAAGGGAGTAGGGGAGGCAGGCTGGCATGGTGAGGGCAGGCAGGGGCAGCTAGGTAGGCCACAACTCGCAGGCTTACCTGGCAGGCGCAGTACTTCGGGCAGGCAAGCTGCAAGCGAGGGCCCACACAGTATAAGTGAGGAGTGACTGGGTGGAGGGGGGCGGGGCGAGCGAGTGTACCGGTTCGGGGGCGTGGCCAGCCAGCAATTACTAACAGTTCTCCGAACCAGCCCAAAGTACCACTACCGGTCCTTGCAAACCGGGAGGAACCGGTAGCAACCTACCACTGATTTGGACCCTTTGGAGATTTCCTCCAATCTCTGCCCAGCCTTGAGGGTGGCTCTTCCTGAGGGAAGCGAGTTTAAATCCTCCAGAGATTTTTCTCCATCCCCACAGACGGTTCCTAGACAAGAAAGAGAGTAAGAGGGAGAAATTGCTGCCTCTGGAGACCACGTAGCTTTTTTTGGGCAGGAAGGAATTGTGAGGGGCTTTCCACACTACTCCCACGTCCATCATCCCTGTCCTGTCCGTTCTCCTCAGGCACGCTCCTGTTTCCCGCCCTTTCTAACAATCCTGGCACTTTGCCCCGAATCCACCAGGGGGAGCCCTCTGCTAAGAGAAGGTAGCGTCAGGCATTGGTCCCCTGGAGGGCGAACGTCACAGCTGCCTTTCCAGAGCTGACAGCGACGGGAGTAACATGACAAACGCTTGCCGCTCCAGGACGCCGAACTCGTTCTCCTTAACCCCTTGGGCTCCGCAGAAGGCGGAGAGCTGCGGGAGAGTCTGACAGGTCCCCTGGTGAGGCTCTTCCCTGGTCCCATGATCCCCAGCCGCCCTCTCCATGCAGGGAGAAGCGGGGATGCCGGGAAGGCAGAGGTATCCGGGGCACCCTTCCCTTACCCGGGAAAGAGCCCAAGGGAGGGGAGAGAACGGTCGGCCTTTCGGAGGCTCAGCACGAAAGGAGAAAAGCCGGGCGAGGAGAAGGCAGGATTCGCACCAGGCTCCCCGAGGGCCCCATCCTGTCTCCGGAGTAGTAGACAAGCGGGGACGGCCTCTCCAGCTGCCTCTTTCCCGGCCCTGGTTGGGGGGACCTCGGCCCTGCGCTGGGATGATCCACTTGGGACTCCTGGAAGGCTGGGGGAACGTTGTTCAGTGGTGAAATTCTCCACTTTGTAATTCTTGGCGTTTATTTTTCCTTCAATCTCAGATACAGAAACTCGAAGCGAAGCAAAAGTTTCTCTTAGGGGGAAAAAAAACGAGCGGAATCCCTTGCAGGGATCAGTCCTGCAGCACCAGAAATGGTCCCGTGAAGGAAAAGGCATCTGGAGACCCTCAGAGTCCTTGGAGCCATTTGCAGTTGCTCTGCAGGACAGAGAAAGAATGGAGACACAACCTTTTGGAAAGGAGGGAAGCGTAAAAGGCCCTTCAGCTGCTCAGCCTGGGAAGGGGGGGAAGCTCTGGAGAAGGACTGGGCAGGAGATCCTGGAGGAGGAAACCATCCTCCCTTCGGAAGTTCAGCCCTGGAACTTCATCCAATACCAGGAGGCTGAGGGTCCCCGAGGACTTTGCAGACGACTCCATGACTTTTGTAGGCAATGGCTGAGACCAGAAAAGCACACCAAAGCCCAGATGCTGGACCTGGTGCTTCTGGAGCAGCTCCTGGCTCTTCTGCCTCCAGAGATGGAGAGCTGGGTGCGGGAGTGTGGAGCAGAGACCAGCTCCCAGGCGGTGGCCCTGGCTGAAGGTTTCCTTCTGAGCCAGGTGAAGGAGAAGAAAGAGCAGGTCGAGTTGCAGGTGAGACACTTTAATCTAGGGACCCCAGAAGGGAATAAAGAATGTGTTCGAATATTTCACCGCACCTTCCCAAACTTCTCTGACACTCATAATATCTGGAGATGTCCCACAATTCTTGTAGGACATTGTTCCATGGTTTTCTCACTCAACCTCACTGATGGATGTAGGGTGCTTTGAGATTGTGTTCCAAATGTAAGATTTCATTTTACTTCATGTGATGTACATTAATTCTACTTATTTTTCCTTCCTCCTATTTAAAGCACTGCAGAGATCCTGAGCGAAAGACAAACCCATCAAATCCCCTCCAGGAGCTATTTTTCAGGAGGATCCCTTGGGAAGATCAAAGTCAGGACACTTCAGCAGGTAATAGAAGCTCTTCTGATTTCCCAGAGACTTCCCATCTGTCTTACCTTCTTCTCTTCTGTAGTATACCTCCTCTTATTTTCTTGAATATGCATTTTGAAATTATTTATTCCTTACAGAGAAACAACAAATGAAGTTTTCTGTATTTTACGATGGAGCTCAAACTGTGATTGAACTTCCAAATCAAGTAAGAAAGAGAAAAATTATTAGATTTCTATTCTCCTTTCCTTCAGGAAGTGAAGCGGGTGTGCAGAGTTCTCTCCTTCTATTTCCCTCCCTTGTTTAGACTGGGTAATTTTTGTGTTCCTGTGCGACATGGACAGCATAATAGCAGGTTCAAGTTGCTTTCAACCAGCATAGCTTCCTCTGTAGACTCTTACTGGGGCACAATGGTTTGTCATTTCTGTCTTCAGATTCTGTTTAGGAAATGTTTTTTAAAGACCACTGGTTAACTAGTTCTGCTAGGCACTCTTCCAACTATGAATTCACAAGAAGTAATTTTTAACAAGTCCTTCAACTAATAGGAATAAATGTATCACTGTAGTAGTGACTGCTAGAGACCCATTCTTTTTGTCCAGTGTTGCACATCCACAACTTCTGGAAGCAACTCATTCTACTGATTAATTGTTCTCACTTTCAGGAAATTTCTCTTTAGTTGTAGATTAGTTCTCTCCTTGATTAGTTTCCATCCATTGCTTCTTGTCCCACCTTCAGGTGCTTTGGAGAATAGTTGGCCTCCTCTTCTTTGTGGCAGCCCCTTAGATATTGCAACACTGCTATCATGTCATTCCTTGTCCTTTTTTTCATTAAACTAGACATACCCAATTCCAGCAACCATTCTGTATATGTTTTAGCCTCCAGGACCCGAATCATTTTGGTTGCTCTTTCTAGAGTCTCAAGATCTTTTTTACATCATAGCAACCAATATTGGATGCAATATTCCCTGTGTGGTCTTACCAAGGCATTATAAAGCAATACTAACACTTCATGTGATTGTAATTCTATCCTTCTCTTTAAGCAGCCTATGATCGAGTTAGGGTTTTTTTGGCAACTGTAGCATAGTGTTGACTCATGTTTAAGTGATTGTCAACTAGGACTCCAAGATCTCTGTTGCATTTTACTGTTGAGCCAGGTATCACCTATTCTATCCCTGTGCGTTTAGTTTTTATTTACTAAATGTAGCACCTTCTATTTCTCACCATTGATTTTCATTTTGTTAGATGGTCGATACTTCTATATCTCGAGCTAAAGTTCTGGAGTGTTGGTATTCCTGTTAATTTAATCTTGTCTTCAAATTTGAGGAATTCCCCTTCTATCCTCTTGTCTAAATCATTGATTAAGATGAACAGATACTGCAAATCCTCCTGTACTGTTCTTTTTTCCGTGTTCAGGAGAGTCTTGTGTCCTTCGAGGAGGTGGCTGTGTATTTCTCTGAGGAGGAATGGTCTCAACTGGATCCTGACCAAAAAGCCCTGCATTCGGATGTCATGCTTGAAAACCATAGGAATCTTGTCTCTCTGGGTAAGTTTTCTAGTCCCCAATCAGAGAGCTCAAGAAGACAGATTATCATTAGTTTTTTTATTAATAAATCACGAATCCGATATTTCCTGGGAGGGAGAAGGAAAGGTTCTGGCCTTCTGGTACTCCAAGGAAGGAATAAATCAATGTTTCTTTGCTTAGATTCTTTCTGTGCCATTTCTTATCTGTATTTTTCCATTTCTATTTGAACTTAGGGGGCTGAAAAGAATGGGGTGTGCTTTTTTTTTTAGTAAAGTTTTTTTTAAATTTATATATAAACATTCTGAATACAGTGTATTGTCCGGGCGTACAAAAGAAAAAAAGAAAAGAAATAATAACATATCTACTGATAGCAATAGTAATAGTAGAACAGAATGATTCTAACCATATTTTAAATTATGTTACCTTATTTGTAATCCTATTGATTATATTAGCATACTTACAGTTATAAACAATGTTTATGCTTAATTTATACAGAACAATGCTCTTTCTTCATCTAATTTCTATCTCTTATCTCTAACCACTGATAAAAACTATTCCAGGTTAAGTGGGGTGTGTTTTTATCTGTCCCCTGGAGGTCATGTGAGAGGAATGTATTGTCATTTGTCCTCTGAAACCTCCCAAAATTGTGTCAGAACAGAACTTTCATGGTCAGGCCATGGAAGAGCATTCTCCCAATTCAAGAACAAAGGACTCAGTGTATCCTAGGGTATAGGTAATCCTCGAGTTATGACAATTCACTTAACAACCATTTGAAGTTATGATTTCTTTCCCCCCCAATACTTTAGACCCAGTCCTAAAATTATGAATGTGCACCACTATGGCCATCCACACTTACAAATGACAGCAGAGGCACTGCAACATTCGCCCTACCTATTCTCCCACCCCACCCTGCCAAGACTTATCCTGTGACAATGTAGCAAGCCATCGGTTCCTTTGTCTACTTTGGTACATTTGCAGAAAACATAGGGCTAAAATAGTGAGAAATCTTGCACTACTGATCTCGTGTGATCTTGCACTATAGTACGTAAAGCCTCTGTTCTCTGCTGAGGGCTGTGCAAAATCTGGGGCAGAAGGCCTCTTCATTTTCAAAGACATTTACCGGGATCATCACCAGATGGATTCATAAGTGACTAACCAACTACACTCAACGTGTAGTATTCAATGGAACTGCATCTACATGGAGGGAAGTATGCAGTGGGGTAGCCCAAGGCTCTGTTTTAGGCCCAGTACTCTTCAACATTTTCATCAATGATTTGGACGAGGGGATAGATGTGGAATTCATCAAATTTGTGGATGACACCTACCTAGCAGGAATAGCCAACACTCTGGAAAATAGGGTTAAGATATGGAAGGATTTTGACAGACTTGAACATTGGGCACTATCTAACAAAATGAAATTCAGTGATGAAAAAAATATGGTTCTACTTTTAGACAAAAAAAACAAAACACACAGGTACAGTATATGGTACCTCGCTCAAAAGTAGTAAATGTGAGAGGGATCTTGGAGTCCTAGTGGACAACCATTTAAATATGAGCCAGCAGTGTGCAGCAGCAGCCAAAAAAGCCAACACAGTTCTAAGCTCCATAAAGAGAGGGATAGAATCAAGATCACGTGAAGTGTTAATACCACTTTATAATGCCTTGGTAAGGCCACACTTGGAATACTGCAACCAGTTTTGGTCACCACAATGTAAAAAAGGTGTTGAGACTCTAGAAAGAGCGCAGAGAAGAGCAACCAAGGTGATTAGAGGACTGGAGGCTAAAACATATAAAGAATGGTTGCGGGAACTGGTATGTCTAGTTTGATGAAAATAAGGACTAGGGGTGACATGATAGCAGTATTCCACTATTTCAGAGGCTGCCACAAACAAGAGGGAGTCAAGCTATTCTCCAAAGCACATGAGGGTAGGAGAAGTAGCAATGAGTAGAAACTAATCAAGGAGAGAAGAATCACCCAAAGATATGTCTGCACACATGGATTCTGCGGCTGGGCACTCTTTCTTTCATGTATGGTGCGGATGATTCGGTGTTTGTTTTGAATGTTTGAAGTTTTTATGAAGAGATTTTCCTGCCTAAGCATGGGTTTGGAATAGAAGACCTCCAAGGTCCCTTCCAACTCTGTTTCTGTTCTGTTCTGTTCTGTTCTGTTCTGTTCTGTTCTGTTCTGTTCTGTTCTGTTCTGTTCT
>WNWU01000111.1:807318-821880 GCA_012654045.1 Ptyas mucosa | reverse complement strand
CTTCCTTCCTTCCTTCCTTCCTTCCTTCCTTCCTTCCTTCCTTCCTTCTATCCATCTCAACCTGAAGGTTCCAAGTAATACATCCCCAAAAGTAAGAACTCTGAGGCAAGCATATTCCTCAAAGAACATGTTATTGGGATATGTCATATTGGCACAACTTGGTGGAAAACTGGCTCTGGGTTCCCGCTGGTTTTCCACCCAATTAAAAATAAAATTTTGTCATTTCCCCCAAAGTCTATAGTCACATGATCTAATCAGCATATAGTCCTGTCAGGGAGTTGATTGATCCCATCCTGGCTCTGGGATAATCGCACCCCGGTTTAGAGGTTTGGACCGAGGCTTCTCCTTGAAAGTATACATTAAGAAAATAAAACCCGAAGAAGTATTTCTAAGAAAACTCATTTTATTGTAAAAGTAAAAATAAAGATAACTCTTATTAGCTAATTGGCTACATCTTTGGCAGCGTTCCTGCCGGACCTCTTGGCAGAGAGAACAAAGGAGTAAGAAGCCTAGAAAAAGAATGTAGAGGATGCGCAGTAGTTAGTTACTGATAACAAAACTTGGCAAAACTACATTAAGTCTATTAGTCCAAAAATGAGAGCTCAGCTGGGAAAACAAGAACGCAGTGACAAGTCCAATTGCTGGGCATCTTCAGTCTTCTCTGCTCAAACTCCCACAGACTCCCCTAACCTCCCCTTCTTTCCTTGTCCCAAATTAGGGATACTCCAGAGAATCAGAATCAAAATCACTTCAGTGTGCTAAGGTTGGCAGCTCGGCGGTTCAGATCCCTAGTATAGGTCTCCTGCGTGAGCAGAGTTGGATTAGATGACCTCCAAGGTCCCTTCCAATTCTGTTACTGTCACCTCTCGGGAGGCATTGTACAAATGTAAAAGCCTCTCCTTCCAAAACAGCAGCAGCGCCTAACTCAAACAGCGCCGCAAGTCCGGATGCACTTTGTGTTTGTTGCCCCCTTTCTGGGAAGTGTTTCAGTACCAGGTCAAATTGGGTGTTATTCAGATCACACCCCAGACAATAGCAGCTGCGCCTTCTCCCTAAACATGTCAGGATGTGATCTCAATAAGACACAACTTGACCTGCTATTGAAACACTTCCTGACTCTAACCCTAACCCAAGAGAATAAATATACAATTCGCAAAAAAGGTGAAGTATCTAAGGATTTATTTATAACATATTAGATGAACAGGGGGGATAAAATTGAGTCTGCACCTAAAAGAACAAGGGTTAGAATTAGAGTGGTGGTCATATTTACAAATTCGGTCAAGTTATATGAAAGATATGAAAACATGGGGCATCAACAGAAAGTAAATGATATTAGATAAACTTTTATTGGGGACAGAGGAGAAAATGATTAAAGCAATGTATAAATTTTTATTAGAATGTAAAATGGAGGAAGAGTTGTTATAGAGATGGTGGTGGTATGGGCAAAGAACTTTGGGTTCAATGTTTAATTGGTAAAGTGGGAAAAATTGTGGGAAAGAAACTTTGGCCACATCGTACAAAGAGAACATATATAAAATGTTTTATAGGTGGCACCTTCCATCAGCTAGGCTAGCCAAAATATACAAATATTTATCACCTAAATGCTGGAAATGTGACCAAATACCGGGTACCTATTGCCACTTATGGTGGATGTGTAGAAAAGCAAAAGAATATTGGCAAAGGATCCAAATGTGATTAGAAAAAATGATTGGACAGAAAGTGGAACTCAAACCAGAACTATTTCTATTAGGAATGATAAAAGAAGGCTTAAGTAAAGGGTTAACATATTTAATACTGCGTATCATAACAGCAGCAAGAATAGTTTATGCCCAACAATGGAAGAGTGAAAACATACCTAAAGAATGGGAAATAATAAAGAAAATACTTGACTGTGCAGAATGTGGTAGACTGACACTAGAACTGAAAAATAAAGGAGAGACAGAATACTATGGGATTTGGAATAAATTTTATCAATGGTTAGATTTAAGGAACGGAAGTCGGAACATATAAGAACAAGGATGTATGGATCGAAACAAGATACAACATATGTAATATAGTATGTATTTGTAAGCATGTAAAAGAGGTTAAATATGTGTATAGAACTAGTAATAATGTATATTGAAGATATAAGAAACTTATGCTACATTTTGTATGGCGGAGATATCACCAAGACGAGTTCACCATGTCCAAATTTGTTCTATTTTTTTAATTAAAAAAAAGAAAAGAAACACTTCCTGACTCTGTGTGCTTGCTGCAGTTGCCTGAAATGTGCTTGCAGTGGCTGCTGTATACGGAGTGGCCGGTCCTGTGTCTCTCCCTGCTGCCAGTGCCACCTGCAGCAGTCCCAGTTGCTGCAAGCGAGCAGCGAGCATCTCAAAAGTGAAAAGCGGGACTCACCTGCCGCCCCTTACACTGCAGAAGGTGGCAAAATGTAGAGAACAGCCACCCTCCTTTTGGGAAAGAGCCAGGCAGCATTTCAATAGCAGGTCAAGCCGGGCCTTATTCAGATCACATCCTGGCATGTTTTGGAAGGGGGAAGGTGCAGCTGCTATTGCCCATGCTGGGTTTTGCACGGTGGCAGCAAGATACTGCAGGATTCATGTTTATCTCCCTCCCAAAACATACAGACAACGGGCAAGTCCTGGTTTTTGCTTTTGACCACAATATTTGCAGCCACGGGCACGAGCGACTCTTGGGGGCTCTTCGACCTCCTGACAGCACTGCTCTCACCCACCCAGCTGGGTGGCTCCTGCTTGGGGAGGGGGGAGGGGGGGCAGAGTTCTCAACAACGACAAGACACAAGCTGTGCTTCCCAGGGAGCCTCCTGGTCCTCCTCTTCTGACCGCCCGGCTGTTTCTGACAGGATTTGGAGCCTTTTGAGACGGTTCCTGGACAGGAGGGAGAGGAAGATGGAGAAATTATATTCATAATCCTAATCATAAATTTATTTCTCAAGCATATATAAGATAACAGGTCAAAGTATAAACATAAGTTTGAATACGTAAAGTAAGGTGACCAGACATCCCGCTTTTCAACAATTTGTCCCGTGTCCCGGGACGTTTTTAAAAAGTCCCGATTTTTGGAAAGAATGCACGACAAGCTAGGGAATGGTGGGAGAACGGGTTTGCTTACCCCGCCCACTCCCAATCTATTGCTGCTTCCTGAGTCCCAGCTGATGGCTAGAGGGAAAAAAAAACTTTAAATTCTTGCCGCCGGGCTAAAGAACCGCCCTACAATTGATCAGTGTTAAAAGAAAACAAATGAATAGACGGGTGCCTGCAGAAGTAGAAAAAAACAGCCCCTTTCAGCTTCAGCATAGGTTAATTACCATAAGTTGATTAGATCGGCCTCCCGACTCTCAGCTGATTTGCTCTCAGCTGTTTTGGGCAGGGGTCTTTTGCTAGCTGCAAAGAGCGCTGCTGGAGCAGATTTTTTTTTTCTCCTTGTGCAATTCAAGCTGAAAACGAAAACGAAAGTAAAGCAGGTTGTTGGCTTTGCTGTTGGAAAGGCAGATTTCTTTTCTTTTTCCTCATCAAAAAAGGTAGGTGCAAACAATGGGAAATTTATGGCAAATGGCAAAAGAGGAGAGTTCAAGATTTTAAAACACAAAAGAAAAAAAAGTTCTATTTAACTAGGGAATTGTAATAATTGAGATACTATTAATTGTATATTGTGTTGAAAGCAGAAATGGTTAAGTTGTGGTTTGGAGGAATATATGGGGGAAATTATTTGGTTTATTATTATTGGTAAATATAATTAATTGATTTGTAAGAAATTGGATTGCATGGAAATAATTGGAATATTCATGTTCATATTGATTAATATACAAAAAAGATAGTTATATAACTAATTGGTTTATATTAAAATGTTGAATTTGTATTAAACAACTGTAATATTACATAATTAACCAATGTGAGGATGGATATAAAAATAGATGACAATGCGAAGGGATATAATATAGAATAGAAGGGAAAAATTGAATTTGATTAAGATTAGAGATGAGGATGAAGGGTAATATTCTTTTTTAAAAAAAAATAGATGAGGAATAAATATGGCAAAAAGGAAATATAGAAATTGTAAATTTAATTGAAATGACTAAACACTGTTTAAATTTGTGAACCGGCCAAATACTCTGTTCAAAGAAAATACATTGTATGTTTCTTGTGTGTTTCTAATTATTGCTATTCATTCATATTTGTTCTCTTTTATTCTTTAAAGTTTAACCATTCATTCTTTATCTTAATATCTTTATATTTGGTTGGTTTTCTTCCCTTTCATCTTTTTTATTGTACAGCAATCTTTCTCCTCAAACCTACCACCTCTCTCTTTTCTACTCAGAGGGCTGAAAAAGTTATTTTTGACTGGTCCTCGCACTTTTGACCAGTCCTCGAACTTACCACTGTCCTCACATTTTACCATGGTGAAGAGAAGCAGTTATGAAATGAGTGACACGGTTGTTAAGAATGCTACAATGGGCATAAATGATGACCAGTCATAAGTGCAAAGACCGGTCAAAAGTGCGAGGACCTGTCAGAAATCACTTTTTTCAGGCCTTTGGGTAGTCCTTTTGTGCACATGGACTACTCAAAGGGCTGAAAAAGTTATTTTTGACTGGTCCTCGCACTTTTGAGCAGTCCTTGAACTTACGACTGTCCTCACATTTTACTTTTTTGCCCTATCTTATCACCATGGTGAAGAGTAGCAGTTGTGAAATGAGTGACATGGTTGTTAAGAATGCTGCACGGGCATAAATGTGAGGATGGTCATAAGTGTGAGGACCAGTCAAAAGTGTGAGGACCTGTCAGAAATGACTTTTTTCAGCCCTCTGAGTAGTCCCTATAGAATAAAATAATACTATACATAATTTTTTTTAATTCATTATATTTGTAAATTGTACTTATGTTGAAATTTTAAAAAATATATTACAATACTATTTTTGCGTTCTATGAAAATTTTTGTTGCTCCATATAGACCAAATTTTTAATCCCCCCTCCTCCCCCGCCCGCCCCGTCAATGGTGTCCCTCTTTACCAATGTTAAAATCTGGTCACCTTAACATAAAGAGTATGTAAAAAGGAAAATAGGGATGGTAGGTACGCTGGTGCACTTATGCACGTCCCTTACAGACCTCTTAGGAAAAAGCTTTTCCTGGGCAGGGAGGCATTGAGAGGGGCCTTTCCTCCTACTCCCATGCCCATCATCCCTGCCCTTCCCTCAGATGTACCCCATCTTTCCCGTCCTTTTCAGGGAATCTTGTAAATTTACGCAACATCCACCAGGGAGCGCCCTCTGCTAAGAGAAGGGAACTCCAGGCGCTTCCCCATTGGGCCACTGGAGGCGAAAGTCACGGCTGCCTTTGATGAGGAGGCAGGGAAGGAAGTGACATCATAGAGCTTTGCTTCTCTAGGATGCCGCACTCGCTCTCCTTAACCCCCCGGGGCTCCGCAGACTGCGGGAGAGCGGGAGATCCAGACGTGTCGCAGGTGAGGCGGAGGCTCCTCCCGGGGAAAGGGAGGCGGAGGAAGGAGAGACCCGCGCCTGTCCCTCCTCCGGCTTCAACCCCGGGTCCCATGCTCCCCAGCCGTCCTCTCCATGCAGGGGGAGGCAGAAGAAGAGGAGGATGTCCGGAAGGCTGCGGAGATGGGCGAGGGTCCCTTCCCTTACCCTTGTCCGGGGAAGAGCCCGAGTGGGGGGAGAGGAGGATCGACCTTGCGGAGGCCCCGCAGGAGAGGAAGAGAAGCGGGGCGGCCTCTCCAGCTGCTTCCTTCCCGGCCCTACTCGGGGGACCTCGGTCCTCTGCTGGGATGACCCGCTTGGGGCTCCTGACAGGTTGGGGGAATGTTGTTCAGTGGTGAAATTCTCCACTTTGTAATTCTTGACGTTGATTTTTCTTTCTTTTTTTTTTCTTGGGGGGAAAAGAAGAGCAGAATCCCTTGCAGGGATCAGTCCTGCAGCACCAGAAATGGTCCCGTGAAGGAAAAGGCATCTGGAGACCCACCAGAGTCCTTGGAGCCATTTGCAGTTGCTCTGCAGGACAGAGAAAGGATGGAGACACAACCTTTTGGAAAGGAGGGAAGCGGAAAAGGCCCTTCAGCTATTCAGCCTGGGAAAGGGGGAAAGCTCTGGAGAAGGACTGGGCAGAAGATCCTGGAGAAGGAAACCATCTTCCCTTCAGATGTTCAGCCCTGGAATTTCATCCAATACCAGGAGGCTGAGGGTCCCCGAGGACTTTGCAACCAACTCCATGGCTTTTGTAGGCGATGGCTGAGACCAGAAAAGCACACCAAAGCCCAGATGCTGGACCTGGTGGTTCTGGAACAGCTCCTGTTCCTTCTGCCCCCAGAGATGGAGGGCTGGGTGCGGGAGTGTGGAGCAGAGACCAGCTCTCAGGCGGTGTCCCTGGTTGAAGGCTTCCTCCTGAGCCAGGTGGCGGAGCAGAAGGAGCAGGTCAAGTTGCAGGTGAGACACCTTAATCTAGGCAGCTCAAAAGGGAATAAAGAATGTGTTTGAATACTTCACCCAAACTTCTCTGACATTCATAATGTTCCGAATATAAGATTTCACTTTATGTTGTGTGATGTACATTAATTGTGTATCTTTTTTCCTTCCTCCTATTTGAAGGGCTGTACTGTGGAGATCAAAGATCCTGAGGGAAAGAAGAATCCATCAAATCCCCCTCAGGACCTATTTTGCAGGAGGATCCCTTGGGAAGATCAAAGTCAGGACATGTCAGGAGGTAATCCAAGATCCTCCGATTACCCAGAGAGATCCCATCTGTCTTACCTTCTTCTCTTTTGTAGTATACCTCCTCTTATTTTGTTAAATATGCATTTTGAAATTATTTTATCATTACAGAGAAACAAAGAATGAAGTTTTCTGCTTTTTACGATGGAGCTCAAACTATGATTGAACCTCCAAATCAAGTAAGAAAGGAAAAAAAATATTAGATTTGTATTTTCCTTTCCTTCAGGAAGTGAAGCGGGTGTGCAGAGTTCACTCTCCTTCTATTTCCCTGCCTTGTTTAGACTGGGTTATTTTTGTGTTCCTGGGCAACATGGACAGCATAATAGCAGGTTGAAGTTGCTGTCAGCCAGCATAACTTCCTCTGTAGACTATTACTGGGACACAATGGTTTATCATTTGTACCCTCAGATTCTGTTTAGGAAATATTTTTTTAAAGACCACAGGTGGAATAAATCAGTGGTGGGTTCTAACCGGTGTTACCACCAGTTTGCTTCACGCACACACTTATTCTATTCCAATATTGTTTTACTTTGGGGTACATCCACCACATGTGGTAATACGTTCCCTCATTTTGTTTATATTTCCAATAAGTTGATGAGGCCAACTTATTGGCTTCGTGGTGGATTTCCATCAGTACGCTGATGATACTCAGCTGTACATTTCCACCCCGGGCCACCCCAATGATGCCCTTGAAGTGATGACCCGGTGCCTGGAAGCCATACGGATCTGGATGGGGAGGAACAAGCTCAGACTCAACCCCTCCAAGACCGAATGGCTGTGGTTTCCAGCGTCCCGTCATAGTCAGTTGACTCCATCACTGACTATCAGGGGTGAGATCTTGACCCCCTCAGAGAGGGCTCGCAACTTGGGTGTCCTTCTGGACTCGCAGCTATCCTTAGAAGACCATCTGACGGCTGTGGCCAGGGGGGCTTTTTATCAGGTTTAGTTTTAGTTTTAATTGATTTATATAAAACTATACGCAACTGGTAAATCAGGTTCGCCTGATTTACCAGTTGTGTCCCTTTCTGGACCGGGATTCCCTACGCACAATCACTTACACTCTTGTCACCTCCTGTCTGGACTATTGTAATGCTCTCTACGTGGGGCTCCCCTTGAAAAGCACCCGGAGGCTCCAACTGGTCCAGAATGTGGCCACGCAGGTAATTACGGGAGCGACTCGATGCTCCCATGTAACACCGCTCCTGCGCGAGCTGCACTGGCTCCCGGTGGTCTTCCGGGTGCGATTCAAGGTGCTGGTTGCCACCTTTAAAGCGCTCCATGGGTTGGGACCTGGGTATTTACGACACCGCCTTCTGCCATCGATAGCCTCCCATCGACCGGTATGCTCCAACAGAGAGGGGCTCCTCCGGGTGCCGTTGGCTAGGCAATGTCGGCTGACGACCCCCAGGGGGAGAGCATTCTCGGTGAGGGCCCCTACCCTCTGGAATGAGCTGCCCCCGGAGATTCGTAGGATTCCCAACCTTCATACCTTTCGTCGTGCCCTAAAAACATTATTATTCCAACAAGCAGGGCTGGCCTAAATAATAATAACATTTTACTATTTTAATGGGTTGTTTTATTAGAGTTTTTTGGGCAATTTATTTGTTTTAAATTGCTTTTAATTTTTATATTGTCATGGTTTTATTTTTGGCTGTACACCGCCCTGAGTCCTTCGGGAGAAGGGCGGTATAGAAATTCAATAAAATAAAATAAAATAAAATAAATGAGGTATTGGGGAACATTTTAGCCAGTCTCGCTGGTGGAAGGTGCCACTTATAAAACATTTTATACATGTTTTCCTTGTAGGCTACAAATATTGTCAATTTATAGTTTTTGTTCCATAATTTCTCTGATTTCTCCAGTTCAATGTTATAACCAAAATTTTTGGCCCAGGTTATCATAGTTTCTTTGACTAACTCCTCCTCCATTTTATCATTGGCATCCTTCAGTCTCAAGAGACACTGGTGTCGTGCTCTGAAAAGAGGTCCTAAAACAGCATCTAGTGTGACTAAAAAGGCCAATTCGAGAGTGGCAATTCCTTCTATTCTGAGGACAAATACATTGTCCCCTGCCCAGCCCCCAGATTTCGCTGGTTCAGGGACTGCCTCTTTGCCTCAGCCTGCCGAACAAGTGTCTCTTTGAATTGGAGAAGACCATGCTGCATCTTTAGCCTCCAAGCTCAACGATCGGAGGTCAAGGTTTCCCAGTTGTTAATGTCCATTCCCAGGGCCTTTAGGTCCCTCTTGCAGATATCCTTATATCGCAGCTGTGGTCTCCCTCTGAGGCACTTTCCCTGCACTAATTCTCCATACAAGAGATCTTTCGATACCCGACCATCAGCCATTCTCACAACATGCCCGAGCCAGTATAGACGTCACTGTTTCAATAGTGTATACATGCTAGAAATTCCAGCACCTTCCAAGACTGCACTATTTGTAACTTTATCCTGCCAGGTGATGCCAAGAATATGTCGGAGACAGCGCATATGAAAGGTGTTCAACTTTCTCTCCTGCCGTACGTAAAGGGTCCAAGACTCACTGCAGTCCAAGAGTGTGCTCAGGACACAGGCTCTATAGACCTGGATCTTTGTATGTTCCATCAGCTTCTTATTAAGGCATACTCTCTTTGTAAGTCTGGGAAATGTGGTGGCCGCTTTACCAATACATTTATTCAACTCAGTATCTAAAGAGAGAGTGTCAGAGATAGTTGAGCTGAGGTACATAAAGTCATGGACGACCTCCAGTTCTTGTGCAGAGATTGTAATACAGGGAGGTGAATCCACATCCTGACCCATGACTTGTGTTTTTTTCAGGCTGATTGTCCATTTTATATCTCAATAAATAATTATAAATTTTCTTAATCAATTTGTCCTTTGTGCCTTATAGAATCTTGTCTAAGAACCTTTTGTGGTTCTTTTTGAAATCCATATTGTTCTAAATCCTTCCTGTATCTACATTGTATCCGCATATATGGCCACCAATCAATGTCTGTGCCCTGTTCTTTTAGTTCTTGTCTTGTTTTCAGTTCCCCCTGGCCATTTAGTAGATATTTATATCTTTTTATTTTATCAATATCCAATACCTTCGGGTAAATTAATGCCTCCATCATTGATAGCCAATCTGGAATTTTATTGTAATGGTTTTTTGTTATTCTTTGCCATGTTTGTAGCAGCGCATCTCTAATTAGATGTCTCTGGAAGTAGCTATGGAGTCTGTTTTTTCCATCCCATAAGAAGGCATGCTATCCTCTCTGTAAGTTGTGCCTTTCTAATGTCAAAGTCCTTTTATTTTTTAATTCAATTAATCCAAGTGAGTGTTGTTGCCTGGTAATATGTCTCCCAGCCTGGGAGCCCGAAGCCGCCTCTTTCTCTGTTGTCGGGTAATAGTTTTATTTTAATCCTAGGTTTTTTCCCTTGCCAAAAGTATTTCGCTATTAGTTTGTTTAAGTTTTTGAAGAAATTCTTCCCTAATTTTATTGGTGCTGCTTGGAAGAGGAACAATATTCGTGGTAAAATGTTCATTTGATCAAGGCTATCCTTCCTATGAGAGATAGTTGTAATTTTTTCCAGGTTTTCAAATTCCTTTTTATCTGTAATATTAGTTTGTTGTAATTATCCTCTTTGATTGACGAACATTTAGCTGATAGCGAAATTCCTAAATATTTTAATTTTTTAGTCGTTTGAATGCCCATTCTATCTTCCAGTTCACTTTCCTGTTTTTTAGTGAGGTTTTTCATTATTGCCTTTGTTTTGGATTTATTGATTTTAAGTCCTGCTGCACAAGCCTCCCGAGAGCCTCAAGAGGGAAAAAGCAAAGCAGCTGGCCACGGAACTGCCAGCTTCAGGGAAATGGCCCAACAAGTAGAAGTGCTGCGCACAGAAAGAGAAGGGCCAAATGGCCTGCAGAGATGAAGGCAAGCTCTGGTGGGGGCAGCAACATTCTGGGGAGGGGGCAGATGTCCCGGGGCTGCACATGCAGTGCCACCACCAACGCCTCTCTTGGCCTCAGCACAGCAGCTACGTCTCCCCCAAGGGCTGGCTGCTCACCCACTGGCCAGGCTGGGCCGGAAGTGGCATGTCTCCCATCAAGGGCTGGATGTGGGACTGGACCTTGAAAGGCAAGTTAGGTCCCTTCAATGCGGCCAGGTGCCCCTGACATGTTTGCTTGCTTGCCTTCCAAGTGGCCTTCCCAGTGGTCCCATGGCCAGCTTGCGAAGGCAGGCAAGCGCCCGTGTGGGCGGGGCTGGGGCCAACCAGGAGTTCACATGCACTTGCACCCTCTGTGCATGCGCAAAACCTGCGCATGCGCAGAGGCTCAAAAAAATTAGGTTACTTCCTGGTTAAAAACAGGAAGTTATGACTCTGGGCGGAGACTCAAGCTGCCATTGGTACCGGTTCTCCAAACCACCGGCCGTCATCACTACCGGATCGGCCGAACCGGTCCAAACTGGGAACATTTCACCCCTGATCTTTATCCAATTTATCCAATTGTAACAGCTTTGATTACCAGTCCTGTTATTTTCTGCTTCTAATCCATCCAGAAAGCCTGTAAATCCACCACGACACCAAGTCACCATTCAATCTACACAGTTATCTATTCCAATTCTTCCAGCAACAATTCTTTATAAGAGCAACATTTTGGTTGCTCTTCTCTGCACTCTTTCTAGAGTCTCAAGATCTTTTTTAAATCTGGCAAACAAAACTGGATGCAAAATTCCAAGTATGCAACCAATATTGGATGCCAAGTACTGCTTTACCAAGGCATTACAAAGTGGTACTAACACTTCATGTGGTCTTGATTCTAGCCCTCTCTTAACGCAGCGTATGATTGAGTTGGGGGTTTTTTTTTGGGCAACTGTAATACACTTCTGGATCATGTTTAAGTGATTGTCCACTAGGACTCCAAGATCCCCATTGCACTTTCTATTGTTGAGCCAGGTATCATCTATTCCATGCCTGTGCAGTTAGTTTTTCTTTCCTAAATAAAGAACCTTACATTTCTCATCATTAGTTTTTCTCATTTTGTTAGATGTGGCCCAATCTGTCGATCCTTCTATCTCTTTAGCTTATCTTCTGGAGTGTTCCTGTCAATTTAGTCTTGTCTTCAAATTTGAGGAATTCCCCTTCTATCCTCTTGTCTAAATCACTGATGAAGAGATATTGCGAATCTTCCTGTTCTGTTCTTTTTCCCGTGTTCAGGAGAGTCTTGTGTCCTTCGAGGAGGTGGCTGTGTATTTCTCTGAGGAGGAGTGGTCTCAGCTGGATTCTGACCAAAAAGCGCTGCATTCGGAAGTCATGCTTGAAAACCATAGGAACGTGGTCTTTCTGGGTAAGTTTTCTAATCCCCAGTCAGAGAGTTCAAGAAGACAGATTATAGTTAGTTTTTTATTAAAAAATCACTAATCCGATATTGTCTCCTGGGAGGGAGAAGGAAAGGATCTGGCCTTCTCGTACTCCAAGAAAGGAAAGAGTCAATAATTCTTTGCTTACATCAGAGGTCTTGAAAACAGGGGAGCAGTTCACGATCCCTCAGACTGTTGGGGGGGCCAGACTATAGTTTGAGTGGGTATGACCAGGTGGTCATGTGATTGGGTGGGCGTGGCCAATTTAGCAGTCCATTTTGCCTTTGTCTTTCCTAAACTGTACTTGCTCAAAGACATCTATTTATTTAATAAGACCCCCCTTTCTTGCCACTTGCCTAACTTCATTAGAACAGCAGCTTTAGGTTCCTTAAAATAGACCATTAACAAAAGAAGAAAAAAAACAGGATTTACTTCAAAATAACTCCTGATCATGTTTCAGATGACCGCACAATAAACCAGACTGAGAACTGCACCAATTAAGACTAACTAAAAGCCCACTCTAAAAGCCATTAGCATTTCTCTGAATGCACCATATATCTTCATGTAAATTAATTTGTGATGCATTTAACTCGTGAAATGACCTTTCATTACTACTTCCAGCAACATTAATCTGCATTTCTTACTTTTATTTAAAACACAGATTTCAAATTATACAAACCCCATTGAGATCATCTGTAGGCAGACAAACACAAACACTGATATGCTCTCTCTTGCACACACACACCCAATATGCTTTGAAAGGTAAATATTATATATAAAGGAAAAGTTAGGGACAGAATACTTTAGAACCACTGCCGAAACTATGAATGTTGCAGCACTAAAGCCGTCTACTCTTACAAATGACAGCAGAGACACTACAATGTACGCCCTACCTATTCCCACATTCCATCCTGCCGAGACTTTCCCTGCGATGATGTAGTGAGCCAGTGGTTCCTTTGCCGCCTTTGGTGCATTTGCAGAAAATATAGCACTAAAGTAGTGAGAAATCCATGAGATCAGTAGTGCAAAATCTCGCAGTACTGATCTCGTGTGATCTCGCACTATAGTACGTTAGGCCTCTGTTCTCTGCTAACTGAGGTCTGTACCGGATCTGACCGAAGAGCCCTTGCAAGCTGATGAGACTTTGGGGCAGTGAAATAGCCTTTCTTGAAGCCTTCCAACCTTTTCAGTCTTGGTGTGAAGAGCATTTACAAGCCAATGGAAGGCTTCAAGCTAAGGATTTTGCCCCAAAGTTTTAGTTCTTATACATTTCTGCTGTAATTAACCAACCCCAATAAAACTTAGGTTTTCTCGTAATTCTTCCTTGGATGTTTCCCCTAATTATTCCTTAACTCAAAATGGACTTTGAATGAAATTTGCATATATAGATAATTGTAAAGAAACATATTTGTTGACTTTCTACAGTTTGATCTTTTTCTCTAACCATGTTATCATTTTCATTTCTCTTTTCCTTTGAAGTTAATAATGGGCAGGAGAATCAAGATTCCTGTGAACTGTTCCAAGTGATCAATGCTAAAGATGGAACGGAGAACTTTGGAATTCGAATGGAATTCAAAAGCCATGAGAGAAGCCAGTCAAATAATTGGAATCAGGAAAGCTCATCTTCCACTGATGCCCAACAAGAGAAAATAAAGAAAAAATATATTGGGAAAAGTGTGAAGCTAATCAAAGATAAATTACATGTAAATGAACACCATTTAGCCCAAAACATAGGAGAACATGGTATAAGACACAACGAACAAAACTACAATGGGACATTCATTCATTCTCTTGGAAATAACTTTCTTACATCTAAAAAAGTGATTCACACAAAAACAGATCCTTATAAACATTTGGAATCTGGAAAACGTTTTAGAACGAGCGGGCAACTTACTTCCCATGAAGAGAATCACAATGGGGAGAAACGGTGTTCAAAACCACCTGTAGTAAATGCAGCCCAATCCCTCCAGGCAGCAGGAGAGAAACCCTATAAATACATGGAATGTGGGAAAACCTTTATTCATAGCAATGGACTTAGAAACCACAAAACGATCCACACAGGAGAAAAACCATATAAATGCATGGAGTGTGGAAAGACCTTTGCTCTGAGCAATAGACTTACTATGCACAGAAAGATCCACACAGGGGAGAAACCATATAAATGCACAGAATGTGGAAAGACCTTTCCTCGAAGAGGTCATCTTATTTCCCATAAGATGATCCACACAGGGGAGAAGCCATATAAATGCATGGAGTGTGGAAAGACCTTTTCTCATAGAGATAAACTTATTATGCATAAGATGATCCACACAGAGGAGAAGCCGTATAAATGCATGGAGTGTGGAAAGACCTTTGCTCAACGCAGTTATCTTGCTTCCCATAAAAAGGTCCATACAGGGGAGAAACCATATAAATGCATGGAATGTGGGAAAACCTTTCCTCGAAGAGGTAATCTTATTTCCCATAAGATGATCCACAC
>WNWU01000111.1:793228-807308 GCA_012654045.1 Ptyas mucosa | reverse complement strand
GAGTGTGGAAAGACCTTTCCTCGAAGAGGTAATCTTATTTCCCATAAAATGATCCACACAAGGGAGAAGCCATTTAAATGCATTGATTGTGGAAAGACCTTTGCTCAACTCAGTTATCTTGCTTCTCATAAAAAGATCCACTCTGAAGAGAAACCATTTAAATGCACGGAGTGTGGAAAGACGTTTACTAAGAGCAGTGAACTTAGTTGCCACAAAAAGATGCATACAGGGGAAAAGCTATATAAATGCAGGGAATGTGGAGAGAGCTATGCTCAGAATTGTCATCTTACTTCTCATAAAAGGATCCACACTCAGGAGAAAGTATATAGCAATAGCAATTCTACTTTAGACTTACATTTCAGTCCACAAAGCTTTATAGCAGCCTTTGAGCAGTTTACAAAGTCAGCATATTGTCCCCAGCAATCTGGGTGCTCATTTTACTGACCCAAGAAAGATTAAAGGTTGAATAAACCATGAGCCGGTCAGATCAAACTCCTGGCTGCGGGCAATTAGCTTATACTACTGCATTATTTTTTCCCCCGGAAAAGTTTTTTATTTTTATTTTTTATACACATAATTTAAATGTAGATTCTCTTATACATAATTGGTCATACATAGACATATTTTTCTTAAAGAAAGCATAAAAATAAGGCATTTTAATTCCTTTTGGGGTTGCTCTTCTACCCTTTCCCCTCATTTCACAACAAACCTTCTCCTTCCTCTTTCCTACTTCCCCTTCCTTTCCCCCACTCCTCCCCTCTTTTTCCCCTTTTTCCCCTTCTCTCCTACTCCTGTCCTGTCCTTTCTTCCTCTCCTTTCCCCTTTCTTCCATTCCTCTCTCTCACTCTCCTATTCTTACCCTCTATTCCTCTCTCCTTTCTTGTGGAATATATTCCCTGTTTGGTATCAGAGCAATAGTCTAATAATATATACTTTTCAATTTCTTTTCCATTTTACCCAATCTGTCACTTTTATCATAATTGTACATTTATACTTATAATCTTCTTTCTTTTCCCCCCTCCCAATCCCCTTTTCCATTTACTCTGGTGTCATCTGGGTTTCTATTTCTTTTTTGTCCTCTCCCTCTTTTAACTTTCTATTATCCAAATTATTTATCTATCATCTTTTCATATTTCTTTTCTAACCATACATAAAATCTTTCCCATGTCTTGAAATATACCGATTCCTCTATCTTTTATTCTTTAGAGTTAATCTATTCATTTCTGCACAGTCTAAAATCTTTTTTATTACTTCACCTTCTGATGGGACTTTTTCTGTCATCCAATTTTGCGCAAATACAATTCTTGCTGCTGTTATATGTATAATTAAATACACATCTTGCTGTATCTCTCTGGCAGAATACCCAATAAAATGCCCATGTTATCATTGTCTCTTTTACTTCTTCATCTTCTAATCTAATTTGCAACAAGTAATTATACAATCTTTTAATCATTTTTTCATCCTTTCCAATCATTATCTGATCCAACTCTGATTCCCCCAAATTAAAACCCTATTGTTTCAAATCTTTATCATTTCTTGATTGTATCTGCAGCCGTGTATACTAATCAGTCTCAATCCCTTGTTTTTCTAAATCTTGCTTCTGTTTTAGTTCTCCCTTCTCTGTTAGAATGTTCTTGTATCTTACAATATTGTCAATACTTGGATGTGTCAATGCTTCTATTGTTGAAAGCCACATTGGTATTCTCATATAATGCTTTTCTTTTCCTCTCTCCCCTACTGCTAACAAGCCATTCCTTACACAATGTCTCTGGAAGTATCCATGTAAGTTTGTTTAGTCCATTTCTGTTAAGATATTATTTTAATTTCTTCTTCCATTTCTTATTTATTTACTTGTTTTGTCAATCTAGTCGTTCTTATCTCCCTTTGTTTTTTAACTTCTTTCACTCTTGCTCCTTCTCTTATTGCTCTCTCTTCTTGTTCTCTCATTATCTCTCTTGGTTGTTCTTTCTTCTCCCTCTGTCGTCCATCCTCTTTTTCATCTCTCAATCTTTCTTCCTCTTGAAAATCTATGTGCTGTTTATAAAATAACTCTGCTTTCTCTGTTGCGTCTAATCTGTATGCTCTTGCCAATTCACCAATATTTCTTCTCGAATGAACCATGTAAAATTTATTCCTCTTTTTATCAAACATTTTGTGAGAAATTGATATTCTTTTCTCAGGTCTCTCACTCTTCTTGGAATTTGTTTCAGTGCCACTACTTCTCTCCCTTTGTGCTTTATCATCGTGTTTCTCATCAGTTCCAATATCTCTATTCTCAGTGTTTTCTTGGTAAATCTGATGTGAATTTCTCTAGGCAGATTATTTCTCATTGCATATCTTGTGTGCACTCGATCGTTGATCCCATTTAATATCCTTTCCTTGCTTTCTTCCATTGCTTCTGCTAATATCTCTGCAATTTTCTCTGCTAAATTTTCTCTTTTCTTCTTCAATATTTGGAATCTTAAATAATAATCAGCTTTATCCATTTCCAGAATTATAATTGTTTTTTCCTGATTTTTATCAGTAATTGTAAGTCTATAATCCTTTTCTTCCACTTTTTTCTCCGTTTTTTCTTCCACTTGCTGTAATTGTTCATTTTTCCCTATCATCTTTTTAACTTCTTTTAATTCTCCTATTTTTTCCATTCTCCCATCTACTTTGTCTAAACTTGTCTTTAGGTCTTCATATCTAGTCTGTAGCATATTTTTTAATTCTGTGTTGATTTTCTCTTGCTATGGTGTAGTTTCTGTTGTCTTTTGCTCTGTGGTACAAGGCTGTTGATATTGATGGTGATGATAGATGTTGTGTTGTTTTCTTCATCTTGTTTTTCCAAATCTTACTGCCCAATTTATAATCCAAGTAATCGACTTCTTCATATTCAAAGGATTTGGTTGGCTACTCTAGAGAAAAGAATTAGGAATGGCATGATAGCAGTGTTCCAGTACTTGAGGGGCTGCCACAAAGAGGAGGTCAATTTATTTTCCAAAGCCAGAATGAACAGAAGCTGAGAAAATGTGTGGGCAAAATATATTTTTCTAGCATTAGGATCTTATATTTATCTTTTTATGGTGTGCCAGCGGCTTAAAAAAAGGATAAAGGTAACTTAAAGACAATTAATTAATGGTGTGTTTACTACTGTGTTTTCCTCAAAATAAGTAACCTACCGCAAAAATAAGCCATAGCATGATTTTTTCATGGTGTTTGCAACTTAAGCCCTATCTGCAAAATAAGAGCGTCATCAGTGCGTCAGTTCAGAGCGTCATCAGTGGAGGGGGGAGGGGCAAGGCCAGCACAGGAGGCGGTGACCGCACCTGCAGGGGCCAACAGTGTTTAGAAGCACCTTTAGCCCATGTAGCGCAGTCCCTCCAAGCAGCAAATAGAGGCAGAGTTGTGGGTGTGAGGCATGCGATCTGTCCCACCATCTATCTTCACATGTGGAGTGTGCCTCACCTCCCGGCAATGACACCAGCAAAAGCACAGGTTTGGAGGAAGCATGCACTGGATGCAGTGCGGGACCACCTGCCTACTCTGTCCACTTTTGATTGCCTGCAGCTGTGATGGGGCAGGTGGCTGCATGGTGTGTCCAGCGGGCTGGATCACATGTCTCCACCAACCCTGCACCTCTGTCTTCATCTGTTGATGGTGCCGCTGCTGCAAGGTTAGTTGAGCAGTGGTGCCAAGCCATGGCCACTGTCCGCTTGACCCCCATCATCCAACCTGGTTCTCCAGCTTCACTGCACACACTCCACAAGCAAAGACAGATGGGACAGCGGCTGGGAACAATGGGGCTTTTCATTCCTCACCTCAGAAGCAAGGGGAAGGAGAAGGAAGGAAAGGAGAACAGTTTTGGTTTTGAGAACATGGCATGGAAGCAAGGGTCTGTTTCTTGCAGATTTGTCCCGACACTCCCATCCTCTTTGAACCTGGCTTCCCTCCTTGAAGGGAGATGGAGGGCTGAAGCAGAGGAGAAAGGGTGGAGGGGATGCTGTGCAGCTAAGGATGTCGGGCTCTCCTGGTTTTCCATGAGACCTCTGAGGAGACATGGTGTGCAAATGAAAAAGCCACTCATTCCAAGTCAACAGCAGCGCCTGGGCTCTGGTAGTGGGCCCATTTCATCCTTCCCCCGGGAGTGTCTTGGCACAGCATCCCGTTGATGGACCTTCCTCTTCCCTGCATTTCCCAGGGAGAGGGGAGGGGCAGGGACAAACTGAAAAGGCGCCTGGCCTCACAGTGCTATGTTTTGCTTCGCACGCTGTATCTCCTGAGATTCTTGGAGAGCCTAGTGAGCCCCATCATTAACTGCTGGATGGAGGGCTAGCCTGTGCTGAACCAGAGGAGAAAGAAGGGGTGAGAAGCTAAGGACAAGGGGCTCACCTGCCTCTCCTCAAGACCTCCGAAGACACAGTTGCTGCAAGCAAGCAAATAGGATGTCAAAAACGAAAAGTGGCACTCACCTGCTGCCCCTTGAACTGCAGAAGGCTGTGAAACATAGAGAACAGCCACTCTCCCTTTGGGAAAGAGCCAGGAGGCGTTTCAATAGCAGGTCAAGATGGGTCTTATTCAGATCACATTCTGGCATGTTTTGGAAGGGGGAAAACTCAGCTGCTATTGCCCATGCTGGGGTATAATAATAATAATAATAATAATAATAATAATAATAATAATAATTATTATTATTATTATTATTTAATTTGTATCCCGCCCTTCTCCCAGAAGGGACTCAGGGTGGTGGACAGCCAGAATTAAAATACATACAATAAGATATTAAATCGATCGGCCTCCCAATTTAAAACCCCAAGTCTATAAAATTCAAAATCCCAAGTTTGCACGGAGGCAGCAAGATATTGCAAGATTTATGTTTATCTCCCTTCCAAAACATATGGACGATGGGTGAATCCTTTTTTCACTTTTGACACACCACTCGCAGCCACTGGCACGACCGACTCTTGGGGGCTCTTCGTCCTCCTGACAACACTGTTCTTGGCCATCCAGCTGGGCGGCTCCTGCTTGACATGGGCCCAGAGTTCTCAACCACCACAAGACACAAGCTGTGTTTCCCAGAGATGCTCCTGGTCCTCCTTTTCTGACCGCCCGGCTGTTTCTGACAGGATTTGGAGCCTTTGAAGATCTCTTCCAATCTCTGCCCAGCTTTCAGAGTGGCTGTTCTTGAGGGAAGTGAATTCAAGTCCTCCAGAGAGATTTTTCTCCATCTACACAGATGGTTCCTGGACAGGAAGGAGAGGGAGAAAGTGCTGTATTTGGAAACCACAAAGCTTTTCTTGGGCAGGGAGGCATTGAGGGGGGCTTTTCCTCCTACTCCCATGCCCATCATCCCTGCCCTCCCCTCAAATGTGCTCCTCTTTCCCGCGCTTTTCAGGGGATCCCGTAAATTTACACAGAATCCACTAGGGGGCGCCTTCTGCCAAGAGAAGGGAACTCCAGGCGCTTCCCCATTGGGCCATTGGAGGACGAAAGTCATGGCTGCCTTTGTAAATGAGGTTGCGAAGGAAATGACATCACACACGCTTGCCGCTCTAGGACTCCGAAATCGCTCTCCTTAACCCCCGGGGCTCCGCAGGAGGGGGAGATGCTGCGGGAGAGTCGGGGGTGGAGGGAGATCCAGACATGTCCCGGGTGAGTTGGGGGCTCTTCCCGGGCAAAGGGAGGTGCAGGAGGGAAAGACTCGGGCAAGTCCCGCCTCCGGCTTCAACTCCGGGTCCCATGCTCCCCAGCCGCCCTCTCCGTGCAGTGGGAAGGGGGATGCCAGGCAGACGCCGGGGATCCCTTCCCGCCCCCTGTCTGGAGAAGAGCAGAGTGGGGGGAAGGGAGGGTCGGCCTTGCGGTGGCCCAGCAGGAGAGGAGAGAAGCCCGACGAGGAGGAGGCAGGATTCGCACCAGGCTCCCCGAGAGCCCCATCCTCCACAGCCTGGCCTGTCTCCGCAGGGGGAGAGAAGTGGGGCGGCCTCTCCAGCTGCCTCCTTCCGAGCCCTGCTATGAGGACTTCGGCCCTGCGCTGGGATGACCCACTTAGGGCTCCTGACAGGTTGGGGGAACGTTGTTCAGTGGTAAAATTCTCCACTTTGTAATTCTTGGCGTTTATTTTTCCTTCAATCTCAGATACAGAAACTCGAAGCCAGGCAAAAGTTTCTCTTGGGGGGGAAAAAAAGAGCGGAATCCCTTGGAGGGATGAGTCCTGCAGCACCAGCAATGGTCCCGTGAAGGAAAAGGCATCTGGAGACCCACCAGAGTCCTTGGAGCCATTTGCAGTTGCTCTGCAGGACAGAGAAAGGATGGAGACACGACCTTTTGGAAAGGAGGGAAGCGGAAAAGGCCCTTCAGCTATTCAGCCTGGGAAGGGGGGGAAGCTCTGGACAAGGACTGGGCTGGAGATCCTGGAGGAGGAAACCATCCTCCCTTCAGATGTTCAGCCTTGGAACTTCATCCAATACCGGGAGGCTGAGGGTCCCCGTGGACTTTGCAGTCGACTCCATATCTTTTGTAGGCGATGGCTGAGACCAGATAAGCACACCAAAGCCCAGATGCTGGACCTGGTGGTTCTAGAGCAGCTCCTGGCTCTCCTGCCCCCAGAGATGGAGACCTGGTTGCGGGAGTGTGGAGCAGAGACCAGCTCCCAGGCAGTGGCCCTGGCTGAAGGCTTCCTCCTGAGCCAGGCGGAGGAGCAGAAGGAGCAGGTCGAGTTGCAGGTAAGTGTTCAAAATAGAATAGAGAATCTGTTTGAATACTTTACTCGTCCTTCCTAAATTTCTCTGACATTCATACGTGGCGATGTCCCACCAATCTTGTAGCATTGTTCCATTGTTTTCTCACTCAACCATACAGATAGATATTGGGGGTTTTGAGGTTGTGTTCCGAATATGAATCCATTTTATGTCATGTGATGTACATTAATTCTGCTTCTTTTTTCCTTCCTCCTATTTGAAGGGCTGCACTATGGAGATCAGAGATCCTGAGAGAAAGAGAAATCCATCAAATCCCCCTCAGGAGCTATTTTTCAGGAGGATCCCTTGGGAAGATCAAAGTCAGGACATGTCAGGAGGTAATCAAATATCCTCCGATTTCCCAGAGAGATCCCATCTGTCTTACCTTCTTCTCTTCTGTAGTATACCTCCTCTTATTTTGTTAAATATGCATTTTGAAATTATTTATTCCTTATAGAGAAACAAAGAATGAAGTTTTCTGCTTTTTACGATGGAGCTCAAACAGTGGTTGAACCTCCAAATCAAGTAAGAAAAGGAAAAGTTATTAGAGTTCTATTGTTCTTTACAAAGAAATGGGGGTCAGAGTGTTCTCCCCTTCTATTTCCCCCCTTGTATCGACTGGATTATTTTTGTGTTCTGGTGTGGCTTGGACAACATAATAACAGGTTCAAGTTGCTGTCAGCCAGCTTAGCTTCCTCTGTAGACTCTTACTGGGACACAACGGTTTGTCAATCTATCCTCTGATTCTGTTTAGGAAATGTTTTTAAAGGCCACAGGTTAACTGGTAGGTACTCCTCCAACTATGAATTTACAAGAAGTAATTTTTTAACAAGTCCTTCAACTAATAGGAATAAATGTACCACTGTAGTAGTGACTGTTAGAGACCCATTCTTTTTGTCATTCTTTGAATTCTGCAAGGCTAATGAAAAATAACTAAATACTCACATTGCCACTTTACCATTTTTTTAAAAAGCCGTGTTCATAATCAGTTGTTTCAAAAGTTAGCAAATCATATTAAAAAATAAAGCAGAATTTTAAAATACAAAGAGAATGGCTACATAGAGCATTCATGGTACGTTGGGCTACAAAATAATTTCCAATCCTCTGATTTGTGCCTGGATTAGGAGATCAAACATTCCCACTTTGCGAAGGCTTAGAAATGGCCTTTGCAAAGAGTTTTCTCTTCTTTGTTTTCTCTCATTCAGCCAATGGCTCAAACTACTAGATCAATAAATGATAGACAGACTGATAGATCAGTTGATCCAGAAGTCGGATTACTTTACTGAAAGGCACTGAAAGTTCTGCAGAATCAATCAGCTTGATAAAAGTTGCCCCAAATATTTCTTCAGTCAAACAAATTTTGAGAATTGTCCATTTTCTCACCTAAATTTAGGACTTATGTGATGCACAGCCATTAATTTGATGCAAATCTTTGCTTTGGGAATTTGGGAACAATGGACCAGAATAACAGAATTGGTAGGGATTTTGGAGATCTTCTAGTCCAACCACCTTCTCAGACAGGAAGCCCTAGAACAGTGATGGCTAACCTTTTTGCCATCGGGTGCCAAAAGCGGGGGGAGTGCGGTGGGGTCACACGCATGTGTGCCTACATCTATAATTCTATGTGCCCCGCCCCCCCCATGCTTCTCCCATTTTTGGCACGTGATGGCACGGTGGGCCCAGTAGGCCCGTTTTTTGCTCTCCCCAGGCTCCAGAGCCTTTCTAGGAGCCTGGGGAGGGTAAAAACAGCCTCCCCCCCCCCGAGGCCTCCAGAGGCCAGAAACAGTGTGTTTTCTGACTTCTGGTGGGCCCGAAAATCCGCTGGCTGGCGCACGCATGTGTGCTGGAGCTGAGCTCGTGTGCCCACCGATATGGCTCCATGTGCCACCTGTGGCACCCGTGCCATAGGTTCGCCATCACGGCCCTAGAACATTTCAGATAAATGACTGTCCAATTTCTTCTTAAACACCTCCAGTATTGCAGCATCCACAACTTTTGGAAGCAATGACGGCCGTGGCCAGGGGGGCTTTTCATCAGGTTCGCCTGATTCGCCAGTTGCGTCCCTTTCTGGATCAGGACTCCTTATGCACAGTCACTCAGGCACGCGTCACTTCCTGCCTGGACTACTGCAATGCTCTCTACATGGGGCTCCCCTTGAGGTGCTCCCAGAGGCTCCAGCTGGTGCAGAATGTGGCCGCGCCAGGGATTATGGGAGCGAGGGGGCGCTCCCATGTGACACCTCTCCTAGGTGAGCTGCATTGGCTCCTGGTGGACTTCCGGGTGCGCTTCAAGGTGTTGGTTACCACCTTTAAAGCACTCCATGGTATCGGACCTGGGTATTTGCGGGACTGCCTTCTGCCGCCAACAGCCTCCCACCGGCCAGTACGCTCCCACAGAGAGGGACTCCTCAGGGTGCCGTCAGCCAGGCAGTGTCGGCTGGCGACCCCTAGGTGGAGGGCCTTCTCTGTGGCAGCACCTGCCCTCTGGAACGACCTGCCCCCGGAGATACGCAGGATAACAGATCTCCAGGCTTTTCGCCGTGCCCTAAAAACTTTTCTTTTCCAACAAGCAGGGCTGGCGTAACCCCCCCCCCCCCCGCTCTTTTGAGATATTAGATTTTAAAATTGTGCAACGGGTTTTAGTTGTGAAGTTTTTTAAATTTTCAGCCAAAGTTTATAATTCTTTTAAATTTTGTATTGAATGTTTTTTTATTTCTGGCTGTGCACCGCCCTGAGTCCAGTAGGAGAAGGGTGGTATATAAATTAAAACAAATAAAACAAATAAATAAATAAACTCATTCCACTGATTAATTGTTCTCACTGTCAGTAAATTTCTCTTTAGTTGTAGATTAGTTCTCTCCTTGATTAGTTTCCATCCATTGCTTCTTGTCCCGCCCTCAGGTGCTTTGGAGAATAAGTTGGCCTCCTCTTCTTTGTGGCAGCCTCTTAGATATTGGCAACATTGCTACCATGTCACCCCTAGTTCTTTTCATTAAACTAGACATACCCAATTCCAGCAACCGTTTTTTATATGTTTTAGCTGCCAGGACCCTAATCATTTTGGTTGCTCTTTCTAGAGTCTCAAGATCTTTTTTACATTGTAGTAACCAATATTGGATGCAGTATTCCAAGTGTGGTCTTACCAAGGCATTATAAACTGGTACTAACACTTCATGTGGTCTTGATTCTATCCCTCTCTTAATGCAGCCTATGATTTAGTTGGGGTTTTTTGGCAACTGTAGCATACTGCTGACTCATGTTTAAGTGATTGTCCACTAGGACTCCAAGATCCCTGTTGCACTTTCTACTGTTGAACCAGGTATCACCTATTCTATCTCTGTGCATTTAGTTTTTCTTTCCTAAATGTAGCACCTTCCATTTCTCACTGTTGATTTTCATTTTGTTAGATGGGGCCCAATCTCGCAATACTTCTACAGTATATCTTCTGGAGTGTTGGTATTCTTGTCAATTTAGTCTTGTCTTCAAATTTGAGAAATTCTCTTTCTATCCTCCTGTCTAAATAATTGATTAAGATGATCAGATATTGTGAATCCTCCTGTTCTGTTCTTTTTTCCATGTTCAGGGGAGTCTTGTGTCCTTTGAGGAGGTGACTGTGTATTTCTCTGAGGAGGAATGGTCTCAGCTGGATCTTGACCAAAAAGCGCTGCATTCGGAAGTCATGCTTGAAAATCATAGGAACGTGGTCTCTCTGGGTAAGTTTTCTAGTCCCCAATCAGAGAGTTCAAGAAGACAGATTATAGTTAGTTTGTTATTAAAAAATCACGAATCCAATATTATTTCATAGGAGGGAGAAGGAAAGGATCTGGCCTTCTCATACTCAAAGGAAGTAAAGAGTCAATGTCTCTTTGCTTAGATTCTTTCTGTGCCATTTCTTATCTGTATTTTTCCATTTCTATTTGAACTTAGGAGGCTGAAAAGAATGGGGCATGCTTTTTTTGTCAAGTTTTTTTTAAAATTTATATATAAACAATATTTTATAGAATGTATTGTGCAGGCATACATTTTACAACAGGAAAAAAAGAAAAGATAGTAACATATATACTGATAGCAATAGTAGTAGTACAACAGAATGATTCTAACCATATTTATAATTATTTTAGTTTATTTGTAATCCTATTGGTTGTATTAGCATACTTATTGTTATAAAAAACATTTATGCATAACAGTGCTCTTTCTTTATCTAATTTTTTTAAAAATTTGATTTATATGCCGCCCTTCTTCGGAGACTCAGAGCGGCTTACAATGTGTTAAGCCTTCATACTTCTGTTTATTTATACAAAGTCAGCTTATTGCCCCCACAATCTGGGTCCTCATTTTACCTACCTTAGAAAGGATGGAAGGCTGAGTCAACCTTGAGCCTGATGGGATTTGAACTTGTAGTAATTGCAGGCAGCAGATGTAAGTGGATGTTAATAACTGCCTTAGTCCACTGAGCCACCAGAGCTCTACCTCTTATCTCTAACCATTTATAAAAACCTATTCCATATTAAGTGGGGTGTGCTTTTATCTGTCTCCTGGAGGTCATGTGAGAGGAATGTGTGGTCATTTGTTCTCTGAAACCTCCCAAAATTGTGTCAGAACAGAACTTTCATGGTCAGGCCATGGAAGTGCATCCTCCCAATTCAAGAACAAAGGCCTCGTGCAGTGTCACTCAGTGTATCCTAGGGCAGTGATGGCTAACCTTTTTGCCATCGCGTGCCAAAAGCGGGGGGAGCGTGGTGGGGTCACACGCACGCGTGCTCACATCCATAATTATATGCGCCCCCCTGTGCTCCCCCCGCTTTTGGAACGTGATGGCACTGTGGCCCGGTAGGCCCATTTTTTGCTCTCCCCAGGCTCCAGAGCCTTTCTAGGAGCCTGGGGAGAGCAAAAACGACCTCCCCCCACCCAGAGGCCTTCCGGAGGCTGGAAACAGTGGGTTTCCTGACTTCTGGTGGGCCCAGAAGGCCCGGAAATCAGCTGGCTGGCGCATGCATGCGTGCTGGAGCTGAGCTCGCGTGCCCACTGATATGGCTCCGCGTGCCACCTGTGGCACCCGTGCCATAGGTTCGCCATCACGGTCCTAGGGTATAGGTCAGTGATGGCTAACCTTTTTCCCATCAGGTGCCAAAAGTGGGGGGAGCACGGGGGGGTCGCACACGTGTGTCCACACCCATAATTCAATTCCCCCCATGCCCCACCCCTCCCACTCATGCATGTGCGACCTCCCTCGCACTCTCCACGCTTTTGGGACGCGATGGCAAAAAGTTTACAGGTTGGCCCAGTAGGCCTGTTTTTCACCCTCCCCAGGTCCGGAGGCTTTCTTGGAGCCCGGGGAGGGCAAAAACGGCCTCCCCCACCCCCCCTGGAGGCCCCCCAGAGGCCAGAAACAGCCCGTTTCCCGACTTCTGGTGGGCCTGGAAGACCTGAAAATCAGCTGGTCAGCACGCACATGTGCGCTGGAGCTGAGCTAGGGCAACACTTGTGTGCCCTCAGATATGGCTCCGTGTGCCACCTGTGGCACACGTGCCATAGGTTCGCCATCACAGGTATAGGTAATCCCCAAGGTTTGACAATTCACTTAGCGATCATTCGAAGTTATGATTTACCCCCCCCCCAATACTTTAGACCCAGTCCTAAAATTACGAATGTTGCGCCACTACTGCTGTCCACATTTACGAATGACAGCAGAGATGCTGCAACATTCGCCCCACCTATTCAGTGGGTAGAAACTAATCAAGGAGAGAAGAATCACCCAAAGAGATGGCTGTGCACATGGATACTGTGGCTGGGCGCTGTTTCTTTCAGTGTCTGGTGTGGATGATTCAGTGTGTGTTTTGGATTTTTGAAGGGTTTTTTTTATTAAAAATGTTTTTTTTAATTTTTTAAAACAAATAAATTCATAATACATGAATCCTTCCGTGTGTCTTCTCGGTGTTTCTTCCGTGACTTCTTTTTATTACTCCTCCTATCTTCATTTCTCCTTGATAGTTTCCATTACTCTGTTGCAATATTTCCCCCAAATTACAATACATTTAATATAACATTCTCCTTATTTAATTATCACAATCTTATTGAAAAAGTTTTAACAATACAAATTTTCCCCCTTTTCCCCCCCCCTCCCTAGCCACAGATTGTAGAATACATATAAAAAAATATATATAAATCCTTCCCATCCCCACCCTAACCCTCCCCCTCCTCCCTCTTCCCTCCCCCCCTTGACTTCCATTATATGCAATATTAATATTCCCAAACAATATATATGTTATTCAAACTTCCATATCTTTTTTCTATATTTACTAACATACTAACATAGTCATCTCAGCTAAAAGCGATATAATATTTTCTAGTCTGATACTTATTCTGTACATACTCAATCCATAATTTCCATTCCTGTATATACTTCTCATGCGTCTGATCTTTTAAAAAAGCTGAAACCTTTGCCATTTCTGCAAATCCAGCCATCTTCTGGGTCCATTGATCAACCGTCGGTAAAACATCACTCTTCCAATGTTGGGCAATCAACAACCTAGCTGCTGTCACCATATACAAAATCAATTTAGTTTCACCCAGTGTAAAGTCTTTAACTATACCCAATAAAAAAAATTGCGGAGAAAATTGTTTTAACCTCCTTCTCTGATCTTTGAATTTCTTTAATAATAATATCATATTGGCTTTCTTCCTTTGTCTGAGATTGCAACTGCGCTGTTTGAGGCTGTTTCTGTTTATGTGTGGGGGAGCCCCCCCCTGGTTGCTTTGTTGCCATTTTACCTCTTAAGGATCTTCCTTTTCCACAAACTCTAGCAACTTTTCCCAAAAAGTTCTCCAGATTCAATCAGGTCTATAAAAGTCAATTGGTATTTTTATTTTATGTTATTTTGTTTTTTGGATACTTCTGCCTCTTCCAGCCGGATTTGTTACTTTAAAATGTAGCCGGATACAGTAATCAAATTACTTTCGCTTTCAGCTCTCTCCACTGAAAGCAAGCGCCATTTTTTTTCCTCCCCTTTTCTCAGAGCCAAATTACTTTCACTTTAAAAACTCTTTAAAATAGTCCAAAAAGCTTCCAATACTTGCTGTTTAGTGAGAAGTTTGAAATCTTCCTTATTTTTCGTTGTTATTGGTAATGCTGCCGCGCTGTCTTGTTCTGCTTTGAAGCAGAGTTTCCCAGTCGTCCGGAGCTTCAGCGGGGTGGATAGGGAGTCCCACCCTGTTAACTCCCCAGAAGCAAGAAAAGCTTTCTGGGGGTCTCACAGGGGACTCTACCTGCAGCCGCCGGCTCTCCTCACAAGCCCTTTACGTCTCGGAGTTTTTCGAGCCATTTCAGTTGCCGAAACGGCTCTTTTACGGGCGATCGGGCTG
>WNWU01000111.1:717883-768228 GCA_012654045.1 Ptyas mucosa | reverse complement strand
CCCAGCCGCCCCGTGTCCGGGGAGAGCCCGAGTGGGGGGAGAGGCAGGTCGGCCTTGCGGAAGCCCAACAGGAGAACAGAGAAGCCTGGAGAGGAGGCAGGATTCGCACCAGACTGTCTTCTCCGGAGGGGGAGAGAAGCAGGGCGGCCACTCCAGCTCCCTTCTTCTCGGCACTGCGCTGGGCTGAGCCGTTTGGGGCTCCAGGGAGGTTGTGTAAATGTTGTTCAGTGGCTAAATTCAATTTCTAATTCTTGGTATTTATTTTTCTTTCCATCTCAAATACACAAAGTCGAAACCATGTGAAACCTTTCCAAGCCAAAAGTTTCTCTTCAGAAAACAAAGAGCAGAATCCCTTGCAGAGATCAGTCCTGCAGCACCAGAAATGGTGCCGTGAAGGAAAAGGCATCTGGAGACCCACCAGAGTCCTTGGAGCCTTTTGGAGTTGCTCTGCAGGACAGAGAAAGGATGGAGACACAACCTTTTGGAAAGGAGGGAAGCGGAAAAGGCCCTTCAGCTGCTCAGCCTGGGAAGGGGGGGAAGCTCTGGACAAAGACTGGGCAGAAGATCCTGGAGGAAGAAACCATCCTCCCTTCAGAACTTCAGTCCTGGAAGTTCATCCAATACCAGGAGGCTGAGGGCCCCCGAGGACTTTGCAGCCGACTCCATGGCTTTTGTAGGCGATGGCTGAGACCAGAAAAGCACACCAAAGCCCAGATGCTGGACTTGGTTATTCTGGAACAGCTCCTGTTCCTTCTGCCCCCAGAGATGGAGGGCTGGGTGCGGGAATGTGGAGCAGAGACCAGCTCCCAGGTGGTGGCCCTGGCTGAAGGCTTCCTCCTGAACCAGGCGGAGGAGCAGAAGGAGCAGGTCGAGTTGCAGGTGAAACACTTTAGGGTGCCCAGAAGGGAATAAAAAATGTGTTTGAATTCTTCATCCCTCCTTCCCAAACTTCTCTGACATTCATAATATGTGACTATGTCCCATCAATTCTTGTAGGACATTGTTCCATTGTTTTCTCATTCAACATCACTGATGGATATTGGGGCTTTGAGGTTGCATTCCGAATATAAGAATGCACTTCATGTCATGTGATGTACATTAATTCTGCTTCTTCCATCCTTCCTCCTATTTGAAGGGCTGTACTGTGGAGATCAGAGATCCTGAGGGAAAGAAGAATCCATCAAATCCCACTCAGGACCTATTTTTCAGGAGGATCCCTTCGGAAGATCAAATTCAGGACACTTCGGGAGGTAATCGAACATCCTCTGATTTCCCAGAGAGATACCATCTGTCTTACCATATTCTCTTCTGTAGTATACCTCTTCTTATTTGGTTAAATATGAATTTTGAAATTATTTATTCTTTACAGAGAAACAAAGAATGAAGTTTTCAGGTTTTTACGATGGAGCTCAAACTGTGATTGAACCTCCAAATCAAGTAAGAAAGAGAAATGTTATTAGATTTGTATTCTCCTTTCCTTCAGGAAGTTGTGTGCAGAGTACTCTCTCCTTCTATTTCCCTCCCTTGTTTAGACTGGATTATTTTTGTGTTCCTGTGCGACCTGGACAGCATGATTGCAGGTTCAAGTTGCTCTCAACCAGCATAGCTTCCTCTGTAGACTATGAGTTTACAGGAAATAATTTTTTAAAAGTGCTTCAAGAGGTAGGAATAAACGTATCACAGTGGTAGTAATTGCTAGAGACCCATTCTTTTTGCAGTTATTTGACTTGGAGTTTTGCAAGGCTGATGAAAAATAACTAATTACTCATTAGTTATTAGGTAAAATTGCCACTTTACCATTTGTAAAAAGCTTTATTTATCACCAGTCATTCAAAAGATAAGCAAATCATATTAAAAAATAAAGCAGAATTTTAAAATCCAAAGAAAATGGCCACATAGGGCACGTAATCACAGTACTTTGGGCTACAAAATAATTTCCAATCCTCTGATTTGTGCCTGGATTAGGAGATCAAACATTCCCACTTTGCAAAGGTTTAGAACTGGCCTTTGCAGAGAATTTTCTCTTCTTTAGTTTTCCCATTCAACTAATAGCTCAGACTACTAGACCAATAATTGATAGGGCGATAGATAAATTGATTCAGAGGTGGGATTACTTCACTGAAAGGCACTGAAAGTTCTGCAGAACAATCAGCTTGATAAAAGTTGCCCCAAATATTTCTTCAGTCAAACAAATTTTGAGAATTGTCCATTTTCTCACCTAAATTTAGGATTTGTGTGACGCACATCCATTTAACTTGGTGCAAATCTTTGGTTTGGGAATTCAGGAACAGTGGAGCAGAATAACAGAATTGATAGGGATCTTGGAAATCTCCTAGTCCTGTGATGGCGAACCTATGGCACAAGTGCCAAAGGTGGCATGCGGAGCCATATTGGTGGGCACGTGAGTGTTGCCCTAGGTCAGCTCCAGTGCACATGCGTGCACCAGCCAACTGATTTTCAGGGTTAAATGGTGTTTGTTTACATGTAATTTATCTTTGATTAGCTTCACACTTTCCCCAATATATTTTTTCCTTATTTTCTCTTGTTGGGCAAGAAAGTCTTGCATAGGAGCATCAGTGGAAGATGAGCTTTCCTGATTCCAATTATTTGACTGGTTTCTCTCATTGGTTTCTAATTCCATTTGAATTCCAAATTTCTCTTTAGCATTGATCACTTGGAACAGTTCATAGGAATCTAGATTCTCCTGCCTCTTATTACCTTCAAAGGAAAAGAGAAATGAAAATGGTAACAAAGTTAGAGAAAAAGATCAAACTGTAGAAAGCCAACAAATTTTCTTCTGAATTTTTCCAAAATTCCATTATGTTGTATTTTTGCATGCCTACAGTGCTGTGATAGAGACATGATGATTTATATATTCATGAATCATGAAAGCTTTGAAAATATCTAGAAAATATCTTTTTTTTTTTACAATTATCTGTATGTATGCAAATGTCGCTCAAAGCCAGTTTTGAGTTAAGAAATATTCAGGGGAAATGTCCAAGGACCTTGAAGCAGTTTCCCTGTGGCATGTGTCTGGTGGGCCTGACCCCCCACTCAGCCCATTCCTCGATTCTAGTGATGAGACTTTGGGGCAAAATCCTTTGCTTGAAGCCTCCCATTGGCTTGAAAACACTCTTCACGCAGAGACTGAAAAGATTGGAAGGTTTCAAGAAAGGCTATTTCATTGCCCCAAAGTCTCATCAGCTTGCAAGGGCTCTTTGGCCAGATCTGGTACAGGTCTCAGTTAGCAGAGAACAGAGGCCTAACGTACTTTAGTGTGAGATCATATGACATCAGCAGCACGAGATTTCACGCTACTGAACTCATGTGATCTCTCATTACTGTAGCCCTATATTTTCTGCAAATGCACCAAAGCAGGCAAAGGAACCAATGGCTCGCTACATTGTCGCAGGGTAAGTCTTGGCAGGGTGAGGTGGGGGAGTAGATAGGGCGAATGTTGCAGCGCCTCAGCCGTCATTCGTAAGTATGGACGGCTGTAGTGCTGCAACATTTGTAATTCGACACTGGCTCTCAAGTTTTTGGAGGGGGCAGATCATAACTTCGAATGGTCTCTAAGTGAACTGTGGTAACTTGGGCATTACCTATATCCGTGATGGCGAACCTATGGCACGGGTGCCACAGGTGGTACATGGAGCCATATTGGTGGGCCCGCGAGTGTTGCCCTAGCTCAGCTACAGCACGCATGCACATACCGGCCAACTGATTTTCAGGCCTTCTGGTCCCACCAGAAGTCGGAAAATGGGACGTTTCAGACTTCCGGAGGGCCTCCAGGGGGGATGGGGAAGGCTGTTTTTGCCCTCCCCAGGCTCCTAGAAAGCTTCTGGAGCCTGGGGAGGGTGGGAAACGGGCCTACCAGGCCGCCTGTGCCAAAAGCAGGGGGAAGTGTGGGGGGGTCACGTGCGCATGTGCGGGAGAGCGGGGTGCATTGAATTATGGATGTGGGCACCCGCACCCACGACTCCCCCATGCTCCTCCCACTTTTGGCACGCGACGGCAAAAAGGTTAGCCATCACTGCCCTAGTCCAACCCCCTTCTCAGACAGGAAGCCCTATAATATTTCAGATAAATGGCTGTCCAATTTCTTCTTAAACTGCTCCAGTATTGCAGCATCCACAACTTCTGCAAGCAAGTCATTCCATTGCTTAATTGTTCTCACTGTCAGTAAATTTCTCTTTAGTTGCAGATTAGTTCTCTCCTTGATTAGTTTCCATCCATTGCTTCTTGTCCCGCCCTCAGGTGCTTTGGAGAATAAGTTGGCCTCCTCTTCTTTCTGGCAGCCCTTTAGATATTGCAACACTGCTACCATCTCAACCCTAGTTCTTCTTTTCATTGAACTAGATATACCCAATTCCAGCAACCCTTTTTTATATGTTTTAGCCTCCAGGACCCTAATCATTTTGGTTGCTCTTTCTAGAGTCTCAAGATCTTTTTTACATCATAGTAACCAATACTGGATGCCAAGTGCTGTCATACCAAAGCATTATACACCGTTGATTTTCATTTTGTTACATGGGGCCCAATCTGTCGATAGTCCTATATTTCGAGTTTATCTTCTGGAGTATTGGTATTCCTGTCAATTTAGTCTTGTCTTCAAATTTGAGGACTTCCCCTTCTATCCCTTGATGATCAGATACTGCAAATCCTCCTGTTCTGTTCTTTTTTCCGTGTTCAGGAGAGTCTTGTGTCCTTCGAGGAGGTGGCTGTTTATTTCTCAGAGGAGGAATGGTCTCAGCTGGATCCTGACCAAAAAGCACTGCATTCGGAAGTCATGCTTGAAAACCATAGGAATGTGGTCTCTCTGGGTAAGAGATTTCTAGTCCCCAATCAGAGAACTCAAGAAGACAGATTATAGTTAGTTTTTTTATTTTAAAAAATCACTAATCCAATATTATTTCCTTGGAGGGTAAAAGAAACGATCTGGCCTTCTCGTACTCCAAGGAAGGAAAGAGGTCAATGTCTCTTTGTTTAAATTCTTTCTTTGAATGAGGTGTGCCCTTATGTGTCCTCTGGAGGTCATGTGAGAGGAATGTGTTGTCATTTGTCCTCTGAAACCTCCCAAAATTGTGTGAGAACAGAACTTTCATGGTCAGGCCATGGAAGTACATTTTCCCAATTCAAGAACGAAGGCCTCATGCAATGTGACTCAGTGTATCCTAGGATATGGGTAATCCCCGAGTTATGACAGTTCACTTAGTGACCATTTGAAGTTATGATTTACCCCTCTCAATACTTTAGACCCAGTCCTGAAATTACGAATGTTGCACCACTACGGCCGTCCACAGTTACGAATGACAGTAGAGGCGCTGCAACGTTCGCCCTACTTATTCCCCCACCCCACCCTGCCAAGACTTAGCCTGCAATGATGTAGTGAGCCATCGGTTCCTTTGCTGCTTTGGTACATTTTCAAAAAACAGGGCTAAGTTGGTGAGAAATCTTGCACTGCTGATCTTGTGTGATCTCGTACTATAGTACATTAGGCCTCTGTTCTCTGCTAACTGAGGCCTGCACAAGATCCGGAGCAAAAGGCTTTCAAACAGAGGGAAGGCCTCTTTGTTTTCAAAGACTTTTCCCCCGATCATCACCACTTGGATTCATAACTGACAAACCAATCACACTCAACATGTAGTTCTCAATGGAACTTGATCTACATGGAAGTATGCAGTGGGATAGCTTAAGTCTGTTTTAGGCCCTTCATCAGAGGTGGCATTCACCCGGTTCGCACTGGTTGGCCATTTCCTGGAGGTCAGAGAACTGGTAGTGATGGCTGACTGGCCACGCCCCCAAACCAGTCCCCCTGGCGGTGGTTGCTCACCCCTGCCAACACTCGCCCCGCCTCACATGTGCAACTCTGGCAGCTTCAGGAGACTCTAGCCTGTGGGGGGGTGGAGGGTGGCTGGCAAGCTTTTCAGCCCATCTACCGAGAGGAGCAGCTGACCCAGGTTAGCGGTGTCCACCGGGGAGGGTTGGTAGGGAATGAGGCCACCAGGCTGACCACGACTCCCATGGGCCTCGGCAGGGGAGCACAGAGTGCTGGGGCTGCTGCCGAGGAGACGGCTGGGGCGGAGAGCCTCCTCCTCTGGGCAAAGAGTGGCTTTTGTGGCCGGGCGGTCTCAGGGGTGGCGGGACTGCAAAGCTTGCTGGGCTGCCCCTCCTCCCCACCGGGCTAGCATCTCCCGAAGTCGCCGGCGTTGTAGCTGCCCCCCCCCCCCCCCGCTTGGAGCCCCAAGCGGCAGGCAGCGGCAGGGGTGAGCTCTCAGCACTTTTTCACCCTCTGGAGCTCGAATAGGCGGGGGCGCAGTGGTGAATCAAAGTGTCGGGTGAAAGGTGAGCCAGGATTCCCCCTCAGAACTTTTTTCTGCTACTGGAAAAAGTGCTGAGAGCTCGCTGCCGCTGCTCCCGCCATAACTCAGAGCATTCCAATATTTCAGAGGATACCATTAAGAAGAAGAGGGAGTCAAGCCATTCTCCAAAGCACTTGAGGGTAAGACAAGAAGCAATGTGTAGAAACTAATCAAGGAGAAAAGAATCGCCCAAAGAGATGGCTGCACACATGGATGCTGCGGCTGGGCGCTCTTTCTTTCAGTTTATGGTGTGGATGATTCTGTGTGTGTTCTGGATTTTTGAGGTTTTTAAGAAGAGATTGGATAACCATTTGTCTGAAATGGTATAGGGTTTCCTGCCTAAGCATGAGGTTAGAATAGAAGACCTCCAAGGTCCCTTCTAACTCTCTTATTCTATTCTATTTTATGTTGTGCAGTCCTCAGTTCGTAGAAAACTCAGGCCTAAAGTACTATAGTGTGGGATCAGTAGAATGAGAGCTTGCACTACTGAACCTGCGTGATCTGGCACTAAGGTAGTTTAGGCCTCTGTTCTCTGCTAACTGAGGCCTGTACCTTTTCTGGCCTAGGCTTTCCCAAACCACAAAGCAGACTCCTTATCCCAAGAAAAATCCCTTTTTATTAAGTTACTGTGAATTTCTCTCATTCACACTCAGCAAAGTCTTTCAAGGGAGATCTTACAGTCACAGACCTTATCTGGCTTGGAGAGCTGTCAGGCCAATATCTTCAAAACCGGGCAAGGAGTTTCCAAGAGTCACAATTAGGGGAACTACCGTATTTTTTGGAGTATAAGATTCACTTTCTCCCCCCTAAAAGAGGATGAAAATTTGGGTGCATCTTATACACTGAATGTAGCCCCCACTCCCACCCCCCACCCCAGAAAATGGGGTGCGCGGAGGCAGCAATAGGCTATGGCAATCCCTGCAGCCTGAAACAGGTGAGGCCGATCCAACCGACAATCACTTGTGCTAATCAGGCTGTGATGAAAATGAAAATGAAACTTGCTGTTTGCTGCAAAGAGGCAAATTGCTGGGAGGCAGAGGTAGATTTTTCTTTTCTTGTTTTCCTCCCCAAAAAAGGTAGGTGTATTTTATAGTCCGGAGCAACTTATACTCTGAAAAATACAGTAACTGTCTCCTGCAAACTCCACTCCCCTTTCACTCCTCTTTTATTTCCTCTAGAAGGGGCTATTCATCGTCCACCTGTGGCCTTACTCCCAAGACCCTTATTCTTTAGCTGTTCCCTTCATCTGGCAACTCTGCACATGCACACATTGGGAACAGGCTCCAGCTGTTTGTCTGGCTAACTGATGTCTGACTCTGAAGGCAGCTAATAACTGGCATCCAGCCCTGGCCCCCTCTCTGTCTCCGACGCAGAGCCCTCATCAGAGCCTTCCCCGGAATCCAGGACTAGTCTATGTTCCTCCCCAACCTCCTCACTATATGAATCTGCTGCCAGCTCCACTTGCCGCTGGCGGGCCACAACAGGACCATATCTGGTCAAAGAACCCTTGCAAGCCAATGAGACTTTTGAGCAGTGAAATAGCCTTTCTTGAGCCTCCCAACCTTTCCAGTCTCAGCGCGAAGAGTGTTTCCAAGCTAAGATTATTCCTTAACTGAAAACTGACTTTGAGTGGGATTTGCATATATATATAGATAATTGTAAAGAAAGATATTTTCTAGATATTTTCAAAGCTTTCATGACTCATGAATATACAAATCATGATGTCTATATGACACCACGGTAAGCATGCAAAATACAACATAATGGAATTTTGGAAACATTCAGAAGAATATTCATTGACTTTCCATAGTTTGATCTTTTTCTCGAATCGTGTTATCATTTTCATTTCTCTTTTCCTTTGAAGGTAATAACGGGCAGGAGAATCAAGATTCCTGTGAACTGTTCCAAGTGATCAATGCTAAAGATGAAACAGAGAGGTTTAGATTTCGAATGGAATTCGAAAGCCATGAGAGAAGCCAGTCAAATAATTGGAATCGGGATAGCTCATATTCCACTGATGCTCCAATGCAAGATTTTCTTGCCAAACAAGAAAAAATAAGGAAAAAATATATTGGGAAAAGTGTTAACGAACACTATTTAACTCAAAACAAAGGAAAAGATGCTATAAGATACAATGGACAAAATTACAATGGGACATTTATTTATTCTCTTGGAAATAACTTCTTTACATCTCAAAAACTGATTCACACAAAAAAGGAGCCTTATGAATGTTTTGAATCTAGAAAACATTTTGGAACAAGCGGGCAACTTACTTCCCATGAAAGGATTCACACTGGGGAGAAACTGTGTTCAGAATCCCCTGTAGCCCAGTCCCTCCAAGCAGCAGGAGAGAAACCCTATAAATGCATGGAGTGTGGAAAGACCTTTGCTCAACGCAGGTATCTTGCTTCCCATAAGATTATCCACACAGGGGAAAAGCCATTTAAATGCATGGAGTGTGGAAAGACCTTTGCTCAAAGAGGTAATCTTATTTCCCATAAGATGATCCACACAGGGGAAAAGCCATTTAAATGCATGGAGTGTGGAAAGACCTTTATTTATAGCAATGGACTTAGATACCATAAAATGATCCACACAGGAGAGAAACCATATACATGCATGGAGTGTGGAAAGACCTTTGCACAACGCAGTTATCTTGCGTCCCATAAGATGATCCACACAGGGGAAAAGCCATTTAAATGCATGGAGTGTGGAAAGACCTTTGCTCGAAGAGATAATCTTATTTCCCATAAGATGATCCATACAGGGGAAAAGCCATTTAAATGCATGGAGTGTGGAAAGACCTTTATTTATAGCAATGGACTTAGAAACCACAAAATGATCCACACAGGAGAGAAACCATATACATGCATGGAGTGTGGAAAGACCTTTGCTCAACGTAGTTATCTTGCGTCCCATAAGATGATCCACACAGGGGAAAAGCCATTTAAATGCATGGAATGTGGAAAGACCTTTCCTCGAAGAGGTCATCTTATTTCCCATAAGATGATCCACACAGGGGAGAAGCCTTATAAATGTATGGAGTGTGGAAAGAGTTTTGCTCAACGCAGTTATCTTGCTTCCCATAAAAAGATCCACTCAGAAGAGAAACCATTTAAATGCACAGAGTGTGGAAAGACATTTACTAAGAGCAGTGCTCTTACTTCTCATAAGATGATCCACACAGGGGAGAAACCATATAAATGCATGGACTGTGGAAAGACCTTTCCTCAAAGAGGTAATCTTATTTCCCATAAGATGATCCACACAGGGGAGAAGCCATATAAATGCATGGAATGTGGAAAAACCTTTGCTCAACGCAGTTATCTTGCTTCCCATAAAAAGATCCACTCAGAAGAGAAACCATTTAAATGCATGGAGTGTGGAAAGTCCTTTTCTCGAAGAGGTAATCTTATTTCCCATAAGATGATCCACACAGGGGAGAAGCCATTTAAATGCATGGAGTGTGGAAAGACCTTTGCTCAACGCAGTTATCTTGGTTCCCATAAAAAGATCCATACAGGGGAGAAGCCATATAAGTGCATTGAATGTGGAAAGAGCTTTGCTCAGAATGGTAATCTTACTTCTCATAAAAGGATCCACACTCGGGAGAAAGTATATAGCAATAACAATTCCACTTTAGACTTATATACCATTCCACAATGTTTTACAGCACTGTCTGAGCAGTTCACAAAGTCAGCATATTGTCCCCAGGAATCTGGGTCCTCCTTTTACGACTTCAAAAAGATAAAAGGCTAAATCAACCGTGAGCCGGTCAGGATCAAACTCCTGGCTGTGGGCAATTATCTTCTGGTACTGCATTCTAACCTCTGACCCACCATGTCTAGAGATTTTTATTTGTACACCTATTGTGCCTTTCTGATCCAAATGAGACTAGATTGAATTCAACAATGTGAAATTTAATGTGGAGAAAAGTAAGATTTTACACCTGGGTGGGAAAAACAGATTATATGAAACCTGGCTCAAATACAGTAACTCTGAGAGAGACCTTGGGAGTCCTAATGGATGATCACTAAATATGAGTCACCTGTGTGCAGTAGCAGCCAAAAAAGCTAATGCAATCCTTGGTTTTATAAACAGAGACATAGAATCAAAATCACATGAAGTATTAGTACCACTTTATAAAGCCTTAGGAAGACCACCCTTGGAATACTGCATCCGGTTCTGGACATTACATTACAAAAAAGATATTTAGTCTTTGGAAAAAAGTGTAAAGAACAGCTAAGATGATTAAAGGCCTGAATACTAAAACAGATGAAGAAATGTTGCGGGCTTTGAGTTTGGCTAGTCTAGAGAAAAGGATTAGGAGTGATAGCAGGATTCCAGTACTTGAGAGGCTGCCACAAAGAGGAGGAGCTCCATTTATTTTCCAAAGCACCAGAGGGCAGGACAAGAAATAATGCATATGGACTAATCAAGGAGAGAATCAACCTGGAATTAACAATCTTCCTTACAATGAGGACAATTGACCAATGGGACAGCTTTCCTTCATACATTGTGGGTGCTTCATCACTGGAGGTTTTTAAGAAGAGACTGGACCGTCATTTGTCTGAAATAGTATAGGATCTGCTTACACAGGAGGCTGGACTAGAAGAGCTCCAAGTTCCCTTCCAGCTTGATTCTGATTCTGAATCCTCAATCTTTTCTTGTGCTTTTTTGCTAAGTTGGAGGTTTGAAAGCAAACATGAGCATCAGTGGAGATGAAGATTATCATTTGGCTTGGAAGTGATATCAATATTTAAGTGGTGGAGATTCCCCAATCATTGGAAGAAACCCCCTCTGATGAGTATATGCACTAAAGCAGAGTTGCAGTCAGAAATGCATTTAGTCCTGAATCACTTACTATTGTTTCAGCTTTTCTTACTTTGCTTAATATTGTCAAAATTTGCCTTTCCACCCTGCTTCACATTATGTAACGCAAGTAATGACTGAGAAAGAAAACCATAAAGAGAACGGGGTTATAGTGATGCTGAATTAGAAAAAGCAACTCATAGGCTCTTTTATCCTAACTTTGTGATGGTCTTTCCTTGCCTTCCCTCATGTTGCCCATCTTTGTCCTCACACAATCTTACCAGTATCTTTTTAAAGTGAGGTCTCCAGAATTGGACACAGTATTCCAAATGCGATCTGACTAAAGCCCGATGTAGTGGGTCAGGATTTCCTTTGTCTTGATGGTGATACATCTGGTGAGGTATCCCAGAATTTTGTTTGTCTTCACAGCTGCCAGGCCACAATATTTACTCATTTGGCAGTTATCATTTTTTCAGTGCAATTGTAACTTCGTTCACAGAGTTGTGTGAAAAAAGCGCTGCTTGAACTCAATAATTCTAGTGTTCTGGAAATATTGGTCTGTTCCAAGCTTGGTCCACAGATGGAGCATTAAAGCAAGTAGTTTTATTAAGAGAAAGCAGTGGCAGGGAAATATGGATGTGTATTAAGTTCCCCTAGCTATCCAGCCTACTGACCAACCCAGGTAGTCCTTGATTTACAATGATTAATAAAGTAATCATTCGAAGTTACAATAGCACTGTATTAATGATAGTCCTTCCTTCCTTCCATCCATCCCAACATCAAGGTTCCAAGTAATACATTCCCAAAACTAAGAACTTCAAGGAAGGCATATTCCTCAAAGAACATGTTATTGGGACATATCTTATTGGCACAACTTGGTGGGAAACTGGCTCTGGGTTCCTGCTAGTTTTCCACCCCATTAAAAATAAAACTTTGTCACTTCCCCCAAAGTCTCCAGCCATATGGTCTAATCGGCATATAACCCAATTGCTGGGCATCTTCAGTCTTCTCTGCTCAAACACCTGCAGACTCCTCATAACCCCCTTCCTTCCTTGTCCGAAATTAGGGTTACCCCAGAGGATCAGAGTCAAAATCAGTCCAGTGTGCTAACATTGCAAATGATCAATCAAGAAGGAAGACCTTTGAAAATCAATGGGATCACAATATCTTGAAGTTAAGAATTACTTGAAAAAAACTACTTCAATCCCTCCTGATGAAAAACGCAGAAATGCAAATGGGAATTTTCTCTGGGATATGAAGATACCAAAAATAACCTGCCAATAAAGGAGAAAAATTGTAGCTCACGGTTGAAACGGGTCTTTGGTGCTTTCTGAGCTTAATTGTTTTGTTGCAGACATTTCATTAACCAAACTAGGGAAGAACATCAGGGCACCAACCAACCTCAGGGCACTAAGGACCGTCCATCCAACTTGTGTCTGCTGTGTCAAATTAAGTTGAGTCAACCAGTATGAATGCAAAAGCAGGCAACTTTTCTCTCTGAGACCTGTTCTGAGGGAATAATGACAGATGTCAATGTAGAGTGTGTGCAAAAAGCAGCCCAGAGCCTCAAAGCAGCAAGCGGAGGCAGAGGTGCAGGGGTGAGAATTTCCTACTATCTGTCTTCGCTTGCAAACTGTGCAGCAAAGCTGGAGAATGAGGTTGGATAGTGGGGTCGAGAGCGCAGGGGGCACGGCGAGGTGCCACCTTTGCTTCACCTTACAGCACCAGTAGAGGTGTTGGGGAATGGAGGAGGCGCATGTGCTGGATGCGTGGTTGCCTGCTCATTCACTCCATCTTTGCCCGCAGCGGTAATGGGCAGGCAGCTGGGTGGTGTGTCCAGCAGGCTACATTGCATGCCTCCCACACACCCCGTGCCTCTGCCTTCATCTATTGGTGCTGCTGCTGCTGCTGCTGCTGCTGCTGCTGCTGCTGCTGCTGCAAGGAGTGGTGGGGCAGGGGTGGTGCCACTTCACAATCACAGCCCATTTGGCGTCCGCTGTCAAACATAGTCCTCCAGCTCCACTGCATACTCCACAAGCAAAGTCAGACGGTGGGAGAGCGGCTGGGAACAATGGGGCTTTTCATCTCTCACCTAAGAAGCAAGGGGAAGGAGAAGGAGGGGAAGGAGAGCGGTTGTGGGTTTGGAAACCTGGCACAGAAGAAAGAGTCTTGTTTCTTGCAGATTTTTCCCAACTCTCCCATCCCCTTTGAAACTGGCCTCCCACCTCTGAGGGAGACAGAGAACTAGGCTGGGATGAAGCAGAGGAGAAAAGGGGGGGGGGCAGAAGCTGTGTAGCTAAGGACAAGGGGCTCTCCTGCCTTTCCATTAGACCTCTCAAGATATGGTGTCCAAATGAAAAAGCCACTCATTCCAAGTCAGCGACAGCACCTGGGCTCTGGCAGTGGGGTCATTTTGTCCTCTCTTCAGGATTGTCTTGCCAGCATCCCCTTGATGGCCTTTCCTCTTCCACCACCCAGCTCCCAGGGAGAGAAAGGAGTGCGAGAATGGGGAGGGGGAAGAAACGGAAAGGGAGCCCAGATTTGTGACACTATATTTTGATTTGCACACTGTGTTTCCTGAGATTCTTCATGAAGAGACAGGTGAGCCCCTCATCCTTAACTGCTGGATGGAGGGTTAGGCTGGGCTGAAGGAGAGGAGAAAGAGTTGGGTGAGAAGCTAAGGACAAGGGGCCCACCTGCCTGTCCACGAGCCCTCTCGGGAGACACTGTGCAAACGTAAAAGCCTGTCCTGACTAGGTGGCTTAGTGGCTAAGACACTGAGCTTCTGGATCAGAAAGGTCAGTCATTTGAATCCCTAGTATAGGTCTCCTGCGTGAGCAGGGTTGGACTAAATGACCTCCAAGATCCCTTCCTACTCTGTTACTGTTACCTCTCAGGAGACACATTGTGCAAACGTAAAAGCCTCTCCTTCCAAATCAAGCAGCGGCACCTGAATCAAAAAGCACCACAAGTCTGGGTGTCCTTTGTGTTTGTTGCCCTCTTACCGGGAAGTGTTTCAATACCAGGTCAAATTTGGTGTTATTCAGATCACATCACAGAGAATAGGAGCTGTGCCTTCTCGCTAAACACCTAAACACATCTGGATGTGATCCAAATAAGACACAGCTTGACCTGCTACTGAAACACTTCCTGACTCTTCTCCAAAGTGTGCTTGCAGCAGCTGCCTTAAATGTGCTTGCAGTGGCTGCTGTATACAGAGTGGCCGGTCCTATGCCTCTCCCTGCTGCCAGTGCCACCTGCAGCAGTCCCAGTTGCAAGCGAGCAGTGAGCATCTCAAAAGTGAAAAGCGGGAGTCACCTGCCGCCCCTTGCACTGCAGAAGGTGGCAAAATGTAGAGAACAGCCACCCTCCCTTTGGGAAAGAGCCAGGGGGCGTTTCAATAGCAGATCAAGCCGGGTCTTATTCAGATCACATCCTGGCATGTTTTGGAAGGAGGAAGACTCAGCTGCTATTGCCTGTACTGAGGTTTGCACAGTGGCGTCAAGATATTGCAGGATTCATGTTTATCTCCCTTCCAAAACCTACAGACGATGGCTGATTCTTCATTTTCGCTTTCGACCACAATATTTGCAGCCACTGATACAAGTGAATCTTGGGGGGGGGGGGGGTGTTTCTTCGTCCTCCTGACAGCACTGCTCTTGGCCGCCCAGCTGGGCTGCTTCTGCTTGACATGGGGCCAGAGTTCTCAACAACGACAAGACACAAGCTGTGCTTCCCAGAGAGCCTCCTGGTCCTTCTCTTCTGACCACCCGGCTGTTTCTGACAGGATTTGGAGCCTTTTGAGGCCTCCTCCAATCTCTGCCCAGCCTTGAGGGTGGCTCTTCCTGAGGGAAGCGAGTTTAAATCCTCCAGAGAGATTTTTTTTCCCATTTCCACAGACGGTTCCTAGAGAGGAAAGAAGAGGGAGATGGAGAAAGTGCCGTATCTGGAAAACCAAAGATTTTCTTGGGCAGGGAGGCATTGAGAGGGGCCTTTCCTCTTACTCCCATGCCCATCATCCCTGCACTCCCCTCAGATGTGCTCCTCTTTCCCGCCCTTTTCAGGGAATCCTGTAAATTTACGCAATATCCACCAGGGAGCGCCCTCTGCTAAGAGAAGGGAACTCCAGGCGCTTCCCCATTGGGCCACTGGAGGACGAATGTCAAGGCTGCCTTTGAAGAGGAGGCTGGGAAGGAAATGACATCATAGAGCTTTGCCGCTCTAGGACGCCGCACTCGCTCTCCTTAACCCCTGGGGCTCCGCAGGAGGTGGAGAGGCTGCGGGAGAGTGGCGGGGGGAGATCCAGAAGTGCCCATGGTGAGTTGGGGGCTCTTCCCGGGCAAAGGGAGGTGGAGGAGGGAGAGACGCTCGCCCGGCCTTCCTCCGGCTTCAACTCCGGGTCCCATGCTTCCCAACCGCCCCGTGTCCGGGGAGAGCCCGAGTGGGGGGAGAGGCAGGTCGGCCTTGCGGAGGCGCAGCAGGAGAGGAGAGAAGCCTGGCGAGGAGGAGGCAGGATTCGCACCAGGCTCCCTGTCTCCACAGAGGGGGGAGAAGTGGGGCGGCTTCTCCAGCTGCCTTCTTCCGGCCCTGCTCAGGGGGACCTGGTACCTGTGCTGGGATGAGCCGCTTGGGGCTCCGGGGAGGTTGGGTGAAGGTCGTTCAGTGGCTGAATTCAACTTTCTAATTCTTGTTATTTTTCTTCCCATCTCAGATACAGAAACTCGAAGCCAAGCAAAATTTTTCTTGGGGGGCAAAAAAAGAGCGGAATCCCTTGCAGGGATCAGTCCTGCAGCACCAGAAATGGTCCCGTGAAGGAAAAGGCATCTGGAGACCCAGCAGAGTCCTTGGAGCCATTTGCAGTTGCTCTGCAGGACAGAGACAGGATGGAGACACAACCTTTTGGAAAGGAGGGAAGCGGAAAAGGCCCTTCAGCTGCTCAGCCTGGGAAGTGGGGGAAGCTCTGGACAAGGTCTGGGCAGGAGATCCTGGAGGAGGAAACCATCCTCCCTTCAGAAGTTCAGCCCTGGAACTTCATCCAATACCAGGAGGCTGAGGGTCCCCGAGGGCTTTGCAGCCGACTGCATGGCTTTTGTAGGCAATGGCTGAGACCAGAAAAGCACACCAAAGCCCAGATGCTGGACCTGGTGATTCTGGAACAGCTCCTGTTCCTTCTGCCCCCAGAGATGGAGGGCTGGGTGCGGGAGTGTGGAGCAGAGACCAGCTCCCAGGCGGTGGCCCTGGCTGAAGGCTTCCTCCTGGGCCAGGTGAAGCAGCAGGAGGAGCAGGTCGAGTTGCAGGTGAGACACTTTAGGGTGCCCAGAAGGGAATAAAAAATGTGTTTGAATTCTTCGTCCCTCCTTCCCAAACTTCTCTGACATTCATAATATGTGACTATGTCCCACCAATTCTTATAGGATATTGTTCCATTGTTTTCTCACTCAACCTCACTGGTGGATATTGGGGGCTTTGAGGTTGTGTTCTGAACATAAGATTCCACTTTATGTTGTGTGATGTACATTAATTCTGCTTCTTCCTTCCTCCTATTTGAACTGCTGCACTAAGGAGATCAGAGATCCTGAGGGAAAGAAGAATCCATCAAATCCTCAGGAGCTATTTTTCAGGAGGATCCCTTGGGAAGACCCAAGTCAGAACACCTCAGGAGGTAATTAAAGATCCTCCGATTGCCCAGAGAGATCCGATTTGTCTTACCGTTCTTCTCTTCTGTAATATATCTCCTCTTACTTTATTAAATATACATTTTGAAATTATTTTATCCTTACAGAGAAACAAAGAATGAAGTTTTCTACTTTTTACAATGGAGCTCAAACAGTGATTGAACCTCCAAATCAAGTAAGAAAGAGAAAAATTATTAGATTTGTATTCTCCTTTCCTTCAGGAAGTGAAGACAGTATGCAGAGTGCTCTCTCATTCTATTTCCCCCCTTGTTTAGACTGGGTTATTTTTGTGTTCCGACATGTCGTGGACAGCATAATAGTAGGTTCAAGTTGCTGACAGCCACCTTAGCTTCCTCTGTAGACTCTTACTGGGACACAATGGTTTGTCATTTCTACCCTCAGATTCTGTTTAGGAAATGTTTTTTAAAGACCATTGGTTAAATAGTTCTCCTAGGTACTCTTCCAACTATGAGTTTACAAGAAGTAATTTTTTAACAAATCCTTCAAGAAATAGGAATAAATGTATCACAGTGGTAGGACTGCTAGAGACCCATTCTTTTTGCAATTATTTGACTTGGAGTTTGGCAAGGCTAATGAAAAATAATTAAATACTCACATTGCCATTTTTTGAAAAAGCCTTGTTCATAACCCATAGTTCAAAAAATAAGTAAATCACGTTAAAAAATAAAGCAGAATTTTAAAATCCAAAGAGAATGGCCACATAGAGCATTTAATCCCGGTATGTCGGGCTATAAAATAATTTCCAATACTCTGATTTGTTCCTGGATTAGGAGATCAAACATTCCCACTTTGCAAAGGCTGAGAAATGAGCTTCACAGAGAATTATCTCTTCTTTGTTTTCTCTCATTCAGCCAATGGCTCAAAGTACTAGATCAATAAATGATAGGGCAATAGATCAGTTGAATCAGAAGTGGGATTATTTTACTGAAAGGCACTGTAAATTCTGCAGAATCAATGAAATTGATAAAAGTTGCCTCAAATATTTCTTCAATCAAACAAATTTTGAGAATTGTCCGTTTTCTCACCTAAAAATAGGACTTGTATATTGCACAGCCATTTAAGTTAGTGCATATTTTTCATTTGGGAACAATGGAGCAGAATGCCAGAGTTGGTAGGGATCTTGGAGGTCTTCTAGTCCGACCCCCTTCTCAGACAGGAAGCCCTATAACATTTCAGATAAATGGCTGTCCAATTTCTTCTTAAACAGCTCTAGTGTTGGAGCATCCACAACTTCTGGAGGCAAGTCATTCCACTGATTCATTGTTCTGTCAGGAAATTTCTCTTTAGTTGTATGTTAGTTCTCTCCCTGGTTAGTTTCCATCTATTGCTTCTTGTTCCGCCTTCAGGTGCTTTGGAGAAGAGGTTGGCCTCCTCTTCTTTGTGGCAGCCCCTTAGATATTGCAACACTGCTACCATCTTCTTTTCATTGAACTAGATATTCCCAATTCCGGCAACTATTCTTTATATGTTTTATATAGGACCCTAATCATTTTGGTTGCTCTTTTCTGTACTCTTCCTAGAGTTTCAAGATCTTTTTTCAATCTGGCAACCAAAATTGGATGCAATATATTCCCAGTTCCATTATAAAGTGGAACTAACATTTCATGTGATCTTGATTCTACCCCTCTCTTAATGCAGCCTATGATTGAGCTGGTTTTTTTTGGCAACTGTAGCATACTGCTGACTCTTGTTTAAGCGATTGTCCACTAGGACTCCAAGATTCCTTTTGCACTTTCTATTGTTGAGCCAGGTATCACCTATTCTATGCCAGTGCATTTAGTTTTTATTTCCTAAATTTCTCACAGTTGATTTTCATTTTGTTAGATGGCTCCCAATCTAGCGATTCTTCTATATCTCAAGCTTATCCTCTGGAGTGTTGTTATGCCTGTCAAGTTGGTCTTGTCTGCAAATTTGAGGACTTCCCCTTCTATCCCCTTATCTAAATCATTGATGAAGATGAACAGATATTGTGAATCCTGCTGTTCTGTTCTTTTTCCCATGTTCAGGAGAGTCTTGTGTCCTTTGAGGAGGTGGCTGTGTATTTCTCAGAGGAGGAATGGTCTCAGCTGGATTCTGACCAAAAAGTGCTGCATTCGGAAGTAATGCTTGAAAACCATAGGAACGTGGTCTCTCTGGGTAAGAGTGTTCTAGTCCCCAATCAGAGAACTCAAGAAGACAGATTATAGTTAGTTTTTTATTTTAAAAAATCACTAATCCGATATTATTTCCTGGGAGGGAGAAGGAAACGATCTGTCCTTCTCGTACTCCAAGGAAGGAAAGAGTCAATATCTCTTTGCTTAGATGCTTTCTGTGAAGAGCATTCTCCCAATCCAGTTCATGAACAAAGGCCTGATGCAGTGTGACTCCGCATCCTAGGGTACACTAAATGACTGTTCCAAGTTACGACCTAGCCGTCCCCCAAGTACTTAAGACCCAGTCTTGAAATTATAAATGTTGTAGCATTACAGCTGTCATTCACACTTACGAATGACAGCAGGGACTCTGCAACGTTCGCGCTATCTATACCCCCACCCCATTGCAATGATGTAGTGAGACGTCGGTTCCTTTGCCTGCTTCGATGCATTTGCAGAAAACAGAGGCCTAAAGTAGTGAGAGATATGTGAGATCAGTAGCACAAAATTTCCCGCTAAGTATCTCAAGTGATCTAGCACTACAGTACTTTAGGCGTCTTTTCTCTGCTAATCCAAGGCCTGCATGATATCCAAGCCAAAATGCTTTGCAAACAGAGGGAAGGCCTCTTCGTTTTCAAAGACTTTGCCCCTGAATCTTGTGTAGTCCTCAGTTCATAAAGAACACAGGCCAGATCTCTGCAGTGCGAGATCACGCATGATCAGTAGCCTGAGATCTTGCACTACTTGTCTTGTAGTAGTTTAGGCCTCTGTTTTCTATGAACTGAAGTCTGTACCATATCCAGTCAAAGAATCCTTGCAAGCCGATAAGACTTTGGGACAGCGAAATAGCCATTCTTGAAACCTTCCAACCTTTTCAGTCTCCACGCAAAGAGTGTTTACAAGCCAATGGGAGGCTTCAACCAAGGGATTTCGCTCCAAAGTCTCATCGTTGAGATCAAGGAATGGGCTGAGCGGGAGTCCCGCCTGGAAGACAGATGCCATGGAGCAACTGATCCAAGGTACCCCCGGGAAGAAGGAGATTGTTTCAAAATTGTTTTATTTCTCACAAGTCTCTGCTGTAATTAACTCATCCCAATAAATCTTAAGTTTACTCCTAATTCCTCCTTGGAGGTTTCCCCTGATTATTCCTTAACTCAAAACTGAGTGAGATTTGCATATATGGATAGATAATTAGATAATTATAAAGAAACAGCTATTTTCTAGATATTTTCAAAGCTTTCATGACTCATAAATATAGAAATCATCATGTCCATATCACACCACTTTAAGCATGCAAACATACAACCTAATGGAATTTTGGAGAAATTCAGAAGTAAATTCACTTGACTTTCTACAGTTTGATCTTTTTCTCTAACCATGTTATCATTTTCATTTCTCTTTTCCTTTGAAGGTAATAATGGGCAGGAGAATCAAAATTCCTGTGAACTATTTCAAGTGATCAATGCTAAAGATGGAAGGGAGAAGTTTGGAATTCGAATGGAAATTGAAAGCCATGAGAGAAACCAGTCAAATAATTGGAATCAGGAAAGCTCGTCTTCCACTGATGCTCCAATGCAAGACTTTCTTGCCCAACAAGAGAAAATAAGGAAAAAATATATTGGGAAAAGTGTGAAGCTAATCAAAGATAAATTACATGTAGACGAACACTATTTAACCCAAAACAAATGTAGAGAGTATGATAATAGATTCAGAAGTGATAGTAATCTTATTTCCCATAAAAGGATCAACTCAGGAGAAAAACCATATAAATGCCTGGAGTGTGGGAAAACCTTTACTCATAGCAAAGGACTTAGAAACCACAAAACAATCCACACAGGAGAGAAACCATATAAATGCTTGGAGTGTGGCAAATCCTTTACTCTGAGCTATAGACTTACTATCCACAAAAAGATCCACACAGGGGAAAAGCCATTTAAATGCATGGAGTGTGGTAAGACCTTTGGTCGAAGATGTACTCTTATTTCCCATAAAATAATCCACACAGGCGAAAAGCCATATAAATGCATGGAGTGTGGAAAGTCCTTTGCTCAACGCAGTTACCTTGCTTCCCATAGAAGGATCCACTCAGAAGAGAAACCATATAAATGCATGGAGTGTGGAAAGACCTTTGCTCAGAGCAATGCTCTTACTTCTCATAACAGAATCCACACAGGAGAGAAGCCATATAAATGCATGGAATGTGGAAGGACGTTTGCTAATAATGGTAATCTTACTTCTCATAAAAGGATCCACGCTCAGGAGAAAGTATATAGCAATAGCAATTCTACTTTAGACTTCTCTACGACTCCTCAAAGCTTTATAGCAGTCTTTGAGCAGTTTACAAAGTCAGCATATTATCCGCAGGAAACTGGATCCTCATTTTACTGACCTGACAAAGTTTAAAAACTGAATTAATCATGAGCCAGTCAGGACCGAACTCCTGGCTGTGGGCAATTAACTTGTAGTACTGCATTCTAACCTCTGATCCACCATGTCTATAGATTTTTATGTGTACAGATACTGTGCCTTTCTGATCCAAATGATTCAAGATTCAATCCAACAAAGTGAAGTTTAATGTGGAGAAAAGTAAGGATTTACACATGGGTGGGAGAAACACATTACATGAAATCTAGTTCAATAACTGTGAGAGGGACCTTGGGAGTCCGAAGGAATAGTCACTTAAACATGAGTGACTTGTGTGCGGCAGCAGCCAAAAAAGCTAATACAATCCTTGGTTTGTATAAACAAAGGCAGAATCAAAATCAAATGAAGTATTAGTACCGTTTAATAAAGCCTTAGTAAGACCACACTTAGAATACTGTATCCAGATTTGGTCATTATGTTACAAAAAAGATGCTGAGACTTTGCAACGAAGAGCAGCTAAAATGATTAAAGTCTGGAAGACTAAAACAAGAACTGTTGCAGGATTTGGGTTTGGCTTGTCTAGAGAAAAGGAGTATTAGGAGTGATGGCAGTATTCCAGTACTTGAGAGGCTGCCACAAAGAGGAGGAGGTAAATTTATTTTCCAAAGAACTGGAGGGCAGGACAAAAAAACAATGCATGTGAACTAATCAAGGAGAGAAGCAACCTGGAATTAACAAGAATCTTCCTTACAGTGGAGGACAATTAACCAGTGGGACAACTTTCCTCCAGACATTGTGGGTGCTTCATCACTGGACGTTTTTAAGAAAAGACTCAATAGTTCAGCTCCAGCTCGCATGTGCGTGCCGGCCATCTGATTTTCAAGCCTTCCGGACCCACTGGAAGCCGGGAAACAGGCTGTTTCTGGCTCTGGAGGGCCTCTGGGGGGAGTGGGGAAAGCCATTTTCTTTCTCCCCAGGCTCCAAGAAAGCCTCTGGAGCCTGGGGAGAGCGAAAAATGGGCCTTCCGGGTGTTGGGAAACGAGCTGTTTCTGGCCTCCGGAGGGAGTGTGGAAGGCCGTTTTCTTCCTCCCCAGGCTCCATAAAGCCTCTGGAGCACAGGGAGCGTGGGGGTGTCACATGGACATGCGTGGGGGTGCAGGGGGCAATGAATAATGGGTATGGGCACGCACACGCACAACTCCCGCATGGCCCTGCTTTTGGCATACGATGGCAAAAAGGTTAGACATCACTGTCTCCTCCTCCTTGAGTAGGGGGCTGGACTAGAAGAGCTCCAAGTTCCCCTCCAGCTTGATTCTGATTCTGAATCCTCAATCCTTTCTTGTGCTTTTTGCTAAGTAGGAGGTTTGAAAGCAAACATGAGCATCAGTGGAGATGAAGGTTATCATTTGGCCAGAAAGTGATGTGTGGCTGCCAATAGTTAAATGGTGGAGATTCCCCAATCATTTCAAGAAACTTCCTTGGATGAGTATTTCCACTAGAGCAGAGTTGCAGGCAGAAATGCAAAAGTCCTGAATCTCTTACTATTGTTTCAGCTTTTCTTACTTGCTTAATATTTGCTTAATATGGTCAAAATCTGTCTTTTCACCCTGCTTCATATTATGTAATGCAAGTTATAATGCGGCTGTTCTTGAGGGAAGCGAATTCAAATCCTCCAGAGAGATTTTTCTCCATCTCCACAGATGGTTCCTGGACAGGAAAGAGAGGAAGATGGAGAAACTGCTGCCTCTGAAGAAGTTGAGGCCTTTGTCGGGCAGGGAGCCCTTGAGAGGGGCCTTTTCTCCTACTCCCAAGCCTACCCTTCCCCTCAGACATGCTCCTCTTTCCCGCCCTTTCTACAATCATGCCACTTTGCGCCAAATCCACCAGGGGGTCCTCTGCTAAGACAAGTGAACTCCTGGTGCTTCCCCATTGGACCACTGGAGGGTGAACGTCACAGCTGCCTTTTGAGAGGAGGCTGCGAAGGAACCCGCTTGACGCTCTAGGACGCTGCACTCACTCTCCTTAACCCCTGGGGTTCCGCAGGAGGCGGAGAGGCTCCGGAGAGTCTGGGGGGGGAGAACCAGACGTGCCCCGGGTGAGGTGGGGGCTCTTCCCGGGCAAAGGGAGGCACAGGAGGGAAAGACACTCAGCCGGCTCTCCTCCAGCTTCAACCCCGGCTCCCATGCTCCCCAGCCGCACTCTCCATGCAGAGGGAAGCGGGGATGACGGGAAGGGGGCCGGTATCCTGGGAAGAGCCCGAGTGGGGGGAGGGGAGGGTGGGCCTTGCGGAGGCCCAGCAGGAGAGGAGGAGGCAGGATTGGCACCAGGCTCCCTGTCTCCGGAGGGGGAGAGAAGTGGGGCGGCCTCTCCACCTGCCTCCTTCCTGGCCCTGCTCGGGGTGGACCTTGGCCCTGCACTGGGATGAGCTGCCTGGGCTGCGGGCAGTTTGTGTGAAGGTTATTCAGTGGCTGAATTATACTTTCTAATTCTTGCTATTTATTTTTTCTTCCGTCTAGAAGAAACTAGAAGCCATTTGAAATCTTTGCAAGCCAAAAGTTTCTCTTGGGGAAAAAAAGAGCAGAATAACTTGGAGGGATCAGTCCTGCAGCACTAGAAATGGTCCCGTGAAGGAAAAGGCATCTGGAGACCCACCAGAGTCCTTAGAGCCATTTGCAGTTGCTCTGCAGGACAAAGAAAGGATGGAGACACAACCTTTTGGAAAGGAGGGAACCAGAAAAGGCTCTTCAGCTGTTCAGCCTGGGAACTGTGGGGAGGTCTGGACAAGAACTGGGCAGAAGATCCCAGAGGAGGAAACCATCCTCCCTTCAGAAGTTCAGCTCTGGAAGTTCATCCAAAACCAGGAGGCTGAGGATCCCCGAGGACTTTGCAGCCGACTCCATGAATTTTGTAGGCGATGGCTGAGACCAGAAAAGCACACCAAAGCCCAGATGCTGGACCTGGTTGTTCTGGAGCAGCTCCTGTTTCTTCTGCCCCTGCCGATGAAGAGCTGGGTGCGAGAGTGTGGAGCAGAGACCAGCTCCCAGGCGGTGGCCCTGGCTGAAGGCTTCCTCCTGAGCCAGGTGGAAGAACAGAAGAAGCAGATTGAGATGCAAGTGAGACACTGTAGGGAGCTCAAAAGAGAATAGAGAAAGTGTTTGAATACTTCACCCCTTCTTCCCAAACTTCTTATACTCATAATATGTGGTGATGTCCCACCAATTCTTGTAGGACATTGTTCCATTGTTTTCTCACTCAACCTCACTGGTGGATATGTTGTGGTTGTGTTCCGAATATAAGAATCTACTTTACTTCATGTGATATACATTAATTCTACTTCTTTTTTCCTTCCTCCTATTTGAAGGGCTGTACTTTGGAGATCAGAGATCCTGAGGGAAAGAAGACTCCATCAAATCCCCCTCAGGAGCTATTTTTCAGAAGGATCCCTTGGGAAGATCAAAGTCAGGACATCTCAGGTGGTAATCGTAGATCTTCAAATTACCCATCTGCGTTACCTTCACTCTCTCTTCTTTTCTATAGAATACCTCCTTCCATTTTGTTAATTATGCATTTTGAAATTATTTTATCTTACAGAGAAACAAAGAATGAAGTTTTCTGACAGAAATCAAACAGCTGTTGAACCTCCAAATCAAGTAAGAAAGGGAAACATTATTAAATTTGTATTCTCCCTTCAGGAACTGAAGTGGGTGTGCAGAGTACTCTCTCCTTCTATTTCCCCCCCTTGTTTGGCCTGGATTATATTTGTGTTCTTCCACAACATGGACAGCAGAATAGAAGATTCAAGTTGCTGGCTGACAGCAACAGTTAACTTGTTCGTCTAGGTCAATGATGCTGAACCTTTTGGTTGTTTTGTGCCAAAAGTGTGTGCACGCATGTGCCAGCACCCATAATGCAAAGGAGCAGGACCGCTTTCCGGCCAGCGAGCCTCTTACCACTTACATCAGCCGCGCCATGAATGAGGAGTTGCGCTCTCCTCTGGTCCTCCTGATGTAGCTCGCCGTTCTCACACTGCCGGAGGGGCGATTCTCGCACTGTCGCTTCCCCGGCAGCACCAGGAACATACGGCTGAGGCTTCAATCCCTCTCCCTGGAGGCATGGAGCTGCACAGTGGCAGGAGCAACCAGCAGGGCAGCGGGACGCTTCAATCCTTCCCGCCAGAAGCCTGTGTCTTGCAGTTGTTGGGAACTCCTGTCTGAAGGGGAGGCAGATCAGACACAGGCAAGAAAGCCACGATCAGGAGAAAAAAATTCTATTCTATTCTATTCTAAGAAACGAAGCAAGAAAAATATGGCTTCAGCTAGAGTCATTTTGGGGGGACACCGTGGCTCAATGGCTAAGACGCTGAGCTTGTCGATAGAAACGTCAGCAGTTCGAATCCCTAGTGCCGCATAACGGGGTGAGCTCCCGTTACTTGTCCTAGCTTATGCAAACCTAGAAATTTGAAAGCACATAAAAAATGCAAGTAGAAAAATAGGGACCACCTTCGGTGGAAAGGTAACAGCATTCCATGCATCTTTGACATTTAGTCATGCCGGCCACATGACCACCGAGACATCTTCGGATAGTGCTGGCTCTTCGGCTTTGAAACGGAGATGAGCACTGCCCCTAGAGTTGGAAACGACTAGCACATATGTTTGAGGGAACATATGTGTTCCCTTTACCTTAGAGGTGTTTTCAGAGTTGACACTACTTACTTTAATGCTCCCTGTGTGGCAGAACGTTGGAACAGACACAAAGGTATTTCCACAATGCTATTCGGTGTTTTAATAAATGAATTCAAGCAGCACTTTTTTTACACAACTATGTGGAAAAAGTTACAATGGCACTGAAAAAATGATAACTCCCAAAAAGTAAACAGTGTGGCCAGGCAGCTTTGACAGCAGACAACATTCTGGGATGCATCACCAGAGGTATCACCATCAGCAAAAAGGAGCTCCTATCCTTCCACGTAGGGCTTTAGTGAGACATCATTTGGAATACTATGTCCAGTTCTGGAGACCTTACTTTAGAAAATATATTGATAAGATTGTGAGTCCAGAGATAGGCAACATGAGGGAAGGCAAGGAAAGATCACCACAAAATTACGACAAAGAGCCTATGAGTTGCATTTTCTAATTCAGCATCACTATAACCCCGTTCTCCTTATGGTTTTCTTTCTCAGTTATTACTTGCATTACGTAATGTAAAGCAGGGTGGAAAGGCAGACTGTGACAATAGCAAGCAAAGGAAGAAAAGCTGAAACAATAGTAAGGGATTCAGGACTAATTGCATTTCTGACTGCAACTCTGCTCTAGTGGAAATACTCATCAGAGGGAGCTTCTTGAAATGATGGAGGAATCTCCACCACTTAAATATTGGCCACCACACAAAAGAATAGATGCGAGACAAGGAGTCCAGATGCACTGAAAAAAAGACGTGGTGGCTGCAGGTTTCTTGCAGCGAAAATTACCGACCTCTGGCTCCGTTCCACTTCTCCATCATGCTGCCGCTGCTGTGTTCTATGCGTCCACTGTCTGCGAGCACCCCATTTCCTGCTGCCACTGCACTGGAGGTATTTGCCTGGAGCGGAGCCAGAGGTAGGTAACTTTTGCTTCAAGAAGCCTGTAGCCGCCGTGTCTTTTTTTTGGATTGAGAAGCTGGCCAGAGACTGCCGAAAACTACCGGAGGTCTCGAACATGCCAAAAAAGCGACTGCCGTCGCTGCCCTGTTCTTCGACAGGACGGCGATGGCACTGCTTTCAAGACCTCTGGTAGTTTTCGGCAGTCTCTGGCCAGCTTCTCAAACCAAAAAAAAGATGTGCTGGCTGCAGGCTTCTTGCAGTTGCATCGAAAAAGAGACCTTTCCTTCACCTCAGCCATCAGCTGCTGCAGGAGGAAGGTAAGTCCGAAGAAAGAGGTGGTTGTGGGGGAGGAAGTTGGACATCTCACGACAAGGGGGGCGAGATGCAGGCTGGCAAGGAGCCCAACGGCGATGGCTCAGCCCTGGGTTGCCTTCCCCTCTGCCACCAGCCGCCGTGGGAGGAAGGGGAAAATAGGTAGAATGTTTTTTCCTAACAGGTTCTGTGGGCATGACTTGCTGGGGGGTGTCATGTGACTCTGTGGGTGTGAGTGACATCAGTTGGCCATACCCTCTCAGTTACATGACCCCCAGGCCACACCCATTAAGCCACGCCCACAGAACCACTAGTGGAAAAAATTGAATCCCACCTCTGCTGGAAAGCCTCCTGCATCAACCTGGAAGCCAGAAATGGGGTGGCCCACATGAGTGTGCCGAGGGCATGTGTGGGGGGCAAGGGGCATGCATGGGGGTGGGGTGCATGCACGGGGCAAGGGGAATGTGGGGGGCGGGGCGCATATGCAAGGGAGCTCGCATTGCATTTGGGGGTTGCGCACATGCTTTGGGCACTCGGCACCAAAAAGGTTAACCATCACTGACCTATTCTATGCCCAAGCATTTGGTTTTTCTTTCCTAAATGTAGAACCTAACATTTCTCAACGTTGTTTTTCATTTTGTTAGATGGGGCCCAATCTGTGGATCCTTCTATATCTTGAGCTTATCTTCTGGAGTGTTCGTATTGCTGTTAATTGGTCTTGTCTGCAAACTTGATGAGTTCCCTGTTTATCCCCTTGTCTAAATCATTGATGAAGATGAACAGATCTTGTAAATCCTCCTTTTCTGTTCTTTTTTTCGTGTTCAGGAGAGTCTTGTCTCTTTCAAGGAGGTGGCTGTGTCTTTCTCTGAAGAGGAATGGTCCCAGCTGGATTCTGGCCAAAAAGCGCTGCATTTGGAAGTCATGCTTGAAAACCATAGGAATGTGGTCTCTCTGGGTAAGTTTTCTTGTCCCAAATCAGAGAGTTCAAGAAGGCAGATTATAGTTACTTTTTATTAAAAAGTCACTAATCAGATATCGTCTCCTGGAAAGGAAAAGGAAAGTATCTGGCCTTCTAGTACCCCAAGGTCTCTCAAGAGGACTACCAGTTCTCTTCTATTCTAAAACCCCAAATTCTTTCCCCCAATCTACATGTCCATCACATGGTCCAGTCAGGTTACAGTCCCCAATCCAGTTGGTTTCCATCTATGCCTTCCCAGCACCTGGTGAGAACATCATGGTTCACAGGGGAAAGAATTTTATTTTGGCTACAAATCCCCAGCTATCTCTATTCCACACTCCCATTCCCACAACGAGGCTCTAGCCGGCTTCGCTGTGGCAGCCCTGAAGACACTCCAACATGGCTTCAGGGTTAACACACAGGCCTATAGTACTATAGTGTGAGATCAGTAGTGTGATATCTTGCACTACTGATTTTGCATGATCTCGCACTAAAGTAGTTTAGCTGTCTGTTCTCTGCTAACAGGCCTGTACCAGATCTGGCCGAAGAGACCATGCAAGCCAATGAGACTTTGGGGCAGTGAAATAGGCATTCTTAAGCCTCCCAACTTTCCAGTCTCGGCATAAAGAACATTTACAAACCAATGGGAAGCTTCAAGCAAAGGATTTGCCCCAAAGTCTCATCACTGGGATCAAGGAACAGGCCGAGCGGGTGTCCTGCCCGCCAGACAAACACTGTAGAGAAGCTGCTCCAAGGTACACTGGGGAAGAAGGAATTTTTTTCAAAATTGTTTCAGTTCTCACAGGTCTCTACTGAAATTAATCCACCCCAATAAATCTTAAATTTTCTCTAATTCCTTCTTGGATGTTTCCTCTGATTATTCCCTAACTCAAAACTGGCATTAAGTAAGATTTGCATATAGAGATAGATGGATGGATGGATGGATGGATGGATGGATGGATGGATGGATAGATGATAGATGGATAGATAGAGGATAGATGGATAGATAGATGGATGTAAAGAAAGATATTATCAGCGTTCCAAGGAACACCCCCAATGAAGGAAGACTCAAAGTTCCATTTTATTAGAGATATCATATTCATATTGGCACATCTGGGGTAAACCCAAATCTGAAATTTCCGGGTTTGTGCCCACCCAAAAGAAAGTCAAAGATCCATCCCCTGCACCCACAAGTCCATCACATGCCCCAGTCATTTCTCTGTCCCAACCGGAGATAATTCCCAATCACTTCCATCCAGGTGGAGGCCAAGTGTCCTTGACTCCCAGAGAAAGGAATGTTGGTATGGCTAATTCTCCACTGACTCCTTGTAATTCTCCCTCCCGTTTTCCCAGGCACTGGGAAATCAGGAGGTTAATACAGTCAGCATGTTAACCACCTCCCCCCACTCTCCAGGAGGATCTTTTGGCTTGTAGGGAAATATATCATGAAACTCTTTCACTAGAACATCAGTGTTTACATCCCAACTCTTGACCCATGTAGCTTCTGAGAAAGGGTATCCTTTCCAATGAACCAGATATTGTAATCTACTATGTAGTCTAGAATTTTCACCCTGTATCACAATTGGTTTGGGAGGAGTTACTTGCTGCAGTCCTAACCTTGAACTGACAGTTGGCTTCAGTAAATGCAGTGGAATACTAGATGCATTTTCCCTAGTATTCAGGGGAGGCTGAGCTCTACTGTTACCGGGTTAATTACTTTCACTATGGGGAAAGGTCCTAAGAATTTAGGTCCTAGTTTCTTACTGGGCAACTTCAGCCTAATGTATTTTGTTGATAGATAGACTTGATCTCCCACCTGAAAGGGGGTTGGGGATATCTGCGTTTATTGGTTTGCTTTTTATACGCTTCAGCAGCATCAGCTTCAATTATTCGAACACTTTTTGACAGTCTAGCATCCAAGTAGACGAGGACTCCCTTGTATAGGTGCTCATGCAGCACCTTTTTAATCAGTTGCATGAAGACTGTGGGGACTCCTTGGAGCCCAAAAGGCATGACTCTGAACTGGAAGCTACCCAGTGGACAGTTGAAAGCTGTCTTCCATTCGTCTCACTCTCGAATGAGTATTTGGTAATAAGCTTCTCTCAAGTCTAGCTTAGTGAACACTACCCTTTGACAGATGGTTCGGCATATCTTTCATAAGAGGGAGAGGGTAGGTGTTCTTCACGCACACAGCATTAATTCTGCGAAAATCCACTCAAAGCCTCATCCCCCTGTCTTTCTTCTCTTTAAATAGCACAAGAGCTGCTACTTTGGAATTCACAAGTTGGGTGAAACCCCTGGCTAGGTTAGCATCAATGCATTTCTGGGGCAGCCGGGAGGTGCTTCTGCTGTGGCTGCCGCTTTTTCCAACTGGTAGGAGCCACTGGGGCTTTTCGCCTGTTGGCAGCTGTTTGGTGGTCTAGCTAAGCGAGTCCCAATATGATCAATTCAGTCATCTTGTGGGCTACTACGAATCAGATGAGCTCTTGGTGACGTCCCATTTCCAGCCTAACGAGTTCAGTGATTATTGTAGCAGGGGCTCCACCTATCAGTGTCCCATCTACTTGCTCGAAGCATATGGGGTGAACTAGAGGACTCATCTTTATCCCTAGCTGCTCGACAATGGGTAGACTGATCAGACACCTGGTGCAACTGGTGTCTATCATGGCCACCATGTCACCCTGTACCCCGGTTTCTGGCACTACTAGTCTGATTTTGACAGCAAAGAGACAGATGGCTTTACTTACCATCAGGTCATCTTCACCGCTGCTTCCGCTGGCGGCCCCAGGAAGGGGGTCTCTGGCCAGAGGTTCCTTGCCTTCATCTTGGGGAGGAGGAAGTTCTACTGCTTCCCAGGCAAATCTACCTGCATCCGGCAGCTTCCTGGGAGTCTGCCTTCCTCAGGTTGCTGAGGGAGACTGGGCTGAGGACTGGGGATGGGAGCTAGCTAGGCACTCAGACGCTTTGTGTCCCAGTTGGTTGCATCTGAAGCACTTGACTATTCCTATCAGCTTGGAAGATGGCAGCTCTGCTGGTTTTGCTGGGTTTCAGTGACCTAGGACTCTCTAGGCCGGTCTCTCCAAAGCGGGCTTCCGATGGGGGTTGATTTCTCAATCTATTGCCACGACTATAGTATACCAGTCCTGCAGTCAGTCTGGTACCGCCCTAATGCCACAAGCCTGGGTCTGGGTCCATGGCTTTCTTAAAATAGTGAATGAGGAGTGATTCAGGCCAGTGCCTAAGTTTCCCAGCTATTCTCTGGAATTCCCAGATGATCTCTTTAGGGGAGTGGCCCACCTGCTTCATGGTCTTGATTTGTGCCTCGGTCTCCTACCTACGGTCCATGTCCTCAAATCTGACCCGGAGCAATTGGATGAATTCATCAGCGTCTTTCAATTTGGCAGCACCCTCATAGTCTAGATGGGCTATCCATTCTGCAGCCTCCCCTTTGTTCATCCCATCGTTGATGATTGAGATCAGGTCTTAGTCAGTTTGGTACTGGTCTCCAGTACCAAACCATTATGGTTGATGTAAGCCCAGTTCCAAGTAATGCATCCATCATAAAACAAATTCCAAGGCATTCCATTTCCTCAAAGAACATATTTATTTAGATACACCATCTTGGCACTAACTAGTGGAAAGCCAGTACTGAAGGTCCCCGGATTTCCACGTCACTATAAATAGGATTTTCTCAATTTTTCAAAACAATATGTCATATTATCCAACCAGGCTGGGAACTGGTTGCTTGGTGACTTCGCTCCTCCTTCCTCTGGCCAGCCAGCTGTTGGAATGTGGCTGACTCATCGGCCAGCTATGTTGAACTGAAACTATCCACCTCAGCTCTCCCCCCCTTTCAGCTCCCAAGTGTGTCAAACTGAATTCATATGAATAACCCAGGATACAACCAAACCCACAATCTAATCAAATTCAGGCTTGACACCCAGTTCTGATTGAGGAAGTATGCCAACTTCCCCAGATTTCAGTCAAAAGTCGCCCTGAACTTCGGCGGTGCCACAGGAGTTGTGGCTGGCAGAGCCGGTGGCGGAATTGCAGGGGGTGCACCCAGTGGAGCCGGGGCCAGCTGTGGTGCCGGCGCCGGCATCCACTGGCATTGCACCCACTCCTGGCTGGGGTGGAAAGTCCAGCTGGGGGAAATCCGTTCGGCTGGTGGCAGCATGAAGACCAGCTGGCGGTGGGAGTGGCTGGTCTCAGCAGGCCCCTTGGTTCCAGTTGCTGTGGCGGCCTGGCTCTAGTGGGAGCTGCCACTCAGGTGGATTGGGCCCGCTGGGGGAGGCAGTGTCGTACTTCATCCTGGGCCAAGTGGAAAGACGTCATTGTCGTACTCTGGACACTTGCGAGCCTCAGATCCGGGAAGGTGAATGTGGGCTGAGCCAGAACCCATCTCCATCTTCCCTGAGTCTTCATACTGCCTAAGTGTTAGGACGGGGCTCGGGGCTCAGGGCTCTGGACCCCGGAAAGAACCCCAGTCTTTGGGGAGCTGGTTAAAGTTTTTAAAAGAGATTTAGGTTAATGTCAGCATTTGAAGTAACATCCCCAATGAAGGAAGACTCCGAGGCTAGCTATTCCTCAAAGTTCCGTTTTATTAGAGATGTCATATTGGCACATCTGGGGGAAACCCGAATCCTAAAGTTCTGGGTTTGTCCCCATCCAAAAGAAAGTCAAAGATCTATCCCCTCCACCCACAAGTCCATCACATGGCCCAATCATTTCACCATCCCAACTGGAGACAACCCCCAGTCAATCTCATCTAGGTGCAGGCCAAGTGTCCTTGACCCCCATAGAAAGGATTGTTGTTATGGCTAATTCTCCACTGACTCCTTGTAATCTCCTCTCCCGTTATCCGGAGAGGGGAGATTACAAATATAGCAGCCCTGAAGCTCCAAAGAAAAAGATGGCTTCCAGGGCCGACAGATATTTTCTAAATAATTTCAAAGCTTTCATGCATCATGAATATAGAAATCATCATGTCTATATCACACCACTGTGGGCATGCAAAATACAACATAATGGAATTTCGGAAAAACTCAGAAATTTTTCATGTTAACTTTCTACATTTTGATCTTTTTCTCTAACCTTTTTATCATTTTCATTTCTCTTTTCCTTTGAAGGTAATAATGGACAGGCGAATCAAGATTCCTGTGAACTGTTCCAAGTGATCAATCGTAATGATGGAACAGAGAAATTTGGAATTCGAATGGAATTAGAAAGCCATGAGAAAAAACAGTCAAATCATAGGAATCAGGAAAGATCACTTTCTACTGATGCCTCAATGCAAGACTTTCTTGCCCAACAAGAGAAAATAAAGAAAAAATATATTGGGAAAAGTGTGAAGCTAATCAAAGATAAATTACATGTAAACGAACACCGTTTAACCCAAAACAAAGGAGAAGATGCTATAAGACACAATGGACAAAATTACAATGGGACATTCATTCTTTGTCTTGAAAATAATTTCCTTACATCTCAAAAAGTGATTCACACAAAAAAGGAGCCTTATAAATGTTTGGAATCTGGAAAACATTTTAGAACGAGCGGGCAATTTACTTCCCATGAAAGGATTCACACTGGGGAGAAACAGTGTTCAGAAGCACCTGTAGCCCATGCAGCCCAGTCCCTCCAAGCAGGAGGAGAGAAACCCTATAAATGCATGGAGTGTGGGAAAACCTTTATTCATAGCAATGGACTTAGAATTCACAAAATGATCCACACAGGAGAGAAACCATATAAATGCATGGAGTGTGGAAAGACCTTTGCTTTGAGCAAAAGACTTACTGTGCATAAAAAGATCCACACAGGGGAAAAACCATTTAAATGCATGGAGTGTGGGAAAACCTTTACTCAACGTGGTCATCTTATTTCCCATAAGATGATCCACACAGGGGAGAAGCCGTATAAATGCATGGAGTGTGGAAAGACCTTTGCTCAAAGAGGTAATCTTATTTCCCATCAGGTGATCCACACAGGGGAGAAACCATATAAATGTATGGAGTGTGGGAAAATCTTTACTCGTAGCAATGGACTTAGAATCCACAAAATGATCCACACAGGAGAGAAACCATATAAATGCATGGAGTGTGGAAAGACCTTTGCTCAGCATGCTCATCTTACTTCCCATCAGGTGATCCACACAGGGGAGAAACCATATAAATGTATGGAGTGTGGAAAAACCTTTACTCGTATCTATGAACTTACTATGCACAAAAAAATCCATACAGGGGAAAAGCCATTTAAATGCATGGAGTGTGGAAAGACCTTTGCTCTCAGCAGTGTACTTAGAAACCACAAAAGGGTCCACACTACAGAGAAACCATATAAATGCATGGAGTGTGGAAAGACCTTTGCTCTGAACAATAGACTTACTATCCACAAAATGACTCACACAGGGGAAAAGCCATTTAAATGCATGGAGTGTGGAAAGACCTTTGCTCAACGTTATCATCTTATTTCCCATAAGAGGATCCACACAGGGGAGAAGCCGTATAAATGCATGGAGTGTGGAAAGACCTTTGCTCAAAGTAGGAATCTTATTTCTCATAAGATGATCCACACAAGGGAGAAACCATTTGAATGCATGGAGTGTGGAAAGACCTTTGCTCAACGCCGTTATCTTTCTTGCCATAAAAAGATCCACTCAGAAGAGAAACCATTTAAATGCATGGAGTGTGGAAAGACGTATACTAAAAACAGTGCTCTTACTTCTCATAACAGAATCCACACAGGAAAGAAACCATAACAATCAGTGGTGAAATCTAAAAATTGTTTCTACCTGTTCTGTGGGCATGGTTTGGTGGGGGGTGGGGGTGGTAATGTGACTCGGTGGGCATGGCCAATTTTTTTTTTTTACTTTTAAAACCATTTTTTCTACAACCTTCGGCAAAGAGGTTGTTTAAAAATGCTTTCAAAAGGCTCTGACAATCCCAGCTGACTTGACTGATCAGCAGAGACTTTTTGTCTTTTAAAAGAAAATAAGCCTCTGCCGATCAGGCAACTCAGCTGGGATCATCAGAGGCTTCAGAACCTCTGAAGAGGTTGTAGAAAAAATGCTTTTAAAAGCCTTTGATGATCCCAGCTGAGCTGTGTGATCATCAAAGGCTTTTTTTTTTAAAGCATTTTTTTCGGCCAAAGAGGTTGTAGAAGAAATGCTTTCTAAAATTAAAAAGAAGAAGCCTCTGATGATTGTGCGGCTCAGCTGGGCATGTGGTGGGGGGGCAGGGATTTTTGCTACTGGTTCGCCGAACCAGAGTAATGTTCAACTGAGTAATAGTTCTCCCAACATGGTAAACCCAGGCCTCCTCTTTCTCTTGTCTCCTGCATCATCTTTTTTTTTTATCCGTGGCTTTTTCCCCTGCCAAATAAATTTGGTTATTATTTGGCTTAACTCCATGAAGAATTTTTTGGATAAATTCACTGGGGCAGTTTGAAACAAAAAATTAAACTTCGGTAAAACATAAGATTTTACTGTTGTTACTCGTCCCAGAAGTGACATTTGTATTTTACCCCATTTGTCTAGATCTTTTTTGGTTTGACTTACTAATTTATTATAATTATCTTCTTGTATGCTCGAGCATCTGCCAGATAACCAAATTCCCAGATATTTAGTTTTGTTGACTACTTTTAATCCGGTCACTTCCTGTAGACCCTTCTTGTCTTCCTCTAAGATGTTCTTCGTTAATATATTGGTTTTCTTTTTATTAATTAATAAACCTGCTACCGCCCCGAATTCCTCAATTATCTCTAATAAATATGGGCAAGATTTTATGGGTTCTTCCAAAATAAAAACCATATTGTCTACAAAGGCCTGTGTTTTATATATCTATTGTCCAATTCTGAGGCCTTTTATTCTTTCCTTGTTCCTTATTTTCCGCAGTAGTGTTTCTAGTGATAAAATAAAAAACAAGGGAGATAGAGGACAACCCTGTCTTGTGCCTTTGCCAATAGAAAATTCCTCTGTCAAATCCCCATTTATCAATAGTCTGGCCATTTGTTTGGAGTAAATAGCTTTGATTGTATTTATAAATCTCTGTCTGAAGCCCATGTGTTCTAACTGTAGTAATATAAACTCCCAGTTGACCCTGTCAAATGCCTTCTGGGCATCAATAAAGACTAGTGCGACCTGTTTGCCTGGATGATCTTCGAAATATTCTAGTACATTTAACTTGACTCTCAGGTTATCTCGTAATTGTCGTGATGGTAAGAACCCATTTTGGTCATTGTGTATAAATTCATTCAGAAAGCCTTTTAGTCTATTTGCTAACATTGTTGTGAAAATTTTGTAATCTGAATTCAGGAGAGATATTGCTTTATAATTTTTTATATCTGTCGGGGGGGGGATCGTCTTTAGGGATTAAACTGATATTGGCCTCCCTCCATGAATGGGGAATTTCTGCTTTTCCCAGGACTTTGTTAAATAGGTCTTTCATATGCTCTCCCTTTACCTCAAACATTGTTTTATATAACTCCGCTGGGAGTCCATCTGTACCAGGCATTTTCGAATTCCCTTATTTCTTCACTGCTTTTTCAATCTCCATTAAGGTAATTTCCTCCTCTAATATTTCTTTCATTAAATTAGGTATCTTGGGTAGGTCCGAATTTTCTATATAGCCGTGATGGCGAACCTATGGCACGCATGCCACAGGTGGCACACGGAGCTATATTGCTGGGCACACAAGCGTTGCCATTGCTCAGCTCCAGCACGCATGTGTGCACTGGCCAGCTGATTTTTGGCCCTTCTGGGCCCAACAGAAGTAGACAAACGGGCTGTTTCCAGCCTCTGGAGGGCCTCCGGGGAGGTGGGGAAGACTGTTTTTGCCCTCCCCAGGCTTCTAGAAGGCCTCTGGAGCCTAGGAAGACCTACCGGGCCCACCAGACCATCACATGCCAAAAGCAGGGGGAGCATGGGGGGGGCACGCACACATGCGCGGGGGGGGGCGGGGGGAATAGAATTATGGGTGTGGGCACGCGTGCGCACGACCACCCCGCACTTCTCCAGCTTTTGGCACGCGATGGCAAAAAGGTTAGCCATCACTGCTATATAGTTTTTTGTCGCCCCTGCTAAAATCTCTTCTCTTTTATATAATTCTTTATAAAAATCCACTGCAATTTTTTCTTTCCCTTCTTTATCTTTTATTAGACTTTCCTCGTCTTCTAATTGGTCAATTCGTCTATTTTGTTTTTCTTTTTTAAGTCTAAATGTAAGCCATCTTCCTAATTTATTAGCTGATTCGAAGTGTTTTTGTTTTGTTGCTTTTATCTTATCTTTCAATTTATCCAGCTCCAAGTGATTAAGCTGATGTTTTAACAATATTATCTGTTCTTTTGCATCTGTGGATAGTGGGTTATCTTGTAGCTGTTCCTCGAATTTTGTTAGTTTATTTATTAATTCACCCCTTTCTTTTTCTTCTTTTTTGTGTTTAATGGCCATGTGTTTGATAATAAGACCTCTTATAAAAGCTTTGGCAGCATCCCAAATTATTTGAAGTGGCATTCCTGGTGTCTTATTTTCTTGGAAGAAGAGGGTTATTTCTGTCTTAAGCTTTTGTGTGGATTTGATATCTTTTAGAATCTCTGACCTCATCATCCATCTCCTATTTTTCCCCTCTTTCTTTAATACTGCTAGTACTGGGTTATGATCCGCCCAATCGTTCAGCATGATTCTGATCTCTGCCACTTGGGAGTTAAGTTCTTGTGACATCCAAATCATGTCCAACCTGGACCATGATTTGTGCCTGGGAGAATAATAAGTAAATTGCTCAACTGTCTGATTGTGCTCATGCCAAGTATCTTTCAATCCTAATTCATCTCTCATTTCATTACAAATGGCTGGTAAGATCCTCTTTTCTTGTCCTCTATTTCCTTTTTTGGGATTTTCCCCTGTTTTGTAATCCTGTGTGCTATTAATAACTGCATTAAAGTCACCCAGAAGACATACTTGCTCATATTCCAAATCTCGGATTTCTCTTCGTAATCTTCGGAATAATGATTTTTGTTTAGTATTAGGGGCGTAAATTCCTATCAATAATTTCAGGGTGTTGATTGATCCCATCCTGGCTCTGGGACAATCACACCTTGGTTAGAGGTTTGGATCATGGCTTCTCCTCGCAAGTATACTCTGAGAAAAAAACCCCAAAGAAGTATTTTCTAAGAAAACTCATTTTTATTGTAAAAGTAAAATAAAAATAATTCTTGCTAACTAATTAGCTACATCTTGGCAGCGTTCCTGCCAGACCTCTCTGGCAGGGAGAACAAAGCAAGTAAGATGATGTGCCTTATTTGATGATGTACCTGATAACAGCATCTTTCCATTCATAGCTCAATGAGTTAATAATATTGATGATATTCAAATGATCAGCATTATCATTAACTCATTGAGCTATGAATGAAAAGATGCCGTTACAAAAATTAACCAAGTCCCTATTGCTCAACGCACAGTGGACAATGTATGTAGACTTTTAATTGAAGAAGAGGCATTCATGTTAGCCACACCACATTTGAGAGGACCACCCGCATCAAGGGCTCCAGCGAGGCGTCCCTTCCGAGGAAGAGCCTACGTTCCAAGGATGCCAAGATGCAACATCTGCAGTCGTGTGGGACATGCCACCCCAGATTGTCCCCAACGAGCTCCAGCTCTCGTCTCATACCAGAGGAACAGACTGCAGAGGCAGAGGTGGAAGACAAGGTTGTCGTGGTCCCCGGCATGATCCACAAGCTCCACTTGCTACATTGGCTTTAACCAACGATCCACAATCTCATCCAGAGTACAATAGACGGCTTTTGTGGACTTTGGACAGTGGTGCAGCATTGCATGTTACCTACAGAAAGGAACTTTTCACAGAGATGCACGAGCCTGAACCTGAACTACGAGAACTTTATTCTTTTTCAAATCATCCTTGTCAGCTCAAAGGAAAAGGAACTGTTTATGTTGAAGAGCTCGATACATTCATCCCTGATGTTTATTACATACCAACAGCAAATAGCATTTTGCTTAGTCAGGCACACTTGTCTAGAGTTTTAAAGTTCCAGGTTCACCACCTTGAGAAAGCAAGTTACATAGTTAAAAATGGAGATATTGTTGCTGAAACCATGTTGATTAGTGGTGTTTATTACTTAAAGCCAAAGCCTAAATCGCAAGCACAGGCAAGTATACAAACTCCAAAGGAGAGCGCAGGCCCAGAGAGAGATATTCCAGAGAGAGATCCTGTTGCTACTCCAAAGGCTCCTAAAGCCAACAAAAAGAAAATTAGGAAACAGGTTGCTCAGAGCAAGCCTGAGGTCCCTCATAAAACCTTTAATGTTGAAAATTCACTAACTGGTAAACCTTTGCATTACAGGTGTATCCACAAGTGGCATAGAAGATTGGGGCATGCCAGTTTCCGTGTTCTTAGGAAAATGCCGGAATTCGCAAAAGGTTTGGATCTAAAGGGGTGTAAGGTGTTTTTAGATTGTGCTGTCTGCAAGAAGGCCAAATCCAAAGCAGCAGCCATTCCCAAACATGCTACATGCCTGTCAACACACATTTTTGATTTGGTACACACTGACATAGTTGGTCCATTTCCGCCAACACTTGGTGGTAGGAAATATTTTCTAACAATTGTTGATAATTATTCTAGATATGGATATGTATATCCTATGAAAGAAAAATCTGAGACCTTTCAGATCTTTAAAGACTTTGCAGCCCTTGTTTCTACCCAACACATAGTTCGCATCGCCAGAATCCAGAGTGATTGTGGTGCTGAATTCATGTCTCAGCGTTTCCAGGATTGGATGCGTAAGAATGGAATTATTCACCAGACTTCAGCTCCTTACACACCGGCTCATAACAGAGTCGTAGAATGACGACAAGAGGTCCTGCAAACCATGATGCGTTGTCTCCTAGAAGACGCCAACCTTAGTATGCCATACTGGGGTGAAGCTATCAAATATGCAAATTACATTGTTACATTGTCAATCGTACTTGGAGCAGTGTAATAAATCAGACTCCTTTCTTCATGCTGTATGGGTACAAGCCCGATCTCAAAAACCTCCATATTTTTGGTTCATACGCTATGGTGAACATCCCCTTAGCTCAAAGAAGAAAAGAAGGTCCAGTAGCAAAAAGACTGAGATTTATGGGTATTGATGATAACTCAAAATGGAGCAAATTTATTGACTCTAAACATGTAATAGTAATTTCCCAATCTGCTAATTTTGAGGAAGATGTCGACTGGTCCAGGATTCATTCCAATGATCCTGAAGTTTATTTTCCTAGAGATGATGTTGTTGATGTCACGCAGCCTGATGACCAAGATTCACAGGCGAATGTTCCATCCACTAGTTCTTCTCAACCTGATGTTCTGTCTTCGCGAGCCGCAGATGCTGATGCTAGCGACGAATGTGAGGACGAGGACGAAGCAGAGAAAGAATGGACTGTGGTTCCGAGATGTTCCAAGAGGGCCACAAAAGGAATCCCTCCACAACGATATTCGTGGCAACTGACAAAAGCACCCTTGCCTTTGATCTGCAATGTTACACTTCTACCTGATACGTTCACACAAATCAAGTATCTTCCTGATTCAGAGCAAGAGAAGTGGTATGATGCAATGCAGGTTGAAATGGACAGTCTAAAGAAACTCAAGGTGTTCACTCCTGCAAAACCTCCAGCAAACAAAAGTGTCATTGGCACTCGATGGGTCTACAGAATCAAAAAGAAACCAAATGGTGAGTCATTGTACAAGGCCAGACTTGTAGCTCAGGGTTTCGCTCAACGTTATCCTGAGGACTACACAAATACCTACTCACCGACAGTCAGAACTGAGAGTGTAAAAATTGCTTTAGCAACTGCAACTATCCTTGGTTTAGAAGTTTTCCAGTTCGATGTTGACACGGCTTATCTACATGCTGACCTAGATGAAGAGATCTACGTGAGAGGTCCTCCAGGTTTCCGACAGCAAGAAGGGGATACCTGGTTTCTACAAAAAAGTCTTTATGGTCTGAAACAGTCTGGTTTAATGTGGTACTTATGTCTTATTGACAAACTAAATTCAATGGGCTTTATTAAGTCCGAAACTGATGAGTGTGTGTTCACAAAAAGATCTAACAATGCATATGAAATAGTTCTTGTTTATGTTGATGACATAGTTTATATTGATCCAAATAAGCAGATGAGTGAAAGTTTTGCCAAAGCTTTGCAGAGATACTTCACATTGAAATCTTTAGGTCATATTAGCACTTATTTAGGTGTTCAGATTGACAAATCACAGAAGGGGTTTAGTCTTTCACAAGAAGATAAAATTAAACAAATTTTGCATCATTGCAACATGAAGGATGCTAACACAACAAAGACACCCATGCAAACAGATTTTCACAACTTGACACAAGAATCGAGTCCTGAGTTCGAGGATCAAACACTTTATCGTTCAGACATTGGGTCACTGTTGTACATTAATAGTTGGACCAGACCCGACATTGCACTTAGTGTCAATCTCTTGTCACGACACGTAGGTAAGGCAAAACAGTTTCATTGGACATGCGTTAAGAAATTATTGAGATACCTAAAGCACACTAAACACATGAAGATATTGTTAGAACCAACAGATACTGATTATGCAGAATTATGTTGTTATGCAGATTCTGATTGGGCAAGTGATAAGAAATCACGTAAAAGTACTTCAGGTTATATGATGTTCTTGAATGGATGTCCTGTTTATTGGCAAGTGCGTAAACAGAATTTTGTTTCTTGTTCATCTACTGAAGCTGAATATGCTTGTATTTCAGATGCATGTAATTCTCTAACATGGTTCGATGCTTTAGTCACAGATATCTGGACACGTCCGATCCGACCAATCACCGTGATGGAAGACAATGAATCGGTGGTTTATATTTCTGAATCACATTTCACAGGTTCTAGGTCCAGACACATTGACATCCGTTATCAAAACATAAAACAATTGGTGAAACAAGGTTTTGTTAAAATGCAATATGTATCTACACATGATCAGATTGCTGACATCCTCAACAAACCACTCCCAGCAGCTCAACACGAGTATCTGCGTAAGAAGATGTGCCTTATTTGATGATGTACCTGATATTTGCTCAACTGGCAAAGAAGGGGATTGTCACTGCGTTCTTGTATTTACCAGCTGAGCTCTCATTTTCTGGACTATTACACTTGCCGTAGATGCTCACTCTTATCTCTCTAAGCTAACTGCACATCCTCCACACATTCTATTCCTCCTTCATCTTTACTTTCTTTGTTCTCCCTGCCAGAGAGGTCCGGTAGGAACGCTGCCAAGATGTAGCTAATTAGTTAGCAAGAATTATTTTTATTTTACTTTTACAATAAAATGAGTTTTCTTAGAAAATACTTCTTTGGGTTTGTTTTCTCAAAGTATACTTGCGAGGAGAAGCCACGGTCCAAACCTCTAACCAAGGTGTGATTGTCCCAGGGCCAGGATGGGATCAATCAATGCCCTGACACATAATGCCTTCTTTGAAGTAATTCCACCTCCAATATTAATATTCTTCCCTCTTCGTCTGCGAATAATTGTTTTGGCGAGAGATGTTCTTTTACATACATTGCTACTCCCCTCTTTCTCTCCTCTGAAGCCGCTACAAATAATTTCCCTGCTTTGGGGCATTTCAATAAATTTGCTTGTGACAGTTTAATATGACTTTCTTGCAAACATGTTATATCCGTTTTGATTTTAACAATTTTAGCTAAAATACATCTTTTCTTTGTCGGTGCATTGAGACTATTGACATTCACCATCAATAGTCTCATTTCTTGATCCATTTCTATCTATTACTCCCTTTAGTTTTAGCTGCTAAAGATGTCTATCCTATATTCTTCTAATCCTCCTTCCCCCTTCCTCCCATCTCATTTCCCCTTTCCATAGTATGCTTGTGCTCCTCTCTCATTTCTCCACTCCTCTTTCTGATCTCTCTGATTCTCTTTTACTATTTCTTTGTTTCTTTCACTTTCAGTAGGTCCAAAGAAATTTTCACAGAAGTCCTGTGCCTCCTGTATATTCTCAATTTTAGTTTTCCGATCTTGCCATGTCACCAAAAGCCCTTCAGGTAGTAGCCATCGATATGGGGCATTATGTTTCCTCAATTGCGAAGTTATGAACTGATAATTCTGTCTCTGCTCTCGCACCCTTCTAGGAATCTGTTTTAGGATTGTAATCTGACGCCCTTTATATGTGACATTCTGGTCCCTAGCTTTGTGGAAAGTTTCATCTCTAAGCGCCTTTTTAGTTAGCCTCACGTGGATTTCCCTAGGCAAGTTATGACGTCTCGCATAATTGGTGTAAATGCTATAGGCCTCATCTATATCACCATAAACATCTTTTCTTTCCCCACTACTTCTGCAATTACTTCTCCCACAATTTCGTCCAACTTTTCCTCTTTGTCCTCCACCACATTTTGGAGACTAAAAAAAGGGCAGATTTCTCCATCTCTAAAAATACTACCTCCTCCTCAAGTTTCCCAACCGCTTGAGCACATCTCCTTTCACATTTTTCTATTTGAATTTCCACTCTTTCGGTAGTTTTTTCAACCTCTATCAATCGTTCCTCGTGTTTAGAGATGGTTGTTCTCATCTCTCCCAGAGTCTCTTTGACTTGTTTAATTTCTCCTCTTAGTTCGCTCATCTCGGATTTCAAGTCATCAAAGTTCTTAGAAGTCGATTCCTGATTTTTTTCCAAAATTCCCTGAATATTCTGGAACATCGCCTGAATTCCTTGCATCGTGACAGGCTTCTCTGCTATTGGCAAGTTTTCTGATGACTTTCTTAGTCCTGGTGGAGTTGTTATTGGGAAAGATGTTATTGTTGAGGCTACTTGTTTCTTCATGGTTTTTGTGGATGTCACTGTAGTAGACATGTTTGTCAGACAGAGGAGGTTTTTCCAAATTATCATGCACTAATATTAATTTAATTACTATTCAGTCTTAATTCTATAAGTTTCTAATCATAAATCAATTCCAGTTTATCTTATCTATTAACAATTAAATACAGTGTGTGTGTGTGTGTGTGTGTGTGTATATATATATGTTAATATTAAACAAATTTATGTTAAATGACAAATCAAAATGGGTATTTATATAGTCAATTAATCATCAATCATATACAATAAGTATTAAGCACTATGAACTATCAATTAGATATTCAAAAGGATGTTGGATTCAAATATTATACAAACTTAACACAATAAGATAACTAAGCAGGAAAGTATTCACTATTAAAAAATCCTGGGAGGAAGGGGGGGATCAGGAGAAAATTCACCCCCTACTCATCATCCACTTTCACACAATTAGTGTCTCAAAGTATACTTTTTTTTCCCTCCTCCAAGTAAAGTTCCTTTCAATTGTTATCGGGTTCCGTTCCAATAGTTAGTTCAATTATGGAAATCACCGCTCTTCTATTTCACTTCAATTTCACAGCGGCAAGAAAGCTCAGAAGTCCGTAGCTAAAGGCTGCCTTCACTTCCACTCTTGGCTGCCACTACTCTCTTAATTCGCTGCACAGTCCCGTTATTGCTAAGATCACTCTCACTCTTCTTCTGTCTTCGTTCCGTTCCGTCTCGTCTCCCCGTGCCGGTCAAATATAAAACGCAGTGTCATCGGCTTTGGGGCCGCTATTCCGCGGCCTTCTTTCCCTCCGGATCCTCGGAACTCAAGCTTCGTTGTGGCAGGGGGTTGCACTCCCCTCCTCACCTCCGAAGAAAGCCCCTCTGCTCCTCAACCTCTCCAGGGCTGAGATCGGCAAAATAACGCCACGAAGATGCAAGAAAATCACTTGGCACAGTAGAGCGAGCATTGCGCCGGTCTTTCCACCCTGACAGCTCTACCGGAAGTCTGGATCCTCATCCTTTCTTGTGCTTTTTTGCTAAGTAGGAGGTTTTAAAGCAAATATGAGCATCGGTGGAGATTAAGATTATCATTTGGCCTGAAAGTGATGTGTCGCTGCCAATAGTTAAGTGGTGGAGAGTTCACTATCATTTCAAGAAGCTCCCTCTAATGAGTAAGTATATCCACCAGAGGAGTGTTGCAGTCAGAAATGCATTAGTCCTGAATTCCTTACTATTATTTCAGCTTTTCTTACTTTGCTTCATATTGTCGAAATCTGCCTTTCTACTCTGCTTCACATTATGTAATACAAGTGAGAAGTGAGAAACAAAACCATAGGAGAACGGGGTTATAGTGAGGCTGAATTAGAAAAGGCAACTCATAGGCTCCTTGTCCTAATTTTGTGATCTTTCCTTGCCTTCCCTCATGTTGCCCATTTCTGGACATACACAATATTATCAATACCCTTTTAAAGTGAGGTCTCCAGAACTGGACACAGTATTCCGAATGGGGTCTGACTGAAGCCCTATGTAGTGGGTTAGGACTTTCTCTTTTGTTGTTGGCGATACATCTAGTGAGGCATCCCAGAATTTTGTTTGCCTTCACAGATGCCTGGCGACATTGTTTACTCATTTTGTAGTTGTCATTTTTTCAGTGCAATGCTAACTTTGTTCACAGAGTTGTGTGAAAAAAGTGCTGCTTGAACTCAGAATAGTTCTAGCATTCTGGAAATATGCATGCCTTTGTGTCTGTTCCGAGCTTTGTCCACACATGGAGCATTAAAGCAAGTAGTTTTTTAAAAAGTTTTTTTTTAATAAAAATGTCAAATCAATGCATGAACAGTGTAGCATATAGGCGCCATACATTCCAACACAAAGAAAACTGATCAAATTAAGGATTATTGTTACATTCAATCAATTTATGAAATTCCCATTACAATACACATCTATAGTAGGTTACAATCTATCATTATTCAATTATTCCATCTATTTCTCATTATTACTTCCATTTTATCAACTAAAAATGTAATGCATTAATATTCCCTTTATTTCTCTTAGTATAGCTTTTAATCATATCACCCTATATTAAAAAGCTTTTTCTTTCTTTCCTGTCTAACTTCTAATCATGTCATCTGCCTAAAAAAAAAGAGAATTTATTTATTTTTTTATTTATTTTAGATTTTATGTATTTTAGATTTCTATACCGCCCTTCTCCCTGAATGAGAACAAAAAGGGAGAGATAGGGAAAGACAGTTCAAAACAGCAACTGGGAGCAGGAATCATCCTTCCATCATCTCTTGCCTGCTTTATAGTTTAATTGCTATGCTTTAAAAAAAAGGAATAGAGGGAAAAGCAAGTCAAAGCCATAAAGAAAAAGAAATTCTCTACCCATCATCTCTTGCCTGCTTTGATACTTCAATTGCTATGTTTTTGAGGTGGGGCTTGTCTCCCCCATTCCTCTCTTAAGTCTCCATCTATTTCTATTTCTTGGATGTTCCATCTAAGTATTCCTCCCATCTCTACCATCTTCCACTGCCTATTTTCTAAAATTTTTACTGAGGCCCCTGCTTCCATTTCAGACATATCTTCCAACACTTTTAATATATTTTCCCCCAGTTTAATTCATCTATCATTATTATTTTTGTTATAATCTCTTCCTTGTCTTCTTCCTTCTTTATTTCTTCTCTTTGCTCCTCTCTTTCCTGGGCGTCTCGTTCTGTAATCATAATCCCTTGTGTAGTTTTTTTCATAAGATCCTTAAATCCTTTGTCCATAATGTCTTTTATTTTGATAAAGTAATCCCATCTCTTGGACAATTTTACTCATTGAATATTATTTTTTTAAAAGAAGATTGATTTTTATCCAACTGTTCAAAAATTATTTATTTAGTCTTTAGACTTCCCTTCAAGGGGTTCAAATGTCCCTTTGTTTAGATCAGTTCCTTGCAATTTCCTCTTTTGTCAGCAGGTGGCACTCTTTAAATTTCAGTTACTAGTTTACCAGTCTATTGTCATTGTTTTGTACAGAAAATACAAAGCAAAGTAAGTTTTTAAAATATATATATATAGATAAATCCAATGTTTAAAAATACCTTCCCAGTAGCACTTCTTCCCAGTTTAAGTGTCTATTTATTTCATAATCTGTTGTTTATTCTCCTACAGCTTTCATTTCCAGTTTGGTATTTTTTTTAAAAAAAAACCGCTCCAAAATGCTTAGGCGCTTCTTTAACACTCAGTTCTGCACAAATAGTTCTGATTATTTCTTGGGATTCAGTTTAAGACATAAGAAAGATCCTCTCCCTCTGTTCCACCATGGCTCACCTTCTTCTCTCCAGCACCAGTCTTAGCTGTTATGTTTTGGGTTGTCCCTGCTTTGTAGCAGCCATCTTTAGGCTTCTTCTTGCCGTGGCTGAGTGGAAAGAAAAACTCTCGGCCAGGCAGGAGAGCTGTGACTCTCCCCAACCTTACAAGGTGCCCCTCTTCGCTTCACCTCCCTTCAGGGTGGCTTAGGCCCCCTCCGGAGCCCACGAACATGAAGAATTCAGCACAGGGAATGTGGAGATCCGTTCCTCTATGTCTGTACCGCAGGGATGTCAAACCCCACCCTCAAAGCAAGTAGCTTTATTAAGAGAAAGCACTGGTAGGGAAATATGGATGCATATTAAATTCCTCTAGCCAGCCTACTGGCCAACCCAGGTAGTTCTTGATTTACAATCATTTATTAAGTAACCATTCAAAGTTACAATGGCACTGAATTAATTATGGTCCTGATCCCTCCCTCCCTCCCTTCCTTCCCCAAATTAGGGATATTCCAGAGCATTTTGGTAAACTAGAAAAAAGTGGGATAGATAGTATCACCATCAGATGGATTTGTAAATGACAGGCAAACCATACTCAACGAGTAGTCCCTAAAGGTACTACGTCTACATGGAGGGAAGTAAGCAGTGGGGTACCATAGGGTTCCATCTTAGCCCCAATACTCTTCAATGTCTTTATAATGATTTAGATGAGGGAATAGAAGAAGAACTTACCAAATTTGCGGATGATACTAAGCTGGCAGGTATAGCCAACATCCTAGATCAGGGGTGTCAAAGTCATGTAATGTCATCATGTGATGTATAGCAACTTTTTTTCCCTTTTGCTAAACCGGGGGTGGGCATGGCCCGCATGTGACGCATCTGGCCTGTGGGCCGGGAGTTTCACACCCCTGACCTAGATGATAGGCTCAAGATACAGATGGATCTTGACAGATTTGGACACTGGGCCATATCTAACAAAATGAAAATCAACGTAGAGAAAAGTAAAATCTTACACTTGGGCAAGAAAAACTAAAAGTACACATATAGACTGGGTGAAACCAGGCTTAATAGCAGTAACTGTGATATGGATCTTGAAGTCTTAGTGGTCAATCAATTAAATATGAGTTAACTGCAGCGGCAGCCAAAAAAACCGCCAATGCAATCCTAAATTGCATTAACAGAGAGATTCAATCAAGATCATGTGAGGTACTAATACCACTCCATAAAGCTTAGTAAAATCACACCTAGTTTTGGTCACCACACTAAAAAAAGATGTCTCAAAAGAGTGCAGAAAAGACTAACCAAGATGATTAGGGGACTGGAGGCTAAAACATATGATGAGCAGTTGCAGAAACTGGGCATGGCTAATCTAGTGAGAAGGACCAGGAGAGAATTTAGAATAACAGTTGGAAAGGACTGTGGAGATGTGCAGGAAGCCCTATGCCATTTCAGAATTGGTTATCCAATTTTTTTTTAAAAAACTTCCAGTGTTGGAGCATTTACAGCTTTTGGAGGCGTGTTGTTCCACTGATTAATTGTTCTGTCAGGAATTTATCCTTATTTCTCGGTTGCTTCTTTCCTTGATTAGTTTCCACCCATTGCTTCTTGTCCTACCCTCAGGTGCTTTGGAGAATAAGTTGGGCTCCTCTTCTTTGCGGCAGTCCCCAAGATACTAGCACTGCTATCATGTCACTCCTAGTCCTTCTTTTCATTAAACTAGACATACCCAGTTCCTGCAATCATTCTTTATGTTTTAGCCTCCAGTCCCCTAATCATCTTGGTTGCTCTTCTCTGCACTTTTTCTAGAGTCTTAAGTTCTTTTTTACATCCTGGAGACCAAAACTGGATGTGGTATTCCAATAAGTCCATGTATTTGCCATACGCTAAATAAAACAAGCTGTATTTCCCAGACAGCCTCTGGTCCTTGTCTTCTGACCACCAGTCTGTTTCTGACAGAACTTGGACCCTTTTGAGGCCTCCTCCAAACTCTGCCCAGCCTTCCAGGTGACTGTTCCTGAGGGAAGCGAGTTCAAATCCTCCAGAGAGATTATTCTCCATCTCCCAGATGGTTCCTTCACAGGAAATAGAGGAAGATGGAGAAAGTGCTGCCTGTGGAGACGTTGAAGCCTTTGTTGGGCAGGGAGGCATTAAGAGGGGCCTTTCCTCCTACTCCCATGACCATCATCCCTGATCTTCCCTCAGATGCGCTCCTCTTTCCAGCGCTTTTCAGGGAATCCTGTAAATTTATGGAAAATCCACCAGGGGGCGCATTCTGCCAAGAGAAGGGAACTCCAGGCGCTTCTCCATAGGGCCACTGGAGGGCAAAAGACACCGATGCCTTTGAAGAGGAGGCCGGAAAGGAAGTGACATCATAGAACCTTGCCTCTCTAGGAGACCCCACTCGCTCTCCTTAACCCCTGTGGCTCCGCAGGAGGTGGAGAGGCTGCGGGAGAGTCTGGCGGGGGGAGATCCAGAAGTGCCCATGGTGAGTTGGGGGCTCTTCCCGGGCAAAGGGAGGCGGAGGAGGGAGAGACGCTCGCCCGGCCTTCCTCCGGATTCAACTCCGGGTCCCATGCTCCCCAGCCGCCCCGTGTCTGGGGAGAGCCCGAGTGGGGGGAGAGGCAGGTCGGCCTTGCGGAGGCGCAGCAGGAGAAGAGAGAAGCCTGGCGAGGAGGCAGGATTCGCACCAGACTGTCTTCTCCGGAGGGGGAGAGAAGCAGGGCGGCCACTCCAGCTCCCTTCTTCTCGGCCCCGCGCTGGGCTGAGCCGTTTGGGGCTCCGGGGAGGTTGTGTAAATGTTGTTCAGTGGCTGAATTCAATTTCTAATTCTTGGTATTTATTTTTCTTTCCATCTCAGATACACAAAGTCGAAACCATGTGAAATCTTTCCAAGGCAAAATTTTCTCTTGGGGGAAAAAAAAAAGATCAGAATCCCTTGCAGGGCTCAGTCCTGCAGCACCAGAAATGGTCCCGTGAAGGAAAAGGCATCTG